>SJYX01006852.1:286508-367622 GCA_006410675.1 Oreotragus oreotragus
GGTGGGGTGGGGGGAGGGTTGGTGGGGATAGATTGAACTCTGGATTGGCTAGAGTTCCCTCCCTCATCATCTGATTTCCCTAATCCCCTCAAAGCATCAGAGCCAGACATTGAGATCAGCAGTCTCCTGGTGTGATATGGGAGCAAGGAACAAGAGTCAGATGACACAAGTCCCCCCAGGTCCCCTCCTGTGCGGGACACGTGAGGTGGGCCACCACTGATTGTCTCTGAGGGTTTCCCATGCATGCCCTGTTGGCTGTGGGGAGGGACTGCCTGTGCCAAGACTCTGGAGGCAGCCGCCACAGCCCAGACTAAGGAGCTAATGAGCAGTTTGGATGTCTAGCCTGGTCCCGTTACAGCCTCGCTCCTCCCCTGGCTGGAGAACAGGTTGCTGCCTCCCACGCTGGCAGGAGGGGCCCAAGGGCTCTAGCTTTAGCTCTGCCATTAATTTGCTATGTGACCTTGGCCAGACAGCCCAAAGCTTCAACTTCTTCTGTAACTTGTAAGTGTAGGACCTCCTGGTGTCTCATGGGTCTCGAATCCAGAGAGGTATGAGCCAGGTGGGGAAAAGGAGACCATCTTCTCATAGACTAGCTCTGTTGGGGGCATCTAGAGCCAGAAGAAGGGGCTGGAGGCTAGCCTGCCTAAGAATTCAAAGCAATCAATGCTCTGAGGCCTGCATTGCTCCTGAGTGAGGTGGCTAGAACGGCACCTCCTGCCGCCTGGCCCACGCACCTTGTTCCTCAGGTCCTCGATGGTCTTGAAGTAGGGGCTGTAGTCCTTGATCTCAGCAGGCCGCTGCCTCTGGTACCAGTCACGGATCTTCACCTCCAGGTCGGCGTTGGCCTCTTCCAGGGCACGCACTTTGTCCAGGTAGGAGGCCAGGCGGTCATTCAGGTTCTGCATGGTCACCTTCTCACTGCCTACCAGGAGCCCATCCCCAACGCCAAAGCCACCACCAAAACCACTACCCACGCCACCCCCAAAGCCACCACCAAAGCCGGCACCAAGGCCACCGCCGTATCCTCCACCGAAGCCGCTGCCCAGGGCCCCGCCAAAGCTGCTGCTGCTGCTGAAACCACCGCCATAGCCACCCCCCAGCCCGCAGGCACCCCCGGAGGAGTAGCGGGTGGAGGAGACAGACAGGCCTCCATAGGCACTGGGGGCCCGGCAGGAACCTCCAGCCAGGACGGAAGATATGCGGCTAGAGCCACCACCGATGCCCCCGGAGCTCTTGATGGAGCTGGAGGAGGTGTACTGGCGGCTGCAGGTGGTCATGGTGCCAAGGAGAGAGGCGAATGAGCAAGTGAGCGAGTCGGCAGGGAAGAGAAAGGTGCTGAGGTGAGTTAGAAGGATGCCTGGTTTTATACTCCTGGGTAGGGGCGGGCCTGGCATTTTCCATTCCCCTTGGCTTTCATCACCCAGAGGCCAGTGCCAACTCCCAGGCAGATCCCTCCTCTCATCCACCTCATCATGTCTGTCATATTTTACTGGAAACTCATTGTTCAGGGTGTTTGGGGTTTCTTGTCCCGCCAGATGTGATTCACAGGAGGAGGTGTGGGCCTGCAGGCTACACTTTCCCTTCAGACCCTGGGAGCACGCGTGCTGGGCTCAGCAAGATGGTGGGAGTAGGGCCTGCGTGCACCATAAACCTGGTGACTTATTAGCTTCTCATTAATTCAGTGGGCCTCTGCCATCCACGTGGGGGAAGCCCACCACTCCAGGTGGCACCTGGCTGGAGGAACAATAGCATGGCAAGGTCACATGGGGCACAAAGGTGCCGCTCAGCATTACCATCTGTAAAATGAGACGAGGCTTTGGGACCCTCCCAGGTCTGACCTTCTGGGCTGTGCCAAGGGGCCTGTCACACTCCTGAAACATGCCCTGCCAATAGTCAAGTGGCTCAGGCTTCCGCCCCAATGCCCCAGGTAAAGAGAAATCAAGGCAGCTCTCCTCAGCCCTTAGCACCGACCCCAAGGTCCTCCACACACCTGCAAATATACCCATGGCACTGGCTGCTAACTCTAGCCAAGGGCAGGTGGGAGTCCAGGAGACATCGGGAAGGAGCATGCAGTCAGGTGGAGTCCTGACTCTGCTGTTTACTCCTGTGTGACCTAGGCCCTAACGCTCCCCCGAGTCTCGGTTTGCTCATCTGTAAAGTGGGCGTAAATACCACCTGCTCAGTCTGGCCATGGACTCTCGGTGGCCACTCTGCCTACTGCAGTCAGCTCGAGAAGACAACACGACAATGGATGTGAGAGGGGTTTGTAAGTCGAGTGGGGCAGAGTCTGAGTAGCATTGTTGTAGCCCAGTCTGGGCCCCAGAGTGGGTGGAGCAACACCCCTGGCACAGCAATGGAGGGGCACCAGGGCACTCGGACCACCAGGGCAGGCCCATGGGAGGGTCTGGCTCAGGCACCGTCGTCTGAGCCCCTTGTAGGGTTTTAGTGGGTGGAGGAGCGCAGGCATCAGAAAGTGGAGTCAAGCGTCCCCAACCCCTGAGGCCCTGAGGGTCAGGGGACATTTCCAGGGGTCCTTCAAGCTCTGCCTCATATGTCTGTATATTAGGACCTCAGCCATCTTAGGTCTCCCAGACAACCTCCAAAGGCACCCCGGAGGCCTCACCCCGCCCTCCCACCGCCCCTCAGCCCCACAGACCCCGGCAGGCATGTTGGGAGGAATGCAGTCGTGTCTGGGGTTGCCTGACACGTCCCATCTCCCCAGACAGGCCCCAACAGCCCCTGCTGGAGGCTCCAGGACTCCTCCTGGATCAACTGCTCCTGGAATGGAAGCACAGCTTCCCTCTGCCCCCTGTCTCTTATACACATCTAGATGTGTATAAGATACACATCTGAGCTGCCCTCCCCACCCCCACCCGCCGCCACTGGGGCTTAGAAGACAATGCTGAGACAGACACTTGAGGCTGTGGGCTCCCCAGATCTCCCATGCTGAGGACGCTCAAGGATGTGAGTAAGCGAGAGCCCCGCCCCACCCCAGCCTCCCCTGACAGACACTCCTAATCTCCTTCCAGAGAATGGTCCCCCACCCCGGCCCAGCCCTACAATTTCCCCAGTGAGCGGCAGCAGGGATTTGGGCTGAAGGAGGAGATGCCTTTGTTAGAAGACTTTGCTGCTGGCTGTGCGCTGGAGGGGTTGGGGTGCTCTCCAGGGAAACATGCAGCATTCGGAGGGACCCAGCGAGTGCCAGTGAGTGCAGAGCCCAGCACCCGCTTCCTGCGTGGTGCCCACCACCCCGTGTCTTTCCACCGCCAGGAACCACGGAGAGAATCCCTGGAGCACGGGACACAGGAAGAGCTCTTCTTCCCTCACTTGATTCAGTGGAAACCTCAAGAGGCTCCCTCCTTGCCCCTCGCCAAAGGGGAACCCAAAAGACAAAGAGGGTGGGAAACCCATGATGCATACATCCACGCACGCAGTCCAGGAAGAGATCTTTGCCAGCCCACTCCCAACCTCCAGGGACCCTGGAATCCCAGCGTCAGAAACAGTTCGGACCGTCTCCCCCACCCAGGACTAGACCCGGGCCCAGATTCTAAGGCCAGCCCTCTTCCCCCTGTAGACAGGGATCTAGGTGCAAATAGCCCGGCCTGGTGTTCCTGACATTTTGAAGAGGGGCAGCTTTCTGGAGCAGCGGGGGTTAATGTGATGGGTTAGGGGGCGGCATCATCTGTTGGAACTGGAGTGCCCCCCACCTCTGGACTCCCGGGCTGGTTTTGTGTGGCACGTGGCCATTACCTGACCCTCCTCCAGCCTCCCCCTGGGGAAGAGGAGGTTGCGGTAAAGGAGGGCGGTGCCTCTTGTGGTTGGTGAGTCTCCCAGCACCAGCCGGTTGAGGGGAGACCGATGCCAATCCAAACTGGTGAAGGGGCAGGGCCAGGCAGCGCCCCCCCCCCGCCACAGAACCAGCATTGTGTGCTGAGGACCCAGCTGCTCCTAAGGAAGGAGGAGATCTCGGGACAGCCCCGTCTGAGGAGGGAGACACAGCCCTTTCCCTCGGAGCCCCAGTCTCACTGAAGAGACAGTCTCTGCTCTTTGGAAACCCCCAGCCTGAGAGGGAAGAGAGGACGCACACCCGAATTACTGAAGCTACGAATAAATTCAGAAAAGTGCAGTTCATGTGCCTTCATTTCCTGGGGCTGCAGTAACACATTATCACAAACCTCGTGGTTAAAAACAACCGACAGTCTTCTCTCACCGTTCTGGAGTACGGAAGGTGCCACACTCCGCGTGCAAGTGCTGAGGGGGATCCTGCCTTGCCTCTTCCAGTTTCTGCCGCTTCTTGCACTCCTTGCTTTATGGCAACGCCCTGTCTTCACGTGGCCATCATCTCTCTGTGTCTGTGTGCCCTTTTCTATCTTAGGACACCCATTGGATTTAGCGCCCACCCTAGGCTTCCCTGGTGGCTCAGAAGGTTAAGAGTCTGCCTGCAATGCAGGAGACCCGAGTTTGATCTCTGGGTCGGGAAGATCCTCTGGAGAAGGAAATAGTAACCTGCTCCAGTATTCTTGCCTGGAGAATTCCATGGGCAGAGGAGCCTGGTAGGCCGTAGCCCCTGGGGTCCCAAAACAGTTGGACATGGCTGAGCGACTAACACTCTCACTAATCCAGTATGATCTTCTCTCAGTTCTTACCTCTGCAAAGAGCTTATTTCCAAATCAGCTCACATTCTGAGGTTCCAGGTGCACACAAAGTTCAGGGGGACACTACTCCACCCACTACCTATGTAACAGACCCAGAACTATCCTTGTTGCAGAGGCAGTGGTGAAAACTTTTGGAGAGATGGTTATGATAAGATGTGGGCAGGGCCAATCTGGAAGGCTTCTGGGAGCAGCTTTAGCAACATATAAAGATGCCAGGCAGTGAGCATCAGGGAAGTACCGAATTCGCAGGTCTCTGATCCTCACTTCCCATCACCCAGTTTCTCTGACTCCTTCACAAATAGACAACTCCTCTGGGACAGAGATCTTTTATGACTTTTTATTTTGAGATTATCTTGAATTTTTCATTAAAAGTTGCAAAAATTTTACAGAATCTATGTGTCCCCTTCACCCAGCTTCCCCTAATATGAAGAGATGACATAAACATTATGCAATGATCAAAACCAGTACATTAACATTGACCCACTAATGTTAATTAACCATGGACTTTTCTTGCATTTCACCAGTTTCTCCAGCAATGACCCTTTGTCGTTGCAGGATCCGGTCCAGGATTCCGCTCACTAGTTGTCACGTGTCCTGCAGTTCGTGACAGCCCCTTCTGTCATTCTTTGTCTTTTAAGACCGTAACACTTTTAAAGAGTACCGGTCAGTTATTTTTATAAAGTATCCCTCAGTTTGGGTTCTTCTGATAATTTCTCCACATCAGATTGAGGCTATGCATTTTGACAAGACCACAGATGTGTCATTATGACCTTCTCGGTGCATGATCTCAGGCATCCGAGACATGTGTTGATGTGTCTTAGGGCTGATGACATTAACCTTGCTCACTGGCTGAAGAGGGTTTGTTAGGCTTATTCACTGTAGTATTGTTTTTCTCACTGAAACTAATAAATACTTGGAGGAAGATACTTTGAGACTATGCAATTTATCCTGTTTCTTTTTAAGTTTTCCCCCACTGGTTTTTGAATCCATCAACAGAGAGAAAGAGCTTTTGACACCCACTGGCTCAAGAGCCTCATTTATCCAGACTTGAGGGACTGTGGCTTTTAGGAGACACTTGGAGGGTTGTCCAGGCCCAAGAAAAAACTCTTTCCTCCTCTCTTGTCTAGCCCCGTAGCTAACCTGGGCCCCTCAAACCCTCTGTGCCCTAAGGTATTCCCATACCTCTTCCTTGGGAGAGATACCAACTCTTTCTCTAATCATTGATGTCGGGAGCCGCGTTAGGCATTACTGACATTCTAGAGTCTTTTCTTAGGCACCCTCCCACCAGCCATGAGGGAAAGAAAGGGACAGGCAGGGTCCTCCTCGTGTCCCAGGTAGGAAGTCTGAGGTCCAGAGAAGCTCACAGTCAAGTGACCAGTTGGAGCCCTCCTTGTGATTCTCAGATCACCTCCCACCTGCAGGGTCTGCCCAGAGCTGGGCTTCTCCCCTCCTCCTGGCAGAGTCCGGGTCCCCCGCCTTTCCTTCCCCATCTCTCCCCACCATCCCCTGCCCAGGCTCCTTCACCTTGCCCACCCCCTCTCCTCACCAGTTCCCAGCTACGTGTGTACAGCAAGGGTTATATCTACTAGAGCTGAGGGTTGTCACTTCTAGGAATGACAAGCTGGAACCTGAACTGATCTAGACCTCAGCATCTGTCACCAGAAAGGCAGGGCTGGCACAGGGGCCAGAAGCAGAAGGCTGGCAGGCAGGATTGCAGGCGCAGGAGGCAATCAGGAGCCTAGAGCACCCGGCTCCCCTTTCCCCTTGAAAGCTCTGCCACCCGCTGGTTTCCCAAGCTAGCCTGCCTATCTAGGCCAAGTTTCCTGGGAGAAGCTGGGCTGACACTACCAATGGGCTGATTCAAGTGTCTCTGTGTCTGCAGGCCTGCCTGAGCCTGCCAGCTGCAAGAGTTGATAAATCTGAGACTGACCATCCCACGTTATAGATGCAGAAGTTTCAGAGGTTGAGGAAATTCTCAAGGGTTCACAGCAAGGAAGCCGCTCAGCCAAGATTCAATCTCAGCTTGCCTGGACTGTAAGTTTCACTTTTCAAAGACAAGTCTCCTCCTGCCAGAGAGTCTGAGATAGAAAGGGCCTCAGGTGTCATCTAGTCGCTTAACTTTACAGATGGAGAAACTGAAGTCCAGAGAGGGGAGAGGTCAGGTCCAAAGTCACACAGCAGAACCTGCTTTGAAAGTGCCAAGTGTTTAACAACTGTTACCCAGGAATCTGAGCTAGGCAGGGCAAGAATGTGTGGGGTGAAAAGAGCTGTGTCTGCACCCCAGAATCACATTCGGGTTGTTAAGAACATGAATGTTTAGGTGGTCAAAAGACAACAACAGAAGAATTCACTAACCTTCTATTAGCTCCTTGTCCAAAAAAAACAAGGCTTACATTCTCTAGTCAATTACCTGTGATGCCCAGTGCAAACAGAGCTCCACCCCAACAGCCCAGTTGCCTCCCAGACCCTTACATTCACACCCATCTCCCAGGCTCTGCCTGAATTTCTGCTTCTGTCTTCTTTCTGTCCAAAGCCCTCATGTCTTTTTAAGGCCAAGCCTCAATCCGACAGGCAAACTTAAGATATGATTTCTATAAACTGCGGAGCATAAAGCAAATCTTCAGTGAAAGGGAGGTAAAAGAGAGAGGAGAACAAGGAAGGAAGGAAGAGAGGAAAGGAAATGTGGAAGGAAGAATAGATGGACGGATGATGGATTGGCGAGTGAGTGGGTAGATGGACATACAGAAAATAATGGATGGATAAATAGAGTAAGGTGGATGAAATGGTGAGTGGGTAGGTCGCGGGGATGAAGGATTGATGGAACACAAAGAAAGGGAAGTCATCCCACGCATCCCAGGATGGGTAAGCATCCTAGAGGAATTCTTAACTTAGCTGTACCTTGACAATGAATAGATGCTAAAGAAGCCTGTTTGCTCAGGGAAGCACCTGAGCAAAGACATAGAGGCATGGGACATAGTTCTGATGGAGAATGCAAGCTCTTAAGCACTGCTGGGGCCCACCACTGAAGGCTGGATCTGCCCGGGGGAACTAAGAACAGAGGCTGAGAGACAAAGGCTGTGCTGAGGCGCTCTGACCACTCCGGGGCCACTGAAGTGTCCCAAGCAGGGCAGTGACACTGGCAGGTGTGTTTTCAAGGGCCACCCTGGCATCCGTGCAAGACACGCTCTGGGAAAGGGGGCAACAAAAGAAAAAGGGGGAAGGAAGATGCCCTTCGCCCTTATCCAGATAAAAGATGGGTTGGCGGACCCCTCCTCTCCCAGGAAGTCTCACTGCATCACCTCGGATCACCTGGCTTTCCTCTTTCTCAGCCCTCTCAGTGTGTCTATAATCTGTGCACCCTCCCTTGTAGCTTCTTACAGTGCCTTAGGGGGCCACAAGTTGTCTCTCTCCCATAGCAGTGTTCAGCGTGTTAGTTTACTATTAATTACTCTAGTCTGCCAGGGGAGACACAGCCATTGCCCTCGGGGACACCCAGTCTGATGGAGGATCTAGCTCTGATGGAGCTTAGAGCTTACTCTGCTTCCTAGGCTGAGGGGAGCCCAAAGCTGAGGAGCCACCAGGGGGGGTGGGTAGCACATGGAAACCTTCTTGGAAAGGTTTGACTCGGGTTTGAAAGAAGGAAGATCCCTGAATGGGTGGAATGGAAGACGGCATTCCCAGGCAGGGGCGTGGCTGTGGGAACGCAGGCGCCAGCAAAGTCAGCACCTGGGAATCACAATAGCTGTGTCAGGAGCCTTGAGCAACAGGTTGGGAGAGAGTAAGGAAAAGGGCAAGAAAGGAAGGGGTCCTGGGCAGTGCCGGCCTGAAGGGTGGAAGGAAGAAGCAGTTTCCATCAGTCAGAAGTGGGGGACCAGATTCAATGCCATGCCGCCCACACCTAGGCTGAGACACCAAGGGGCCAGGGAGGGAGCAGGGCCTCCCAGGTTAGTCAGACCTGGGGCTCCAACCTAGGATCCCCCACTGACCAGCCGTGTGACCTGGGTCAAGTCACTGCAGCTCTCTGAGCCTGCTTCCTACCAAATGGGTTCAATAACCTCCCTTGCAGACTTGTTGAGAGGAGGTGACAATTCATGGCGAGTAGCCAGCATGGCATTTGGCACAGTGAACATGTTTAGCTTAAAAACTTCCCTTAAATTAAGCCCTAGATGTTGACCAGGGGGTTCCCAGGTGGCCCAATGGCACAGAATCCACCTGCCAATGCAGGAGATGCAAGAGACTCGGGTTTGATCCCTGGATCGGGAAGATTCTCCTGGAGTAGGAAATGGCAACCAGCTCCAGTATTCTTGCCCGAAAAGTACCATGGACAGAGGAGCCTGGCGGGCTACAATCCATGGGGTCGCAAAGAGTCAGACACGACTGAGTGAATGAACACAGCCCACAGAGGTTAATCAGCGGTGGGCAGGAGGTGAGCACAGATGGAAAACGGGTATCAAAATTCAGGCAAAGGCAGAGCAAAGAACAAAGAGTACAAGATAGAGCTAGACATCGGAGTGACAGAAAGAGAGAGGCCTCAGGAGAGATGCTGAGGCCAGCGGGCAGGGGTGAGGAGCTGGTGAGTCTGTGAGGGCCTGGCCAGGGCGGAGTCTCTAGGAACCGGCAGACCCAGACACCCTGCTGAGGAAGAGTCAGCAGGATGGCTTGGGTGTGAGGGGAGAAGGCAAGGCCCACATTCTGACGTTGGAGGCCCAACAGCATCTCCCGCCTCCCCGTGACATCCCCTACCCCAGTCCAGGAGTGAGGGGAGCAGGGAAGCAACAGCTCAGGGGTTCCAGTGAGGCCTCAAGACCAAGGAAGTCCCACCAGTCACTTGGCATCACCAGGATCTGGATCTCCTCCCAACCCCAGCTGTTGGTGCAATGAGGGCAATATACGGGCACACACACACACACTCACACACACCTACAGCAAAGGATACCATTTGTTCTTGTTGCTTAGTCACTAAATCATACTCAACTCTGTGCGACCCCAAGGACTGCAGCACACCAGGCGTCTCTGTCCTTCACCATCTCCAGGAGTTTGCTCAGATTCATGTCCATTGAGGCAGAAACCATAAGCAAAATATAAAGGAAATCATAAACAAAACAGACAGATAGCCCACGGGCTGGGAGAAAACATTTGCCAATAATGCAGCTGACAAGGGGTTCATTTCCAAAATATACAGACAGGTCATACAGCTCAATATTAAAAACAAAAAGAAAAGAAAAATCAAAACATGGGCAGAAGATCTAAATAGAAATTTCTCCAAAAAGGACATACAGATGGCCAATAAGCATATGAAAGATGCTCAATGTCACTAATTTTTAGAGAAAGGCAAATCAAAACTACATTGAGGTATCAACTCACATCAGTCAGAATGGCCATCATCAAAAAGTCTACAAATGAAAAAGGAATGCATTTGAGTCAGTACTAATGAGGCGGATGAACCTAGAACCTATTATACAGAGTGAAGTGAGTCAGAAAGAGAAAGATAAATACCATGTTCTAATGCATATATACGGAATCTAGAAAATGGTATTTAAGAATTTATTTACAGGGCAACAGTGGAGAAACAGACAGAGAGAACAGACATAGGGACATGGGGAGAGGGGAGGAGAGGGTGAGATGCATGGAAAGAGTAACATGGAAACTTACATTACTAGATGTAAAATAGATAGCAATGGGAATTTGCTGTGTGGCTCAGGAAACTCAGACAGGGGCTCTGGATCAACCTAGAGGAGTGGGATGGGGAGGGAGATGGGAGGGAGGTTCAAAGGGGAGGGAATATATGTATACCCATGTTTGATTTATGTTGAGCTTTGATAGAAAACAGCAAAATTCTATAAAGCAATTATCCTTCAATAAAAAATAAATAAAATTTTTTAAGTCTACAAATAGTAAATACCGGAGAGGGTGTGGAGAAAAGGGAACCCGCCTACACCATTAATGGGAATGTAAATTAATGCAGCCACTATAGAAAATAGTATGGAAGTTCCTTTAAAAACTAAAAATAGCTTGCATAATGCATAATTATGCTGTACATAATCCAGCAATCCTACTCCTGGGCATGTATCCAGAAAGGCGAAAACTGTAATTTGAAAAGATACGTGCACCCCAGTGTTCACAGCAGCATCACTTACAATAGACAAGACACGGAAGCAACCTGAGAGCCCATCAACAGAGGAATGGGTTAAAAAGATAAAAAGATGCAGTGCATATGTGTGCAGTGAATACAACTCAGTCACAAAAAAGAATGAAGTAATGCCATTTGCAGCAACATGGCTGGGACTTCACATATTAAGCGAAATAAATCAGGCAGAGAAAGACAAATATCATATGTCTCTTACATGTGGAATCTAAAATATGATACAAGTGGACTTATTTACAAAACAGAAACATATTCCCAGACATAGAAAACAAACTTGCAGTTACCAAAGGAGGGCTTCCCTGGCGGCTCCAGCAGTAAAGAATCTGCCTGCAGTGCAGGACACCTGAGCCTGATCCCTGGGTCGGGAAGACCCCCTGGAGAAGGGAATGACTCCCCACTCCAGTATTCTTGCCTGCAGAATTCCATGGACAGAGGAGCCTGCAGGCTACAGTCCATGGGGTCACAAAGAGTCACTCTGAGACTCTGTTAGACTGAGCGACTAACACTTCCTTTTCGCTACCAAAGGGAAAGGGGAGGTGGAAGGACAAATTAGGAGTATGGGATTAACATAACATACACACTACTATATATAAAATAAATATGCAATACGGGTTTACTATAGCACAGGGAACTATATTCAGTATCTTGGAATAACTTAGAAATGAATCTGAAATATATATATATATATGTACATATACATACATGTATAACTGCATTTACTCTGCTGTATATCTAAATATTATAAATCAGCTATAGTTTAATTTTAAAAAGAAAAAGCTTCTAACAGAAAACTTACCTCTTTAAAAAAAATAGTCATGTATAACAGAGCTTAAAATGTTCATCAAAGAAAAGTAAACCAAGAATCAGATAATACAGTATATCGATGAATGTGTTTTGATTGCAAAAGACAAAAGATAGAAAATCAATTTGAATTAGTTTCAAAAGAGACAATTCATTGATTCCTTATTCTCTCTCTTTCTGACACACACACACACACACTCATACACATCTGAAACACACACACACTCATACACATCTGACACACACACACACTCATACACACACAAGGCTGGAACCACTGCTAAATTCATCCTTCAGCCTCTTGGCTAGAGAGGATCAACTCAAATTTGTTGTGGGGGGGGGGGAAGACAAGGGAAGGCCATCTGCATGGCCTGATGTGACCAGTAGCCAGAATCCTACATGACCAACCGAGTAGGCCTACTTGCCCCACTGCCTCACCCCTCAAGGAGTACAGACCTAGGATCAGAAGAATTAGGGGACACAGGTTTGGTCCCAACTTTTCGATCTAAGCAGCCGCCCAGTTTGCGTCTGCTGCGAAAGGGAAGTGGTGGTAAGTGAAGGCAAGAGGCTGCTGCACCTGACGTCCAGCGCTAGGCTTCCCAGCAGACAAGACAAAAAGGGAACATGATGAAATATGGAAGTCTCGCTAAGCAGGAGGCACATCTGACTGTAAAGAGAGAGACTCACTTTTGAGGTCTAAGGAGAATCTGTCTTCACGGAACCTGGAAGGCACGAAGAGCTTTCATCTACTGAGCCCTGTGCTAGGCACCATCACCAACATTCTTGCTTAATCCTAAACCCCTTGGGGAAGGCATTGCTGTCTCCTTGTTACAGACTGTGAGGAGGGAAGGCAAGGAAGTGCCCCTAGGCCTCAGTCCCCAGGCACTGAGCCCCTCCCAGCTGCCGATGAACGTGCGGGTGTCCCAGAGATGCTCCATAAAGCCAAACCTTGGCGGCATCACAGCCTACCTCCCGCTGCCACCACGCCCCAGCCGCTGCTCCTAGGCATTCAGTGGCCAGATTTGTCAACACCGGAGATTTCTTTTTGATGGTTAAATCTTTTCATATTTTACCTCCCAAAAAGAAGTCTTTCTCTTTTTTATTTTTTGGCCACACCACTTGGCACGTGGGATCCTAGTTCCGCGACCAGGGATCAAATCATACTCCCTGCTTTTGAAGCACGGAGTCCACCACTGGACCACCAGGGAATTCCCAAAAGAAATCTTTCTTTATATTCATCCTGCAAAAGTCAAATGTGGTGGCTCAGACGGTAAAGCATCTATCTGCCTGCAATGCAGGAGACCTGGGTTCGATTCCTGGGTCGGGAAGATCCCCTGGAGAAGGAAATGGCAATCCACTCCAGCACTCTTGCCTGGAAAATCCCATCGACGGAGGAGCCTGATAGGCTACAGTCCATGGGGTCGCAAAGAGTCGGACACGACTGAGCAACTTCACTATATGTGGTTTACGGCCCAGTGAGGTTGATGCCATTAAGCCCCATCTAGTAGAGAAGGAAATGCCAACCCACTCCAGTATTCTTGCCTGGAGAATCCCATGGACAGAGGAGCCTGGCAGGCTACACTCCATGAGGTCGCAAGAGTCGGTCACGACTTAGCGACTAACCAGCACCACCACCACCACAGTGGTTTAAAGACCTTTAAAATTGTGAGCTATTCCAGCAAAAAGGCTCAAGAAAATAAATAGGTATATGTCTTAGTCCATTTCAGTTGCTATGACAAAATTCCACAGACTAGGTAGCTGATAAACAGCAGAAATTTATTTCTCACTTCTGAAGGCTGGGAGGTCCAAGATCAAGGCGTCAGCCTAGTGGCATTCTGAGCATCAGAGGCTTTTGCCTGAGGGCCTTCTCTGGGCACAAGAGCCCATCCTGCCAGCCCACAGAGCAGGCCAAAGTGCTAGGGAATTAACAAATTCCCCCTGCCTGAGCGCACCCTCAACCTGAGACTGTTGGAAAATGAAAGTGGCTCAGCCGTGTCCAACTCTTTGTGACCCCATGGACTATATAGTCCATGGAATTCTCCAGGCCAGAATACTGGAATGAGTAGCCTTTCCTTCTCCAGGGAATCTTCCCAAATCAGGAATCAAACCCAGGTCTCCCGCATTGCGAGCAGATTCTTTACCAGCTGAGCCACAAGGGAAGCCAATGGAATGGGGTATTAAATACCTGAGCTCCCTTGTCCTTTGGGAAGAAGGAGGCGTTCACTGGGAGTTCCCCGGTAGGATTAAGCTCCAGTTGTCTTCAGTGTTCACATGCTTGATAACACACTCCCTATTAGCTTCCATTCCCTCCCTGTCTCACTTCCCACTTCCTAACAGTGTTTCATGAGACACCACTCCAAATTCTTCTTGCCTCTGAAATTTTTGTCTAAGGATCTGCTTCTAAAACCCAAACTAAGGCACCTGGGTTTTTGAGTTTTAACTATACAAGCCAGTGGTGTGCTGTTAAATGTTCACCCAACAGATATCCAGGGGAGAGGGGAAATATTTATATTATTTGTATAAAATGTTGTATAATTTGTGTATGTATTATTTTGTATGATATATATAATATAATTTTACTAATATGTAATTAATATGAAAGATGATGCTGTGAAAGTGCTGCACTCAATATGCCAGCAAATTTGGGAAACTGAGCAGTGGCCACAGGACTGGAAAAGGTCAGTTTTCATTCCAATTCCAAAGAAAGGCAATGCAAAAGAATGCTCAAACTACCGCACAATTGCACTCATCTCACATGCTAGTAAAGTAATGCTCAAAATTCTCCAAGCCAGGCTTCAGCAATACATAAACCGTGAACTCCCTGGTGTTCAAGCTGGTTTTAGAAAAGGCAGAGGAACCAGAGATCAAATTGCCAACATCCGCTGGATCATGGAAAAAGCAAGAGAGTTCCAGAAAAACATCTATTTCTGCTTGATTGACTATGCCAAAGCCTTTGTGTGGATCACAATAAACTGTGGAAAATTCTGAAAGAAATGGGAATGCCAGACCACCTAACCTGCCTCTTGAGAAATCTGTATGCAGGTCAGGAAGGAACAGTTAGAACTGGACATGGAACAACAGACTGGTTCCAAATAGGAAAAGGAGTACGTCAAGGCTGTATATTGTCACCCTGCTTATGTAACTTCTATGCAGAGTACATCATGAGACACGCTGGACTGGAAGAAACACAAGCTGGAATCAAGATTGGTGGGAGAAATAGCAATAACCTCAGATATGCAGATGACACCACCCTTATGGCAGAAAGTGAAGAGGAGCTAAAAAGTCTCTTGATGAAAGTGAAANATGTGAGAGTTGGACTGTGAAGAAGGCTGAGCGCCGAAGAATTGATGCTTTTGAACTGTGGTGTTGGAGAAGACTCTTGAGAGTCCCTTGGACTGCAAGGAGATCCAACCAGTCCATTCTGAAGGAGATCAGCCCTGGGTGTTCTTCGGAAGGAATGATGCTGAAGCTGAAGCTCCAGTACTTTGGCCACCCTCATGTGAAGAGTTGACTCATTGGAAAAGACTCGGATGCTGGGAGGGATTGGGAGCAGGAGGAGAAGGGGACGACCGAGGATGAGATGGCTGGATGGCATCAAGGACACGATGGACGTGAGTCTGAGTGAACTCCGAGAGACGGTAATGAACAGGGAGGCCTGGTGTGCTGTGATTCATGGGGTCGCAAAGAGTCGGACACGACTGAGCGACTGAACTGAACTGAATATGTAATTATATAACTTCACAATATATTGTAAAACACGTGTGTGCTCAGTTGTGTCCAGCTCTTTGCAACCCCATGGACTCTAGTCCACCGAGCTCTTCTGTCCATGGGATTCTCCAGGCAAGAATACTAGAGTGGGTTGTCCTTTCCTTCTCCAGGGGATCTTCCAACCCCAGGGACTGAACCTGTGTCTCCTGCATCTCCTGCATTGGCAAGCAATTCTTTACCACTTAAGCCACCTGGGAAACCTATGAATGCTGAAGCTGCTAAGTTGCTTCAGTCATGTCCAACTCTGTGCGACCCCAGAGACGGCAGCCCACCAGGCTCCCCCGTCCCTGGGATTCTCCGGGCAAGAACACTGGAGTGGGTTGCCATTTCCTTCTCCAATGCATGAAAGTGAAGAGTGAAAGTGAAGTCGCTCAGTCGTGTGTGACTCTTAGCGACCCCATGGACTGCAGTCCACCAGGCTCCTGCGTCCATGGGATTTTCCAGGCAAGAGTACTGGAGTGGGGTGCCATTGTCTTCTCCAAACCTATATCTATGTATTAAATAATATAGTGTATATAATTTGTGTATGCATACTCAGTTGTTCAGTCATGTCTGACTCTTTGGACCCCATGGACTATAGTCTGCCAGGCTCCTCTGTACATGGGGTTCTCCAGGCAAGAATACCAGATCCGGTTGCCCTGCAGAGGAAGATACCCTCCCCAAGAGGATCTTGCTGACCAAGGGATTGAACTGCATCTCCTGTGTCTCCTGCATTGCAGACAGATTCTTACCACTGAGATACCAGGGAAGACCATTATATAATGCATAGAGCATACATTAGCATCATATAGTCGCATCACTGACTCAACGGACATAAAATTCGCGCAAACTCCAGGAGATAGTAGAGGACAGAGGAACCTGGCATACTACGATCCATGGGATAGCAAAGAGTCAGACACGACTGAGCAACTGAAGAATAGCAAGTGTATTCTATAATATGTAATATGTTACAAATTAGATCGAATAAATATATAATTTCATAACATAAAATATAATAGGAGTCCCTGGTGGCTCAGTGATAAAGAATCTGCCTGCAATGCCACCTGCGATGCAGGAGACACAGGTTCAATCCCTGGTTCAGGAAGATCCCCTGGCAAAGGAAATGGCAATCCACTCCAGTATTCTCACCTGGGAAATCCCACGGACAGAGGAGCCTGGCAGGCTACAGCCCACGGGGCCTCAAAGAGTCAAACACAACTGAAGCAACTTAGCACACAGGCACACACAATGTTATTATATAGCCATGTATGTTAGACATTAGATGGTATTATATTAATTACATATTATATTAACTAACGTATTTGGGATATTATATAATGCATTCATATTATAAATGTATAATATAAAATATTGTATATTACAGATTTTTTCATATATGAATTTTATAAATGTGTGATTATATGTCTAAATTATATACTAATAATTACATATAGGATGTCTATGTATGTGTACATGCTCTTTGCGGCCCCATGGACTGTAACCCACCAGGCTTCTCATCCGTGAAATTTTCCAGGTGAGAATACTGGAGGAGGTTGCCATTTCCTACTCCAGGGCATCTTCTCAGCCCAGGGGTTGAAACTGCAACTCATTTACCCATTAGTGCCACCTGGGAAGCCCAATATAAGGGGTGACTAGATTGAGGGCAGGAGGAGAAGGGGACGACAGAGGATGAGACGGCTGGATGGCATCACCGACTCAATGGACATGAGTTTGGGTGAACTCCGGGAGATGGTGATAGACAGGGAGGCCTGGCGTGCTATGGTTCATGGGGTTGCAAAGAGTCTGACACGACTGAGCGACTGAACTGAACTGAACTGAGCACACAATTTGGGGGCTTCCCTGGTGGCTCAGCTGGTAAAGAATCTGCCTGCAATGAGGGAGACTTCGGTTCCATCCCTGGGTTGGGAAGATCCCCTGAAGACGGGAATATCCCCTGGAGAAGGGAACATCCCCTGGAGAAGAGAACAGCTACTCACTTCAGTATTCTGGCCTGCAGAACTCCAAAGAGTCAGACACGACTGAATGGCTTTCACTTTCACTTTTCAACCCACAATTTACAAATAATAAGACAAACTCTTAAACTGTAGTTCCTCAGAGTCAAAGGATCCCCACAGAATGCATTCATGTATTTTGCCAAATTCTTGCAATCTATAGTTGCTCCTGATAAGCAAGTGTTGTTCCGACATGAATGTTTACATCAGGGGATACGATAAAAGTGAAATAACAAGGACCTAAACTCTAACTTCAATCATTCAGCGCTGATGTGAATGACTCTGCTAAGTGAAATATTAATAGCAGATTTCAAATACTGAAAAGACATTTTCTTATAGTTTTTGCTTCATAGGCAATAACTACAGACATGGCGCACTTTTCAGATTAACCTGCATTTTAACTTTTTTTTTTTCTTGCAGTGTTAAATTCAATCATTCAGCGCTGATGTGAATGACTCTGCTAAGTGAAATATTAATAGCAGATTTCAAATACTGAAAAGACATTTTCTTATAGTTTTTGCTTCATAGGCAATAACTACAGACATGGCGCACTTTTCAGATTAACCTGCATTTTAACTTTTTTTTTTTCTTGCAGTGTTAAAGCCTGCCGTCTATGGGGTCGCACAGAGTCGGACACGACTGAAGCGACTTAGCAGCAGCAGCAGCAGCATACTTCCCTAAGTCTTCACAATCACTAAAACACAACAAATCAAGACCCAGTTTGTGGAATGGGCCATTTGCAAGGTGTAAATGCCCCATCACCTTACCTAGAGGAGGGGAGGAAGACGGAAGGTATCAGCCAAGGCCAGGCTACCTAGAGGCACTTGACCACACTGGTAAGGCGAGTAACATGGGGGAATGGGGAGAACAGGGATCCACCCGCCCTGCACACACCAGAGGCACCTCTAGGAGATGGACAAGGAGTGCCATTCCCTGCATAGGAGCTGTAAGTCAGCATCGCCTTTAAGGGCAGGACCACTCCTGATTGATCACCACAGCCCCGACCCTGCACCCACTCGCAGCCCAGCACACCTGGCCCAGAGCAGCCTCTAAGTGGACATGGGATGAATTCACTGGGCCCCTCCTGTGGGAACTCATCTCCTCTGCCAACCTGATCAAGTCGAACAAGACCAGGGGTCCAGTTGTCTGGAAGGTCTTCCCCAAGGTAAAATGAGGGGACCCCATCCTGACATCCCACCTACCAGTCACATGCCCCTCAGCAAGTTGCTCAGCCTCCTTGAGCCTCAGTTTCCTCGTCTGAAAAATGGAATGAATATCACACAGGGAGATAAAGAAGAGCCCTGGCAGAGAGCAGGCAGGGAGGAGGCGTTTGCTCCAGGTCAGCGTTAGAAGTCAGAACACAACGCCTGCCCCAGCCTTGCTGCAAAAATCAAAGGAGATAGACTTGTGGACACAGTGGAAGGTGAGAGTGGGATGAATGGAGAAAGTAGCATCAACATATATACACTATCGTGTGTAAAATAGGCAGCTGGTGGGAATCTGCTGTGTAACACAGGAGCTCAGTTCGGTGCTCAGTGACGACCTAGAGGGGTGAGATTGGAGAGGGGAGGGAAGATCATGAGGGAGGGCATGCATGTATAATTACGGTTGATCTGCGGCATAGTAGTAGTTAGTACTTTAGTCGCTAAGTCGTGTCCGACTCTCACGACCCCATGGACTGTAGCCCGCCAGGCTCTTCTGTCCATGGGATTCTCCAGGCAAGAATACTGGAGTGGATTGCCATTTCCTTCTCCAGGGGATCTTCCCGACCCAGGAATTGAACCGGGGTCTCCTGCACTGCAGGCAGACAGGCGGTGCTAGTGGTAAAGATCCTGCCTGCCAATGCAGGAGACGTAAGAAGTGCTGGTTCAGTCCCTGGGTCGGAAAGATCGCCTGGAGGAGGGCATGACAACCCGCTCCAGCATTCTTGCCTGCAGAATTCCATGGACAGAAGAGCCTGGCGGGCTACAGTCCATGGGGAAGCAAAGAATCGGACACGACTGAAGTGACTGAGCATGCGAGCCTGCACGACAGAAAACAACGCAACCTTGTAAAGCAGTTTTCCTCCAATTAAAAAATAAATTAAAAAAAAAAAAGAATCGAAGAAGGTAACAGCAGGTTAAGAATGCTTTGAAAACTGAGCAAGAACTGGAGGAGGGCATGACAACCCGCTCCAGCATTCTTGCCTGCAGAATTCCATGGACAGAAGAGCCTGGCGAGCTACAGTCCATGGGGAAGCAAAGAATCGGACACGACTGAAGTGACTGAGCATGCAAGCCTGCACGACAGAAAACAACACAACCTTGTAAAGCAGTTTTCCTCCAATTAAAAAATAAATTTAAAAAAAAAAAGAATCGAAGAAGGTAACAGCAGGTTAAGAATGCTTTGAAAACTGAGCGAGAGGGAGGTGCATACTAACTCTCTTCAGTTGTGTCTGACTCTTTGCAGCCCTATGGACTGTAGCCCCCCAGTGCTTTCTGTCCATGGGATTCTCCAGGCAAGAACATTGCAGTGGGTTGCAACGCTCTTCTCCAGGGGATCGTCCTGACCCAGGGATCAAACCCGCATCTCATGTCTCCTGCATTGGCAGGAGGGTTCTTTATCACTAGCGCCACCTGGGAAGCTCAAGAGAGAGGAAATGTGTTAGTTGCTCAGTCATGTCCAACTCTTTGCAACCCCATGGACTGTAGCCTGCCAGTCTCCTCTGCCCATGGAATTTCCCTGGCAAGTGTACTGGAGTGGGTTGCCATTTCCTTCTCCAGGGGATCTTCCCCACCCAGGGATTGAACCCAGGTCTCCTGCATTGCAGGCAGACACTTTACTGTCTGAGCCACCAGGGAAGTCCAAGAGAAAGGGAAGGAGCAAGCAAACATTTATTGGGTACCTACTGTATACTTTGTCTACCTTTTCTCTCCTTCATTCCTTTCATGAATCCCTTCAGGTGGATATCCTAGATTTATAGAAGAGGAAACTGAAATTCAAAGAGATGAAGAGATCAGCTCAATGTCATGATCAAATTTCAATCCCTGTTGTCCTCTTGCTTCCTTCCACTATTCCACACTGCCTTCTGCAAGGGACTATGATCTTACTTTAGGCTTGCTTTATTTTCTTCCTTTTGGTTATCACTTTGGATTTGTATAGCCATATTGTTATCTAAACATAAAATGAATTTTAAAATCTATTATACGGTTTCACATGCCAAAACATGGATGAACCTGGAGGACATCATGCTAAGTAAAATAAGCCAGACCCAGAAAGGACAAATACTGTGTGATTCCATTCATATGAAGTGCTTGTAATAGTCAGAATCATAAAAACAGAAGTAGAAGGCTGGTTACCAAGGCCTGGGAGGCGGGATGAGTCAGAACTTGTGTTCTGTAGGTACAGAGTGTCAGTGTTGCAAGAAGAAGTTCTTGCTCAACAATGTAAATATATTTCACATTACTGAACTCCACTTAAACATTTAAGAGGGTTTATCATATAGCTATATGCATCCTTATGTTCAGAGCATAACTATTAACAATAGTCAAGACATGGAAACAACCTAAATGTCCATCAACAGATGAATGGATAAAGAGGATGTGGTATAAATATGATGGAATACTACTCAGCCATTAAAAAAGAATGAAAGAAGGCCATTTGCAGCAACATGGTTGGATTTAGAGATTATCATATTAAGTGAAGTAATTCAGAAAGAGAAAGATGACATATGATAGCGCTTATATGTGGAATCTAAAATATGACACAAATGAAACAGAAAAAAAATAGAGAACTATAGAACAGGCTTGTGATTGCTAAGGTGGAGGGGATAAGGGAGAGGGATAGATTGAGGGTTTGGGATTAGCAGATGCAATGGATAGACAACAAGGTCCTACTGTATAGCACCGGGAACTATACTCAATATCCTGTGATAAACCATAATAGGAAAGAATGTGAAACAAAATGTATATGTATATTTATAACTGAATCACTTTGTTGTACAGTAGAAATTAACCTCTCATTGTAGATCAACTATACTTCAATAAAATAACAAAAAAAACTTTCATATAGCAACATAAAATTGACAGTCAGTGAGATTAATATCCCACATATGCTTTTCTACATTTGAGGAATCTCCCTTGCCATCTGACATCTGAACCCACCTGCCAACGTGGGAGACGTAAAAAGATATAAGCTTGATCCCTGGGTTGGGACGATCCCCTGGAGGTGGAAATGGCAACCCACGCCCATATTCTTGCCTGGAGAATTCCACAGAGGGAGGAGCCTGGCAGGCTACAGTCCATGGGGTCACAAAGAGTCATACACAACTGGAGCGCCTAAGCACGCGTGCACCCCTGCCATCTGACATAGCTCCAACTTATCGATCGTGATGGCTGCTGAACACTCCATAGTGTGAGTGGAGCACTGTTACCGAACCAGGCTTGGCTCTGATCCCCTGTGCACAGTAGAGTCAAGCTACTGACCCAGGCTTTGGTGAAGGAAAGCACAGCATTCGTTGCAGGGCACCGTACAAAGCATCTGGGACACCTAGCTAATGCGCAAAAAGCTTGAACTCCCCAGCAAAACATTTTTAAAGAGCAGGTGAGGGAAGGGAGTCTCAGGGTATGTGATCTAGTGCACAGTTCTCTAACTGGTTGATGGTGAAGTAACAGAGTGGTGTCACTGGGGTTAAAATTATCAATCCTTAGGCTCCAGTAGGGCTTCCCTGGTGGCTCAGATGATAAAGAAACTGCCTGCAATGCAGGACACCCAGATTCGATCCCTGGATTGGGAAGATCCCTTGGAGAAGGGCATGGCTACTCACTCCAGTATTCTGGCCTGAAGAATCCCACGGGCAGAGGTGCATAGCAGGTTGCAGTCCGTGGGTCACAAAGAGTCAGACAAGACTGAGCAACTAACACTAGGCTCCAGTAGGTGCTCCTGATCATCAAGGAGTTAATTTCTTCCACTTGGTGGGCGTTTTCATATCTATAAGACAACACAGGACATGTGCATCTACTGTCTATCTACTGCTACTTCAGAGAGGAGCTAAAGAGGATATTAGTGAAGGACAGGGAAGCCTGGTGTGCTGCAGTCCGTGGCGTCACGAAGAATCAGGTATGACTTAGCGACGGAACAAGATCAAAAAAGAGGATGTGGGGGAGGGGGTCTGTCCCAGGAAGGCCCCATAAGGCCCTGCTTGGTCACGTCACCGTCTCCTTCACTCTACACTACCAGTGTCTGCCCGTTGGTTTTCCGTTTTCAGACACTGTAAATAATGCAGCAATAAATAGCTTGCACATATGTCCTTTTATACTTTTATTTCTATTAACTTATTCATTTAATAATGAAGACCCTAAAATATTTGAAAATCATCTTTGCCATGTATTCACATATAACGGCTTCCTCCATAGCTCAATTGGTAAAGAGTCTGCCTGCAGTGCAGGAGACCCGGGTTCGATTCATGGATCCGGAAGATCCCCTAGAGAAGGAAATGGCAACCTATACCAGTATTCTTGCCTGGAGAGTCCCATGGACAGAGGAACCTGGCAAGCTACAGTCTATGAGGTTGTGAGAATCGGACACAACTAAGTGATGAAGCACAAACACACACACATACATAAGGAGGCCAGAAAGGCTCCCAGGAGAATAAAAATCCTGGGAACAGAACAATGGACGAATGTTTCATTTTTTATATTTCCATTTATGTTGTCACAATATTCATAGGGCAGATAAAAACTGTGTTACTGAACGCAAGTTCACTTGCCCTACACAAAGTGAAGACAAAACACACCAAACACTGAGTTTTGGAGCAGAAAAAGGTTCGTTGCAGGGTCGTGCAAGGAGAATGGGTGGCTCATGCCCAAAAGAAACCCAAACTCTGATGGGTTTCAGCAAAGCATTTTTAAAGAAAAACTCAGGAAATATGCATGAGATACTGTTATGTGGATACTTCAGAGAGAAGCCACAGCAGAGGAGATGAAGGGGGAGTCTCTCCCAAGAAGGCCCTATTAGGGTCTTGCTCAGTTACGATTGGAAGGAAACGAACATATCTGATTTACGTGTAAAAATCCTATAATTGTAGGAAAGAAAGGGAACTTTGGGCCCCAGCAACAAGATAACAGGGAACCGAGTCAGACATGGACTCTCCTTCTAAATAGCTCTTCATTCTTTAATACACCTTGATCTGCTCAAAGCCTTTCCGGAGTCCTGGACAGCTGGGGAAGCGGGGACAGAGTTGTGTCCTCCCATGGCAGTGACCACACACAGCACATCACCAGAAGGGGCAGCACGTCAGAGAGAGCTGACATAAAAAGCTGCACTTGCTTGGTGCCTCAGCTCTCACAGACCTAACTCCACCTCTCCATGACTCAAAAAGATACTTGCTTTGTCTTCTGTGACAGCCTTGGACCAACATGATGAAAGGCATGTGGATCTGGAAAAGCCAGTCCCCAAGAATTTTGCCTCTGAGAAGGTTCCACGCAGACCAGAGAGGGCAGAGGCTTGTACACTAAACCCCCGGCTCAACTCCACAAATCTTGAGTGTCCCTTACATGCTAGGTGCGATCGAAGTTTGTAGGACATGGGCAAAACCAAAAGTTTCATTTGTGTTTATGTTTCAGGAAGCTGCCAGAAGATCTTAAAACAGCAAGCTACAGCAATGGGAGGGCAAACAGAAGAAATCACTTATCTCAGATATCAAGAATGACGCAGAGCTTTTAATAGCTCTCAGAAACAATGGGCCCAAAGAAAGCAAACCCTTATGAGCTTACCACTAAGCTATGGACATCAGCAGATACACTTTATGGGCTATCATTAATTCTCACACCAGTCATTGTTTTTTAACACTTTATACAATTATCTAAAACAATATTTCACCAACTTTGACTCTAACTCAAGCATTAAGAATCTGAGGGTGTGAGGAAAAATATCGTATGACATCTGTTACATGCGAAATCTCAAAAGAAATGACACAAATGAACTTATTTGCAAAACAGAAACAGATTCACAGACCTACAGAAGGAATTTACAGTTGCCAAAGGGGAAGGATGGGGGGAAGGGATAGCTATAGAGTTTGGAATGGACAAGTGCATACTGCTATATTTAAAATGGATAACCAACAAGGACTTACTGTATAGCACAAAGACTCTGTTCAATGTTATGTGGCAGCCTGGATGGGAGGGGAGCTTGGGGGAGAATGGATACATGTATGTGTGTGGCTGAGTCTCTTTGTTGTTCACCTGAAACTATCACAACATTGTTAATAGACTATACTCCAATATAAAATAAGAAGTTTTAATAAAAGATAAAAAAAAAAAAAAGAGTCTGAGGGTGTGTTCAAAATAGACAGGTTACAAGGAACATTCGAGAGCGCTCAACCTCCTCACCTCAGGGGCCGGGATCTTAGGAAGCGGGAAGACCAGGCAAGAGCAAAATACAGTCTGATGTGACATAGAGAGGGCGTCCCTGTTAGCTCAGCTGGTGAAGAATCCACCTGCATGCAGTCAGGAGACCCCGGGTTGATTCCTGGGTCGGAAAGATCCGCTGGAGAAGAGATAGACCACCCCTCAAGTATTCTGGGGCTTCCCTCGTGGCTCAGCTGGTAAATAACCCGTCTGAGATGCAGGAGACCTGGGTTCGATCCCTGGGTTGGGAGGATCCCCTGGAGAAGGGAAAGGCTATCCACACCAGTATTCTGGCCTGGAGAATTCCACAGACTGTTTAGTCCATGGGGTCGCAAAGAGTTGGACACGACTGAGTGATTCTCACTTTATTCCACTTCACGTGACATAGAGAGCCGACTGCTGGTTGCAAAGCGGGAGGAGCGGAGCAGGAGGGAAGAATCGGGAGTTTGGGGTTAGCAGATGCAAACTAGTATATAAGATGGATAAACAACAAGGACCTACTGTATAGCACAAGGAACTATATTCAATGTCCTATGATAAACCATAATGGAAAATAACACAAAAAAGAATATATGTGCATAACGAGTGGTATGTTATTCACTCAGTCATGTCTGACTCTTTGCAGCGGTAGCCGGCCAGATTCCTCTGTTCAGGGAATTCTCCAGGCAAGAATACTGAAGTAGGTGGTCATTCCCTTCTCCAGGGGATCTTCTCTTCCACATTGCAGGCAGATTTTTTTTACCATCTGA
Source organism: Oreotragus oreotragus (assembly GCA_006410675.1). NCBI lineage: Eukaryota > Metazoa > Chordata > Mammalia > Artiodactyla > Bovidae > Oreotragus > Oreotragus oreotragus. The sequence continues at coordinate 312,003 of SJYX01006852.1, forward strand.
ACCACCATGGAAGCCCCATATGTGTGTGTAACTGAGTCACTTTGCTGTACAGCAGAAATTATCATGTTGTGAATCAACTATAATTCAACAAAATTTTATAAAATAAAAAATGCAGTCCAATTTGGGACTTGACTCTTAGCTTGAGAAATCCAGGCATTTCCAGGTGGAAAAGTTGCTTCCTTTATTGAAGGGGAAATTCACATTTCTGCTTTGATAATGTCTTTCTGTAAAAAGGGCTCATGATGAATATAACAAAATAGAAATAGACTCACAGATATATAGTGGTTACAGGGCAGGGGAGAGAGGGAAGGGAGAAAGGGCAAGATAGGGGTAGGGGATAAAGAGGTACAAACTAGGACTTCCCTGGGGTGATCCAGTGGTAAAGAATCTGATTACCAATGCAGGGGACAGGAGTTCAATGCCTGGTCTGGTTCATGCCTTCAGGGCAGTTAAGCCAGTGCCCCACAACTACTGACCCCACCCTCTACAATGAGAGAAGCCACTGCAATGAGAAGCACATGCATTGCAGCTGGAGAGTAGCCCCCAGTCACTGCAGCTAGAGAAAGCCTGCAGGCAGCAGCAAGCTGAAAATAAAAGAAATAAATACACGAAAATGTATTAAAGAGGTACAAACTACTATGTATAAAACAAATAGGCCACAGGGACATATTGTACAGCACAGGGAATATAGCCAATATTTTACAACTATAAAAATATATCTATAAATGTATCTATAAAAATATTTAATCACCATGTTGTACACCTAAAACTAATATAATGTTGAAAATCCATTATACCTCAATAAAATAAAAATATAAATTAAAACAGGGGTTCACGTTTTGTTTACACTGGACACAAAAATGAACAGGAGACACATCGCTCCTGCTCTTAGGCAGTTTTACTAACTAGCTAGGAGATCCGAAGAAAGTTTCCCACCCTCCTCTTGGTTACTTAACGTCTCAGTTTTCCCATCTGTCAAATGGAGGACTTTCTCAGGGAGCCTCCCGAGGGTCCACAGATGGGTTGGTATTCATTCTATTCATTCTGAAGACACCAGCACAAACAGCTTTGTTAAAATTGCTCCCCACACCAAAGGGCAAGATAGGGGTAGGGGATAAAGAGGTACAAACTAGGACTTCCCTGGGGTGATCCAGTGGTAAAGAATCTGATTACCAATGCAGGGGACAGGAGTTCAATGCCTGGTCTGGTTCATGCCTTCAGGGCAGTTAAGCCAGTGCCCCACAACTACTGACCCCACCCTCTACAATGAGAGAAGCCACTGCAATGAGAAGCACATGCATTGCAGCTGGAGAGTAGCCCCCAGTCACTGCAGCTAGAGAAAGCCTGCAGGCAGCAGCAAGCTGAAAATAAAAGAAATAAATACACGAAAATGTATTAAAGAGGTACAAACTACTATGTATAAAACAAATAGGCCACAGGGACATATTGTACAGCACAGGGAATATAGCCAATATTTTACAACTATAAAAATATATCTATAAATGTATCTATAAAAATATTTAATCACCATGTTGTACACCTAAAACTAATATAATGTTGAAAATCCATTATACCTCAATAAAATAAAAATATAAATTAAAACAGGGGCTCACGTTTTGTTTACACTGGACACAAAAATGAACAGGAGACACATCGCTCCTGCTCTTAGGCAGTTTTACTAACTAGCTAGGAGATCCGAAGAAAGTTTCCCACCCTCCTCTTGGTTACTTAACGTCTCAGTTTTCCCATCTGTCAAATGGAGGACTTTCTCAGGGAGCCTCCCGAGGGTCCACAGATGGGTTGGTATTCATTCTATTCATTCTGAAGACACCAGCACAAACAGCTTTGTTAAAATTGCTCCCCACACCGAGGTAGAGGATGTTCTGCACACTCTGTTCTGACATCTCATTACTGAACAGCTCATGACCATGTGCTCCAGCTCCGTTTTTAACAACCCAGGCCAGGACTACTCTCTGTGTCAGAGTCCTTCCATAACAACAGTTTTAAAAGTGACAGACCCTTAAAATATTCACTACCTTCTCACCTAGTAATTATACTTCTGGGAATCTAGCCTAAAGAAATACTGCAAAAAATATATAGGAAAGCAAAGATTTATGCAGAAAGACGTTCATTGCTGCATTATATTAAATGGCCACCAGAAGGAAAAGTGGAAACACAAGCTGCAGGGCAACTAAGCCCGTGTTTCACAGCTACTGAGCCTGAGCTCCAGAACCGGTGAGCCACAGCTGCTGAAGCCCAGGAGCCTAGAGTCTGTGCTCTGCAGCAAAACAGCCACTGCAGGGAGAAGCCTCCACCCACCACAGCTAGAGAAGGCCCATGCACAGCAATGAAGCCCCAGCTCAGCCAAAATTAAAACAAAGTAATTCTAAAAGAAAATTTTGAAGAGTAAACAACTCAAAAAAAAAAAATGGAGACAGCATTAAAATGTATTTGGTATGATGGTAGCTATGTTTGTGTGTATATATACCTCCCAGAGGTATGGGGGTCACAAAGAGTCAGACACGACTGAGTAACTAACACTTCGACTTCTTTTCACTGTCATAGTTTTGGCAATGAATTAGTCACAGGTACAAAGAAAACTTAAGCAAACTGAAAAACAGATATTTATTCTGAGAAAATTTAATATGGTGTAAAACATGATTTAACTGTCAGGAAGATCTCCTGGAGAAGGAAATGGCAACCCACTCCAGTACTCTTGCCTGGAAAATCCCATGGATGGAGGAACCTGGTAGGCTACAGTCCATGGGGTTGCAAAGAGTCGGACACGACTGAGCAACTTCACTTCACAATGTAAGCATTAAACATTTATCTCGTTACAATTTATTGAGAGGGTAGAAAAGTGTGGAGAGGTAAAATGCTATATAGAAAGCTGAATCCCCTTCCTTTATGGCAGCAATTAAAAACTAAACTTGAGGGACTTTCCAGGTCCAGTGGTTAAGACTCCATACTTCCAATGGAAGGGGCTTGGGTTTGGGAACTGGTTCCCCTGGTTAAGGAACTAGATCCTATATGCTGCAAATATGTGTTTGCACGCTGCAACTGAAGATCCTGAATGCCGCAACAATGACTGAAGATCCTGCATGCTGCAGATAAGAGCTGGCACAGCCAAATAAACATTTAAAAAACTAAAAACTAAATAAGCAACTCACAGATTTAATAGAATCCCTATCAAATTACCTGTGACATTTTTCACAGAATTAGAACAAATAATCAGATTTCAGTGTCAATAAATAGTTTTATTGGAACACACACACACACAAAAAGAACAAATAATCCTAAAATTTATATGGAAGTAAAAAAGACCTGGAAAGAGTCGAACATGACTGAGTGGCTGAATAAGAAAGATCCAGAATTTTCAAAGCAATCTTGAGGAAAAAGAATAAAACTGGAGGCATAGCCCTCCCAAACCTCAGACAATGTTACAAAGCTTATGGTAATTGCACCGGGACAACCCTGAGGGATGGGATGGGAAGAGAGGTGAGAGGGGGTTCAGGATGGGGAACACATGTACACCCATAGCTGATTCATGTCAATGCATGACAAAAACCACTACAATATTATAAAGTAATTAGCCTTCAAGTAAAATAAATAATTTATTTTAAAAAATAGTGTGTTATTGGCACAAAAACAGACATATGGATCCATGGAACAGAATAGAGAGCCCAGTAAGAAACCCACACACCTACCATCAATTAATCTTCGACAAAAGAGAAAACAGTATACAATGAAGAAAAGATAGTCTCTTCAGCAAGTAGTGTTAGGAAAGCTGGACAACCATGTGTAAATCCATGAAGTTAGAAAACTCCCTCATCTCACACAAAAAAATAAACTCAAAAGGCTTGAAGACTTATATATAAGACAAAACATTATAAAATCCCTAGGACAGAACATAAACAAAAACGTTCTCTGACATATATGATAGCAATGTCTTCTTAGGCAATAGAAATAAAAACAAAAATAAACAAATGGGACCTACTCAAACTTGTCAGCTTTGCACAGCAAAGGAAACCACAAACAAAATGAAAGAAACAACCCATGGAATGGGAGAAAACATTTACAAATGATGTGACTAACAGGGGCTTAATTTCTGAAATATATAAACAGCTCATACAACTCAATATCAAAAAACAAACAAACCAATCAAAATATGGGCAGAAGACCTACATACATAATTTTCTAAAGAAGACACACAGATGGCCAACAGATATAGAAGTAGATGCTCAACATTACTAATTCTTAGAGAAATGCAGATCAAAACTACATTGCGATATCACCTCACACCAGTCGGAATGGCCATCATTAAAAAGTCTACAAATAATAAATGCTGGAGAAAGTGTAGAGAAAGAGGAACCCCCCACAATGTTGGTGGGAGTACAAATTGGCGCAGCCACTATGGAAAATAGTGTGGATGTTTCTTAAAAAATGAAAAATTGAATTGTCATATGATCAGTGATCCCATTCCTGGGCATATATCCAGAGAAAACTGTAATTCAAAAAGATACATGCACCTCTATGTTCATAGCATTTACAAAAGCCAAGACAGAGAAGCAACCTAAATGTTCATCAACAGATGAATGGAAGAAGATGTGGTGCATATATATGATGGAAGGCTACTCAGCCATAAACAAGAATGAAATAATGCTGTTTGCAGAAAGATGGATGGACATAGAGATTATACTAGGTGAAGTAAGTCAGATAAATAAAGACAAGTACCATACAATATCACTTATAACGTGGACTCTGAAAGACGACACAAATGAACTTATTTATAAAACAAAAACAGACTCACAGACACAGGAAACCAGCTTACCTATCAAATAGATAAACAAGGTCGTTCTCACAGCTCAGGGAACTGTATTCAATAGCCTGTACTAAGCCATAATGGAAAGGAGTAGGAAAAGAATATACCAATCCATATATGGATATACAGATAGGAATCTCTTTACTGTACACCAGAAACTAACACAACGTTGTAAATCAATTATACTTCAATTTTTAAAAAAGAAATCTAAGACTGAAAGAGATCAAGGAGCTCAAGGATGATCAAAGAGATCAAGGATGTAGCATAAGCTGTTATTTAGAAATAAGGAGGCAAACAATTAAGAGCTAAAACTTGAAAGTGGGAGGTGGGAAAGGAGGTGTGTGACACCTGGGGATGTCAGCCTGGGGACCGCTCTTTTCATTAAAATCTAATGATGATATGCAGACATAACTTTGATTTTTTGGTTAGTTTGGGGGTTATTTTTGGCCATATCTCATGGCCTGTGGAATCTTAGTTCCCCAGCCAGGGATTGAAGGCCCAGGCCCCAGCAGTGAAAGTACTGAGTGCTAACCATTGGACCGCCAGGGCATGCCCATGTTTGATTTTTTTTCATTAAAATTTTAAAATATGAGAGGCATTCATGGCAAGTGAGAGGATGGTACACCTCAACAGCCAGGTAGGGTGGATTCGAGGGGTAAAGTGTAGGGAGTGAGGGAGACACCTTGGTGGGTTGAGGCAGGAGTGTCCCAGGGGAGGGGGAACATCAAGAATGGTTGAACAGCGGGGTCCTGATTACATCCTCACTTTTTATCTTGCCCACATTCTCATTAGAATGGTCATGGGGGGGACCTCCCTGGTGGTCCAGTGGTCGGAAACCTGCCTTCCAGTGTGGGGCGTGTGGCTTTAATCCCTGGACAGGGAACTAACATCTCACAAGACGAGGAGCAAGTGAGCCCACGCACAGCCAAAGAAACGCAAGTGAACGTGTTCCCCGCTCAGTTGTGTCCCACTCTGCGACCCCGCGGACTGCAACCCAGCAGACTCCTCAGTCCATGGGATTCTCCAGGCAGAAATACTGGAGTGGGTAGCCATTCCCTTCTCCAGGGGATCTTCCCGACCCAGGGATCGAACTCAGGCCCCCTGCACTGCAAGCAGATCTTTACCATCTGAACCACCAGGGAAGCCCAAATAAATAAATAATTTTTTAAAAAAAGAACGAAAGGTCATTAGGTAGAAATGAGAGTGGGAGAGATGAACAGCAAGAGGCCTAGTTCCAGGGAGAAAGGAAGGTGCCGGTGGTTGTGGGGATGAAAGGGAGGGCGTGGGTGACAGATACTTCTAGGGGACTCATTGGCACTCAGTTCACTAGCTGAGGGGAATGAGGAAGAGACGAGAGTTGATAGGAGTGATGAGGGGAAGCAGATTGGAAGAAAAATTCAGTCTTAACTGTGGACACCACCCCCAAGACAGAAGTCTCACCCCCTACCATCCAACACCAACATCCTGGGGCACAAAGGTGAGGAGCCAAGGGGTAGAGTTAGGAGCTCAAATGTGGGAGTCTTTGGGTTAAAATATCTAAAAAGATAGAACCATATAAAAGAAGGATGGTCTTTGCCGTCAAACAGACCCGAGCCACAGTCATGCCACCTGGTGTCTGTGTGACTTTACTCTCCAAGATGAGCCTGACCGCAGCCACCTCACCGAGTTGCTGGGAGACAGTGGGAGGAAAGGGCTGCTGTAAAACGCTCACTCAGCACCCAGCAACATGAGCGAGCCAGCCCCCGCCTGCGTCCCAACTCCCACTCCCACCCCACAACCGCCCAGAGGGCGTCTAGGAACAGCGTGCAAGCTCTTTCACTTGGCTCTTTCCTTCCTCCCTCAGGCTGTTAGGTCCCAGAAGATTCCTTGGAGGCACCTCCAACCCCCTCTCATCACTTCAAGAATGGAGACCACACAGGATCGTTGCATCAACCAGAAATTCAGCTTTATTAGCCCACCACCAGCGGAGAGGGAGGGAAGACAGCTGGGAGCCGTGTAGGGGGAGCAGGGGCCAGACCCGGGCCTTTGGGCAGTGAAGCTGGCAGGTGGGCAGGCGGGAGGGCAGGCAGGAGACTCCTGGAGAAGCCGCTCAGGGCTTGGAGCGCTGGCCCGGGGAAGAAGCCGGACGAGCCCTCCTCCTTGAGGATGGACTGGTTCAGCCGACCGGAGGAGGACAGGAAGGAGGAGGTGAAGACTGTGGGAGAGGGGAGAGGAAGTGAGAAGGGTACTGGGAGGGCCAGGGGCTCAAGGGTGGCTGCGACCCTCAGGAGCCTTACCTTCGCAGGAAGCATAGTTTTGGCCAGATGGTTTCTGAGAGGAGAGGCTGTGCGGGAGGAAAGGCAGAGCAGTCAGGTGTGCTGGGAGCAGCAGAGGTGGGGCTGAAGAGTCTGGGGGCAGGACAGGGGTTCCAGGCACTGACTGGGCATCCTCGCCCTCCAGCAGGCGGCGGTAGGTGGCAATTTCCTGCTCCAGCTGCGTCTTCACGTCCCCAGGATCTTATACTCCTGGTTCTGCTGCTCCATCTCGCAGCGCAGCTGGGCCAGCTGCTCCTCCACGCTGCTGATCAGCTCCTGGATCTGGGCCAGCTGCAGGCAGTAGCGGGTTTTGGTCTCCAGGCTTTTCTCCAGGGATGCTTTCTGTGAACGGGAGGGAGAGAGAAAGAGTCAACAGAGGTGATCATTGCTGACCCCCTAGGTCTCTGGGCATGTGTCCTGAGAGGTGCATGGATTCTGACTTCAGCTGGGCTGCTGATGAGCCAGACGACGTGGAGAAAAGTTATTCCAGGGTTGGTTCTGGGCTTTAATTTCTCTGTCTCTATAATGGGTGCAGTGATCCCTCCAACCCACTCCTGGGAAAAGAGGGGGAACCGTACAGTGGCAAGGTTCCATTACAGGGGGTGGCGCCTTTGCTGGCAATTTGGAGGCTGGGGCTGTGCCCTCCTGGTCCTTCTCACCATGCAGAGCTGGGACTGCAGCTCAACTTCCAGGCCCTGGAGCCCCCGCCGGAGCTCATTTAGCTCACTGTGGCTCTTCTGCATCAGCTCACTGTTACAGGCCGCTTCTTTGTTCAGCTCCTCAGACCAAAACGGGAAAGAACAGAAGGTGTAGAGTGCTCCAGAGGCCCCCTGGCTGGGAAGCCCAGCAGGAGGGCTGAGGACCCACGTCCCACCTTGCTCAGGAACCAGGCCTCGGCGTCCCTGCGGTTCCGTCTGCTATCTGCTCATACTGGTCACGCATCTCATTCAGGATGCAGCTCAGGTCCACACTGGGGGCCGCGTCCATCTCCACGCTGACGTCCCCACCAGTCTGATTCCGCAAGGCAAGCATCTCCTAGGAAGGGATGCGAGGAGGTGCTCAGCTTACCCCTTCCCTGGCCCCAGGTGCATCTGCAACCCCACTGGACCTGCCTCCCTCCACCAGCAGCAACCTTACCTCCCCGTGGTTCTTCTTCAGGTAGGCCAGCTCCTCCTTCAGGCCTTTGATCTGCATCTCCAGGTCAGCCCCGGCCAGAGTCAGCTCATCCAGCACCCTGTGCAGGCCATTGGTGTCGGCCTCCACACACTGGCGCAGTGTCAGCTCATGCTCATACCTGGCAAGACAAAGGTCAAGGCCTCAAGGTCCATCATGAGGCTTCTGAGGCTCAAGACCTGCTGATCCTCCTGGCTGGACAACCCCACTGCTCGCCTTCTGCTCACTTGGTCCTGAAGTCATCAACCGCCAGCCTGGTGTTGTCAATCTGCAGAAGGGGCTGCACATTCTCTATGGTGGCCTCGATAATCTGCAGAGGGGGTGAAGGACAGGTCTAGTTAGCCAAGGCTCTGCTGCTCAGAAGTGAACAGCAGCCTCCCCAATCTTGAGAGTTGTCTAGCTGGTAGGTCAGGCTTTACACCCCCAGTCAGCTTCAGGTGCCTTCTCCACTGAGCTCAGGGTACAAGGGTGATACAACCACATATCCCTCACCGCATCCTGGGCTCAAACCTGAGAGAAGCTGAATCCAAAGAAATGCTTGCATGGAGTAAGAGACTCAGGGTACCAGCTCAGCTCAGACACCCCGATGCTGAAAAAGGGCCCTCTGCCACCATTTCTAAGCGGCCTGTGGTCACTCCTCAAAAGCAGGCGTCAGTCTCCCTCTTTGTAAAATGGAGACACTAGCAAGCGTGTTTCTAAGGGCCACTGCAGCCGTGATCTCTATCAACACTCCACCACCAGAGCCACCCACCTGGCCAACCGACCTTGTTCCTCAGGTCCTCAATGGTCTTGAAATAGGGGCTGTAGTCGCGGGCAGGCCTGGGCCCCTGACTCTGGTGCCAGTCATGGATCTTCGTCTCCAGCTCCCTGTTGGCTTCCTCCAGGGCATGCACTTTGTCCAGGTAGGAAGCCAGACGGTCATTCAGGTTCTGCATGGTCATCTTCTCATTGCCAAGGAGGAGGCTACCATCGCCACCATCATGGCCTCCCCCATATCCTCCAACCAAGCTGCCACACAGAGCCCCTCCAAGGCTGCTGCTGCTGCTGAAGCCGCCGCCATAGCCGCCCCCCAGCCCGCAGACACCCCCGGAGGAGGAGCGAGGGGAGCAGGATACAGACAGGCCCCCATAGGCGCTGGAGGCCCGGCAGGAGCTTCCGGACAGGACAGAGGACACGCAGCTGGAGCCACCACCCAAGCGGCTGGAGCCCTTCACGGAGCTGGAGGAGGTGAGCGGGCGGCTGCACGTGGTCATAGTGAGAGGGGAGAAGAGCGAGGTGCTCAGGGAGGCCAAGAGGATGCTGAGGCCTCGAACAACGGGAACACTTATATGCACACGAGGAAGGCGGGGCTCCCCTCCAGATCTCATCACTCCGGGTCCCATCCAACGCCCCTCTCCAGATTATTCAGCCCAGGGTCGATGCACTTCACTCTGTTCTGCGCTGAGTTCCCACCCAGCTTTTTTGGGGGGGATGAGGTGGAGCCGAGAGAAAACACATCAACTCGAGTCGGTGGTGACTCAGGCTAGGCGACAAGAATCTGGCTCCCGTTCCTAGAGCCTGAGGGGCCAGCAGTGCCCTGGCACAGGCGACTCTTGGTGACTGCGTCCCCGGGTACTGAGTCAGGCCATGGAAGGACTCCCTGCCCCCTGGTGACAGCCTTGGATGAACGGCCTCAGTGATGCTGTCCAGGGGCTGTCTCAGGAGACAGCTGCGGGACCCTGGCTGTGGACAGGAGCGCTGGGTTCGTGGCCGTGCTCTGCTGTGCTCACTGTGTCACCAAATTCCTTCTTTGAGCTGTTGTTTGCCCTCAGTAGAGTGACAAGCCTGGACTGGGCAATCTCAGAGTTCTTTCCAGTTCTAAAAATTCTATGGCTCTTTCCCTTACTGGATTCAGTTTCAGTTTCAGGGGTTGCCTTGGAGTCCCCAGGACCTCCTGGAAGTGGTGTGTACCATGACACCAGTACATGGCAGCTTGAATCCCTGCCCTGACAAGCTACATGGCATAGGCAGTCCTTTGGTCTATGAGCCTCTGGGCCTCACTCTTCTCATCTGTGAACGGGGAGGACATACCACTAGCCACAAAGGAACATGCATAAAAGACTCTGCTGGCCCCTCCCCAGCGGCCACCTCTGCTGCCCTCCAGTCTCCCCTTCCTTCCTTTCCAGCCCAGCTACCCCTCACCTGCTCCTTCTCACCTACCTCCATCCTCTGCTATCTCCCTCCCTCCCCCTGGCCCTCCCCTCTGCCCCCTCGCACTCCCACCCTTTGAGCAGCACCCCTCCACCAATGCCTTGCTTCACCTAATCATGTGTACCCACCAAAAACTGCAGTGGGAAGGAGTCCCCACTCTGCTGCTGGTACCACCTATGACCCTGACCCCAACCACAGGCTTCCAAGACCTGACGTTACATCCGAGGCTCAGATCCGAACAGTTTTCTCTGGACCGCCCATAGATTCTAAGTTTAACTTGGCAACTCCATTCGCTCCAAGGAGACAGGGAAGGTGGCTCTCTGGTAGCCTGCCACACTGACCAGGCTCTGGTATTGTATGTATCGTATGCCACACAGTCCTGTGAGGAGCCCTATTCCTGCCACCAGCTCACAGATGATGGACCTGGAAGGGGAAATAGACTTCTCAAGACCCCAGTCAGTGGAGAGCTAAGGCTCAAAACCCTGTCTGTCTGCTCGCCCAGCCCAAACCCTTTCCACCATCCTAAACCACTCTCTCTATGCCCCTCCAATAAACACCGTTGTCTTGAGTCAACTCTGTGAAGTGAGGAGGAGAGGGGGAGAGCCAGAGAAACAGGGATTTGCCCAAAGTCACTGAGCTGCAGAGGCGAGATGAACCCTGGTGCTTGGAATGTCTCCACATTCCCACAAATGCCCTGCAAGTGGGGACCAGGTGTGTCCATTACCATTGGCCTCCCCAAGGTGCCTGGAATGAGCTCTGCCCGGTGGGCATGACCTTGGCCTGGGGGCTAAAGGCAAGACTAGGGGGTCTGGACTCCAACACAGAGGACCCCCTGAGGTGCCCTGGGGGGTGGCCACTGTCCTTGCTCTGAAGTGCCTCGGTGGAGGTGAGAAGAGGCAGAGAGGGCTTGTCTCAGCCTGAGCCCTGGGCGATACCACCTTGAACCTTGGGGCAGGAAAGTCTGTCTCAGCGTAACCAGGGCTTTGCTTCTGCCGCATCACTCCCCTCACCTGTAGGCACAGGGCCCAGAGAGGTGAGCAGAGCTGGTACTCAGCACACGCCTTCAGGGCCAGGCCTCGGAGAGGGAACTTACTGTCCCTTTCCCCCAACCCCCAAAACGGGCAAAAGGGACTTTGGAATCTTGGACAGATATCCCACCATCGCAGGCATCAGCATGGGCCTGGAGTTCAGGTCCAATCAGGCTCATCACCTTCAGAACTGGAAACAGCATTCGAGGTCACCAAAGAGCACCAAGCACCAACCAGAAAGAGCAGAGAAGCAGAGACTAGGCCGAGTTTCGGCGCCTGACCCAGGCCCACACTGACTGTCCCAGGGGTCTCTTCTTCTCTGCACCCCCCCCCACCTGCCCCGCATGCCCTCCACCTCCCTTCTCACCAGATCACCGCCCCTCCCCTCCACCCCCAGGGTCTCTCTCCTCTCTCCTCGGCCCAGCCCCAATCCAGGTAGCAACACACATCTGGCTTGGTCAGGGAATATCATGGGCCAATGCCAGGCTTCGCAGGTGGCGTTAGTGGTAAAGAACCCGCCTGCCAATGCAGGAGACATAAGAGACACAGGTTCAATCCCTGGGTCGGGAAGATTCCCCAGGAGGAGGGCATGACAACCCACTCCAATATCCGTGCCTGGAGAATCCCATGGACTGAGGAACCAGGCGAACTATAGTCCAGTGAGTCACAAAGAGTCAGAAACGGATGGCAGCGACTTAGCACACATTGCCACGACTCAGCTTGCAGTGATTCCCAAACCTGAGCGGTCACGAGAGTCCCCATACAGATTCCCGGGCCCTGCTCTGACCCACTTCATCGGCACTGGGCTGGATAAACCTGATGGTGAGGACGTTTTTTTACAAGACCCCAGGGGATTCCAGTGACCAGCCAGGCTGGGGAGCAAGAGGCGGCTAGGGGAGGAGGAGGAGGAGATTCCGGGCTGGGCGGAGCGGGGGAGAGGAAGAGAGCTCCCAGCCCCTGCTGGCAGCCAGAACCACAGGCTTCAGGTCAGAATGAAGAAAGAGAGGAGCCCAGACAAGCCAGGACGGAGCAGGCTGGAGCTGGGCAGGCAGGGGCCAGATACTGGGCAAGTCACTCCTCCCCTCTGAGCCTCAGTTTCCTTCTCTGGGAAATGGGCAGGCACATAGGGGTGAAATAAATAAAGAAGCTTGCACAGAGTGGTGGCTGTCACTACATTTACCCACAGGTATTTACAAAACACATACTGCATGCCACTCACTGTGTGGACACTCAGATGCCGAGAAGAAGACAGAGAGGCCCTCAAAGCAGGACATCTGGAGAAGCTAGAGGTGACGCTAACGCCAAGTGTTCGGGCCACGATGGGGTGCAGGGGGCCTGCAGGGAGGGGGCAGCCTCTCTGGGAGGGAACAAATAGCCTGGATGCAGGCTCTGGCCCCACGACTGGTCCCAGGATCTGGGTGAGTCTGTGAGCAACTGATTTGCCTTTTGTGGTCCTCCCCCCATGTTTCATGGCCCCCTTCCCCGGGGGGAGTTCTCACAGGCCCTCAGGATGGCTGCACAACCAAGAGGCCCTCAGGGGAGCCTGTGGCTGGATCAGGCTGGGTGACCGCCTGCGCTCTGCCAAGAGGCAGAACTGCCCTGTCTCTGTCCCTCCGTTCCCCTCAGCCCCCGACAGCCTGGGCGGTGCAGAAGACAGCAGTTCCCAAGGGTTGAGGGAAGTGTCAGGCCGGCCGCTGTGCCCGGCTCACCACCCACAGACTTGGCTCCCTCCAGGTCACTCAGGGTCCTCCCAGGCCAGGGCCTGGGTCTCTTCCTCCCCCCGTGCCCAGTGCAGACCCGGGCACAGAGCGACACAGCGCTGCAGACGGTGTGACTGCTGTGTCATGTCTCAGCAGAAGCGTTGCCAGGGCACCCTGCCAGGTGTGGGTGTGTGAAGGCAGAGTCACAGGGACTGGCTACCCCCGGCTTGCCCTATCCTGGGAATCCCGTGCATGTGGCCATCATAGGAAAGTGGGTGAGGCGGCACCGAGGGTAGGTACAGCCCGGCTCACTGAAACATTCCGCGCAGCAGTGGGCGGGAGTGTGGGTGTGGACGGACTGTGAGTCTCTCCGGAGAAGCCCGCAGCTGGTTCCCCCGATCCCGCTGCCTGCACACGCCCCAGCAGCCTAGGTCAACTTGGTGTGCCTGGACAAAGCCATACAGTGTTCCCAGGACCACGGGTCCTCACCCCCAGTCACTCCTCCCTGCTGCCCTCTCCTGCCCAGGCTGAGCATTCCTGGAAAGGGCCGAGCATTTCCTCTCTGGGCCCAGCACTCTGTCCCAAGGACCCCCAACCCCAGCACTGCAGCCACTGCCTTCCTGGGGCAGCCGGGACCATCTGGCTGCTCCCCCACTGTGGCCTCCCGACCACCCACCCACCCACTCACTGTGTGGGCAGGGGCTTCTTCCCCCGCAGAAGGGTGAAGTCGGGGGCTGCCTCTGGCCAGCCCCACACTCTGACCCGCCCCACACTCTGACCCCTCCTCACTCGGCCCATCAGTAAGAGTGAACCTCCAGAATCTGCGGGGAGACAGGAGCCCCGCCCAAGAGCCTGGGGTTGGGCAGGGGGTGGGGCTCTGACCTCCCTTCCCAGCACAGCCCCGCCCCTCCTGCGCCCCGCTCCACCCCGACACACCAGGCTCCGGACAGGGGCTGAGTCACTGCTCCTCAGAACCTCAGTGTCCCCATCCACTCAGTGGGGCGCCTCTTCGCACTTCCTGAGACTGTTGTTCAGGTAAATGAGATCACCTCGCGATGAGCCATCCGCGGCCCAGGGCTGGTTCTTCTGGTTGCGGCCGGATGTATGGTTGGGGGCCAGGTGGGTTCAGCGCCTCCTCCCTCCCGCCTTCCATCCCTACCGGGACTGCTGCCCAGGCAACGGACAGACGCCAGCCCACACTCCGAGCCTGCTGGAGTCCTGCGGTTGCCTCTGCAGACGCATGCCCTGGACAGCAGCCCGTGGAAGGGAACTCACTGTCCTCCGTGTCCGTGGAGTCAGGACTGGAAGGGCCGCGGGCCAGGGGCTCATCTAGCCCTTCCTTCACTGCTACTGAGATCCAGAGAGTGCCTGGGATCTGCTCCAAGTCCTCACACCCCGCTGCCCACTTCACAGATAGCTCCTGTGCCACTGCCCCGCCTGCTCCTCCTGCCCCCTCTCCCTCTGGCCCCAGACCCCCACCACTCGGGGCTCTGGCTGCTCCTGCCCCCTCCCTGCCTCAGTCTCCAGGCATCCGGGAGAGCAGGTGTTGGGAGAGGTCTGTGTGACTCTGCAGCAGCAGAGAGTCCAGGCCTGTCTGTGAACTAGGATGGGGGCATCCCTCCTCTCATTAATCCTTCCACCCACCCCGACTTCTTAAGACTACCAGGAAATCAGACCCACCCGCCCAGTGGTTTTCAGATTTACTCAAAGGAAGACTTCCGGGGCTCCTCCCCTGCTGGCTGAGCGAGAAGGGCTGGGCTGGAGGGTGTTAGAGCAGATGGGCATGACGGCTCCCCCTTCCCCAGGAGCCAGCTTCCCCTGACCTCCAAGCTGCTGGAACCAGGAGGGACAAAGGGCCAGGGAGGGCGGTGCCACTCCCAGGGTACCACCTCCCCTGAACGTCCCATCCTCAGCTGACTGTTTGAGGAGACGTTCCTGGAAGAGGCCCCACCCTCTCTCCCACATCTGCCTTTTCTGGAAGCACAGGTCTCAGATTCCTGGAGTTGAGGCAACGGAAGCATCCGGTTCCACCCACCCACCTTCAGTCCTGATGTCTCTCTCAGGAGGATCCTGATTCCTGTCCTGGCCTGCCTCTCTTCCCCAACCCCCTCCCCACCTCGTCCCCTCTAAGAGGAGGACACAGCCCGCAGGACCGTGAGGAGCAAGTGGCTGGACGTGTTGCCCCTTGGGCCTCTGGCTCCTGAGATCTTCTTGTCCATTTAGGGAGGAGAAAGTGAGGCTCCATGAGGGGAAGGCACTGCCCAAGGTCACGGACCCACTTATGGGGCAAGAATAGGACACTTAAGACGTCCTCCTGACACGCTGACCTCACTCTGGGTCTGGCGCTGCCTGGACCACCCTCCCTGGGATCATCAGCACTTGGGAGGCACAAAGCAACCCCCCACTAAGCTCGGCCCAGACCTAGTCTTCACCCCTGTTCTAAGATGACCCTCGTCCTCCAAGTCAACAGCAGTGGGCATCCGCAGACAGCACCCCCAGCCCTCATTTCCCCCATACCCTTCACCCCTTCCTCACCAGGGTCCTCGCTGGCCACAAATAGGAAGCATCTTGTGTTTCAGTCAACAAGCTTTATTGGTCAGGGAGTGAGGACAGGAAAGGGACTGAAGCTGGAGGGCTGAGGCTGGGGAGGCTGGAGGCTGCGCAGCCAGTGGGGAGCCCCAGGGGGCTGGTGGAGGAGAGTCCTCAGTGGGTGGTCTGGTGGACCTGCTCGCGGCTGGAGATGACCCTGCCATCCTGCACCTCCTCCACAATGGTGCGCACCTGGCGGGTGGTCACGGCTGCAGGAGACAGACACTCGGGGTGGGTGGGGGCCCAGCCCCAGCCCCTTGAGCACAGCCAGCTGTTCCCACCATGGCCACCTGTGTCCACGCCTCTGCTGGCCCCTCAACATCACACCCCCACACGTGCCCCCTCTGACCCTACCACTCCCTCCTTCCCACCGTGTTCCTTGCTGGTGCCCCTGGGTGGGTCCCGCCTCCCAAATAAATGGTTTGATTCTGACCCTCTGCAAGAGGAAGACTGCACAGACCAGATGCTACTCTGAAATGGAGTCCGATTCCATTTCTCTGCAGTCTCAAGGACATGGATTTTGCCCCCTTCAGACAAGGATCTCCAGGACAAGACCCTGGTCCCCATCACCTCCCTTAGACTAGAGACCCCAGGGCTGGGACTTTATCTTCCTCATCAGACTGGGATCTGGAAGACAAGGATCAAGTCCCTTTCTGCCACCAGACAAGACACTCCAGACACGAGACTGCTTTTACTCATCTGTAAGGTCCCAAGAGCAAAGAGAGTGAGACCATGTGCCTATTGATGAGAGTCTCAGAGCTGGGACCACATCTCTTTTCTCAGCCTAGGATCTCCAAGGTAAGGGCCTTTTCCTGCCGCACCCCCATCAGACCAGACAGTGTCTCCCTCATCTAACTAGGACCCTGAGCCCTACCAGGTCCTCTTCCCCCACCCCTGCTGAGGGTCAGCCATCATTTCCTGGAGTTCCTGGGGACACTCCCCCAGTAAGATGCAGGTGGGTCGCCTGCCCCGGGAAGCCCCACCCTCGGTTACCAAAATGCTTACGTTCTTTGGTCTTGTACTGGGTCAGGCTGCAAAAAAAAAAAAACAAAGATTAGATGTGGGTCTGAGACTCAGCTCTGCCCCAGGCCCCCAGCCCTGGCCTGGCTCCCCCACTCACTGGGCGTCCTCGCCCTCCAGCAGGCGGCGGTAGGTGGTGATCTCCTGCTCCAGCCGGGTCTTCACGTCCAGCAGGATCTTGTACTCCTGGTTCTGCTGCTCCATCTCGCAGCGCAGCTGGGCCAGCTGCTCCTCCACACTGCCGATCAGCCCCTGGATCTGGGACAGCTGCACACAGTAGCGGCTCTCTGTCTCGGCCAGGCTGCCCTCCAGGGATGCTTTCTGCGGGGAGCAGGAGAGGCCGGATCAGCGAGAGTGCGCGGGGCCCCCTCCAGAGCCCTGGGGCCCTCCCCACCAGGCCTGGCAGCGCCCCCACCATGCTGAGCTGGGACTGCAGCTCGATCTCCAGGGCCTGCAAGGTGCGCCGGAGCTCCGAGATCTCGCTCTTGCCGCTCTGCACCAGCTCACTGTTGGTGGCCACCTCGCGGTTCAGTTCCTCCGTCTGCAGGCAGGACATAGGACAGGGCAGAGTGAGCCTGGCTCCCCTTTTCCAAGGCAACCCCCATGGCCTCCACATGCTCAGCCCAGGGCCCACTCTGGACCCAGACAGACACCTGGAGCACCCAATCCCCCCAGCTCCCCTCACCGTGGCAGCCTTCCTGACCTGCCTGGGCCTCTCAGGCCTCCTTCCAAACCTGACTGTGAGCAACACCTTCTTATCAGCCTCCCACCTCCCCAAACCCAGAAGGCTTCGAGAGGCTGTTAAGTTTTATCTCCAATGCCTTCAAGAAGGAGGTACAGGGTAGGAAATGTGAGAACCAGCCAGGAGAGTAGCCAGGCCCGTGGTTCTGGCTCCTAACTTCTTGAGGGACAGAGGGAAGCTCCTGGGGTCTTGACTCTCTGGCTTTATTCCTGCGGGGGACTCCCCCTGACCCCCTCAGATCCCAGTTTCGGGCAAGCTGAAGGCCTGTGAGCGCAACAGGCAACCCTGACGCCAGGGGCCCGTGGAGCTCACGGGCGTTAAGGCACCCAAGGTGCCAGGCTCTGGGCTTACTGTGGGGACTCGGGCCCTGCACCCCACAGCCTGGGAGAGACCTCTGGTCTGCGGCAGCCCCCACCTTGCTGAAGAACCAGTCCTCGGCATCCTTGCGGTTCTTCTCCGCCATCTTCTCGTACTGGTCGCGCATCTCGTTCAGGATGCGGCTCAGGTCCACGCCGGGGGCGGCGTCCATCTCCACGTTGATCTCGCCACCCACCTGTCCTCGCAGGGCTTTCATCTCCTGTGGAGGAGGGGGTGGTAGGCATGAGTACCCCCCGCTCTGACCTCTCACTCCCGACCTTCCCACGCAAGCTCTCCAGACCCCTCCCGCAACGTCCCCTTTGTTCTGCTCACCCTCTATCCTCTGACCCTCCAAATGACTTTTGTCACCTGGTCTGTGTGGGCTTTGCCTCCAATATCAGACTAGGCGTTCCCCCAGGATAAGTTCTGTGCTCCCCCACTAGACTGAGGGCTCTCTGAAAATAAAATCTTAATTCTTAGGCCTGAGCCCCCAAAACCTCCCATCTAATTTCCAAACTTCTACCTAGGGTCCATATTGGAGGGTTTGAGCTGGGAATCCTCCTCAATTATCTCCTGTCTGGTGAATGAGGCCAGGATGGGCATAAGAGGCTTCTGTGGGCCCCTGGGAGACTCCCCAGATGCAGAGAAGTAGGGTGGCACATGGAGAAGGCTGCCCTGCATGGGGAACTGGGCTCTGCAGACAGGGCAACACTCTAAGCTAACCAGCCTGGACACCTGGGCAGCATCCTGCCTTCAAATGATGAAGGGGGTGGAGTGAAAGCCAATCCCAGTCCTGGGGACCTGAGACCACAAAGGGCAAGGCCCCACCCCTGCCCATCTTCCTGACTCCTCTCGTCTCTGCCTCCTGCCTCCCCCAACTAAGCCCAGCGACCTTCAGAATCTGCTACACAGTAGGAGTGCTCGTCCCAGTCACAGCAATGGCACAGTCTTGACGCAGCAATGAAGCCCTGCCACCCCGTCACATCTCTTTGACCTACTGCCCCGGCTGCCTCACCTCCTCGTGATTCTTGCGGAGGTAGGCCAGCTCCTCCTTGAGGTTCTCGATCTGCATCTCCAGGTCAGCTCTGGCCAGGGTCAGCTCGTCCAGCACCCTGCGCAGGCCATTGGTGTCGGCCTCCACACTCACACGCAGGGCCTGCTCTGTCTCAAACCTGCAAAGGGAACCAGAGAGTTCTGTCAAGATGCTTGGACTGGCTGGTGCAGGTCCTGGCCAGCACCCTTCCCTTGAATGATGAGGGGGTGTTTGTTCAGTTGCTAAGTCATGTCCAACTCTTTGCCACCCCATGGACTGCAGCATGCCAGGCTTCCATGTCCTTCACCATCTCCCGGAGTTTCCTCAAACTCATGTCCATTGAGTCAGTGACACCTTCCAACCATTTCATCCTGTCGCCCCCTTCTTCTCCAGCCCTCAAGTCTTTCCCAGCATCAGTCTTTTCCAATGACAGGGTGGAGTGGAAGCCATTCCCAGCCCTGGGCCCCTGGGAATGCAGGGCAAGGCCCCACCCCACCCGGCTTCCTGACTCCTCTCCTCTCTGCCTCCTGTCTCCCCTCTCTCCCATCACCGGACTAAGCCCAGTGATCTTCAGAATTTGCTGCTTTTGCAGCATCCTGGGCTAAGAGGTGAACTCCTTAACCCCCAGGTTCTGGACCTTGCCATCAGCAACTGAGGAGGCCTGGGCTCCTCAGCAGGGAGGGCTGCCCTCAGTTTCTCCCCAGACCCTGGCCAGGGCTCACTTGGTGCGGAAGTCATCAGCAGCCAGGCGGGCATTGTCGATCTGAAGCAGGATGTTGGCATTGTCCACAGTGGCCGTGAGGATCTGGGAAGATGGGAGAGTGATCAATTCCCTGGGTTGGAGTAACTCAACCCAGACCGGGATTCTGAGATGAGACTCTCCATCTGGGGGCCAGGATGTGGCTACCTCCTCCAGGAAGGCTCCCTTCCCACCCTGTCTCCCCACTTTACTGCTCTACAGTTGGTGACAGAGGTGGGGTACTCTCCTCCTCCCCCCACAGAGCCCCCTTGCCAGACTCTGCCTTAAACCAAAGCACACAGCCAGCTGGGAGTGCCAGGCTCGGAATGCAGGAGAGCCAGAAAGGACCAGGAGGACGCCCCAGGCAGAAGCTCTTCCCTAATCCTGGAAAGAGGATGGATGTGAGAAACTCCCTCCTATTACAATTTGGGTGCAGTGCCCCTGAGAGGCTTCCCGCAAGAGGAAAACTAAAGGAGCCCTCACCAAAATGTACTTCCAAATCAGAAGTCATGACCCCTGCTAAGCCCTGACCCCAGGCTCCAGGAGGCAGCCCTGCCCCAAGTTTGCTGAGCTCGTCTTGAGGGCGCAGCAGGAGAGATGGAGAAGCCAGAAAAATCCCCAAATAAGGCATAGAAGTGGCCTCCTGAGGTCCCACCCACTCTCTCCTGCCTCCTCCTCCCAGCAGGTGCCAGCAGGAGATCACCAGACCTCTGACACCACCTTAGCCCTAAATCCCCCTCTTGTTCCAAGAAAAGCCGTGTCTGAGTATCCGGCAGCTCCAGGAGCCCAGCCCTCCTCATGCCTCCATCCCTCTTATCCGACAACCACACAAGGTGGTAAAAAGCTCCATGATGGGAAACAGGCTCCAAGGAACCCCACAAGACCTACTTGTCCCTAGCCCAGGCTACTGTCCTGAAAAATAAATCGTAAGCCACACAGTGGCCCCAAGGTGGACTCCCAGAGGCCAAGCTGGAGCCAAGCTGTCCTCAGTTCCCCGAGACCCTGTGACAGCCCCCAGGCTGGGCTCCAGGCCTTGATCAAGGGCACATGGTAGGGGAGGAAAAGCTGTGCCCCACCCAGGACCCCTCCCATCACAGCTCCTACCTTGTTCCTCAGGTCCTCGATGGTCTTGAAGTAGGAGCTGTAGTCAGGAGCCGGCCCCGGGGCCTGCTTCTGGTACCAATCACGAATCTTCAGCTCCAGCTCCGTGTTGGCCTCCTCCAGGGCACGAACCTTGTCCAGGTAGGAGGCCAGGCGGTCATTGAGGTTCTGCATGGTGGCTTTCTCGCCTCCCACCAGCAGCCCGTCGACACCTCCAAAGCCACCTCCATAGCCCCCGCTGACATAGCCCCCGCTGCCATAGCCCCCGCCAGAACCAAAGCTGTAGCAGCTAGAGTAGCTGCTGGCTCCAAGGCCGCTGCCCAGGCCGCCGGCAGACCCCAGCCTGCAGGAGCCACCACCCAGGCTGCCAGACACGCGGCAGGAGCGGGATGAGCTGCCCCCCAGGCCAGAGGAGCCCTTGATGGAGCCGGAGGAGAAGTGGCGGATGGTGGTGGTCATGGCGGTGGCAGCAGGTGGTGGGCAGACACGGAGCGAGAAGGCTGGAGAGGAGAGCAGCCCAAGATGCTGTTACTGCCAGGGCTCACCAGCTTCCTTTATAGGCCCTGACAAGTGGGCGTAGCGATTACAACAGGCTCACTCCTCTGTTTCCATTCCCCTGGGCTTTCATCACTGCTGGCTGCCCGCCAGCTCCCAGGTGGCTGTGGGCCCCCTCCCCTCCCACCGTCAGGTCTTTGCATCATTTCTCTGAACCCTCACGCTGGGCGTCTGCGTGTGTGTCTCTGGTCTCAGGCCTGTCACCTGTGATTCAGGCGGGCCCTCCAGCTACGCTTTCCCATGACCTAATACGGAGAGAGAAATAAGAAGGACGTCACCGTCACGGGCCCTCCCAGGCAGCTGCCACCCCAGCCACACCTGCTTGGACCCTGTGTCTGGTGGGCAAATGGGCTTGGAACCCAGGCTGCTCCCCGCCATACACCATGCCACAGCTGGTGCTACCCCTGGGCGGCAGGGGAGGCAGTGAGCGCCGAGACCCCATCTTGCCAAACCCACTGGGCTCAGCAGGCAGCAGCTAGGTCAAGGTTGATTACCACCCCATTTACAGAAAAGGAAACTGGGGCTTATACGGGGAGGGTGTCCCTCTGCCCGACCTGACTCAGAACCCAGCTGGCAGGGTTTCATCCTTCATCCTTCATTGCACTCAGCCACAGCACCCTTCCGCCTCCCCGGGGACCGCTGACACACTGGCCCCCACATCTGCAGAGCCCTGATGCCAGGGGAGCATGTAGGGGCTATGATTCCATCTGGCTAGTTTTCTGCTCCTAGCTCTCATCCTGGAACCCCCTGGGACCCTAGCATCCTTTCTTGACTTTTCCCCGTTTTCTCTTTCTCAGGTGGGGAGTTCTGGGCTGGAGCGGGCAGAGAGGAGCTTAGCTGCAGGCTGGGGAAGTGGCAGTTTGGGAGGGGGCATCAAGATAAGGGGAACAGGAAGAACTGCCCCTTCCAGCCTCCCTACCCCTCCTGTGCCCCAAGAACCCTTGGATGGGGGGTATGTGGCTTCAGATCCCAGCTGGCTGGAAATCTAAAGGACACTGCCCAAGAAGACGGTCTTCCTGGGAACCCTCAACCCCCGTCAGTTGGGAGGGGTCCCCTGCAGCCACCCCCAGAGGCCCCACCCCATCCCCTGAGCTAGCCCCTCAGGATGGGCTGGGTGCCCGCCCCACAGCCCCACCCTGCCCTGCCCACCACCCTCGGTCCCAGGGTCCTGGCAGGCCTGCTGGGCGGAATGTGGTCGTGTCTCAGACTGCTGATGGCTTCCACTTCCCAGACAGGCCCAGACAGCCCCCACCAGCAGCTGAGAGAGATTCCCCAATAGCCCAGCAGCTGCCAAGCCACCAAAGCAAACAGGACGCCCCCCCCCNCGCTCACACGCCGAGCGGCCACCCCGCCCCACACACCCCCAAGCCCAACAGAGCCTGGCGGGTTCCCTGGGCTGGCCACGCCCCTGCCACACTCACACCCTTCAGTGCCCTGGACCACTTCTCCAGGAAACCCCCTGCCCGGCCCCTCTCCCTCTGATCTTGACCTTGTACTTGCCCCAGGCTGAGGCAGGGCGCTCTCTATAACAGGTGTGGCTCTGGAAAGTCTATGGGGCCCTCCCAGGGGCCAGCCACCGATAATGGGGGACCCAGGGATTGATTCTCAAAACCTTCCCCAACCTGGTGAACTGTCCCATCCCTCCATCCTCAAGCATCCTGCCTCCCTCCTTTGGACCCCAGGCCCAGATGGGGTGGGAGAACAGTTTGGCAGGTGACAAGCAGCCCCAAACATTTAACAAACTCTCCTCACCCCTCCGTCGCTAGCCCACACTGCCCAAACCAATGACCAGACCGAATCACAGGAGACGCTGAACTTCAAGCAAAGCTTTAATTGCAGTCACTGGGGCAAAGTCAGGAGGCCCCCCTCAGCGAGGGGAGGCAGGAAGCAGACGGAGAAACACAACAGCTCTTGGGTGGTGGCCCAGACGGGCTCTCGGGGCGCGGCAGTAGCGTGCTGGGAGCTGGAGGCGATGGCTGCCCCTGGGCCCTGGAGGCTGGGCTGTTGCAGGTGGAAAGGGGCCTCAGTGGGTGGAGCGATGGACCTGCTCACGGGAGGAGACCACCTTGCCGTCCTGGACTTCCTCCATGATGGTCCGCACCTGGCGTGTGGTCACCGTGCCTGTGGGCAGAGGGGGAGGGATACACACAGAACCTCAGACTGGAGGCCCTCCCTGAGCCCCCCCACACAGAAGGGGCCTCAGCCTCTCCCCACCCACCCTGGGCTGGACGGGGCAGGCTCTTACCTTCCCGGGTGGGCTGTGAGACCAAGGACGAGGAGTACTGGGTGGACAGGCTGCAGGAAGAGGGGGAGCTGTCAGCCCAGGGGTGCCAGTGGGGAGTCCAGCTCCCTGGGAGAAGGAGCAGCTGGCTACGCCGAGGGGAGAGAAGTCCCAGGAAACCGGAGAGAAATCACAGCGTGGGGTACACAGCAGAGAATGGCAACCACAGGGTCAGAGAGACAGGCCCAGTGGGCAAGAATAAGGAAAGCGGATACCACAACAGGAGGCCCAGAGGCACGTTGCTGCCAACCAAGGATTTACAAGGAGAAGCTGAGCAAGTGGTTTTTTTTTTTTTTCGTATCCTGAAGGGCCCAACAAATAAACTTCATTAAAATAGGAGAGCCTGCGGTTAGACTACAGATGGACTTGGCCATCATCACAGAGCAAAACGCTGGAATGAGTGACTAAGCATGGAGACTCCAGGATATCCATGGCCCCTTTACACCAGGGCCTGAGCACCCTCCCAACTCCAATGGGACACCCATCCTGGACAATGGGATCACCAACCAGTCACTGGAACCAGAAACCCAGTGCCATTGTTACCCATTCCTTCATGCACTTACTCAAACATTTATTGAGTTCCGCCTATAAGCCACGCTCAGCCCCGCTTTCAGGCATCCAGCCCTGCTGTTTTTAGCTAACACATCCTATGGGTGCACGACCTCCCCTCCCCTGTCCTCCACCTGCCTTACAGCAGGTCTTCCTCCCCGGTGACTCAGACGGTAAAGAATCTGCCTGCAATGCAGGAAAGTGAAAAGTGAAGTCGCTCAGTCGTGTCCGACTCTTTGCGACCCCGTGGACAGTAGCCCACCAGGCTCCTCCATCCATGGGATTCTCCAGGCAAGAATACTGGAGTGGGTTGCCATTTCCTTCTCCAGGGGGTCTTCCCGACCCAGGGATCAAACCCAGGTCTCCCACATTGCAGGCAGATGCTTTAACCTCTGAGCCACCAGGGAAGCCCAACGCAGGAAACCCAGGTTCAATCCCTGGGTCAGGAAGATCCCCTAGAGGAGGGCATGGCCACCCACCCCAGGATTTTTGCCTGGAGAATTCCACGGCCAGAGGACCCTGGAGGGCTATCGTGCATGGAGTCACAAAGAGTCTGGACATGACTGAGCGACTAACACTTTCCCTGGCCTTACTCCCTGCTCCAGCCTCCTGACAGGTCTCCCTGACCTCACCCTGTCCCCTCAGACACATTTCTCTCTCTGTAGCCCAAGCGACTGTTCTAAGACGTCTTGACAACCATACTTCTCTCTACACAAAAGCGCCCCGTTGGCTCCCCAGAGCCTATACCATCTAGTGGGACCCCAGCCAGTGTTCTCTGCTTCATGTCCTGCAAGCCTCCACACCTCCTCCTGCCTCAGCTGGAGCTATCCCTTCCTGGGTTAAGTCTCCCCGGCCCACCAAGCACATGCAGGGTGCCCTCCACTCACTGGGCATCCTCGCCCTCCAGCAGGCGGCGGTAGGTGGCTATCTCCTGCTCCAGCCGGGTCTTCACGTCCAGCAGCACTTGGTATTCGTGGTTCTGCCGCTCCATGTCACAGCGGAGCTCGCTCAGCTGAGCCTCAATGCTGCTGATGAGCCCCTGCAGCTGGGCCAGCTGGGCTCCATAGCGTGCCTCGGTCTCTGCCAGGCTGCCCTCTAGCGACGCTTTCTGGGGGTCAAGGGGTAGGTGACAGGGGAAACTGAGCTGGAGCCCTTCCCCACGATGGAGCCCCCAGAAGCAGGGAACCCAGGTGGTGCCGGCCTGTGGGTGCGGCCAGCATGGCAGGGAGGGAGGTGGGGCAGAGCGTGAGGAGGCAGGGTGGGGCAGGGAGCCTCTGGTTCTCCCAGTGGGGGTCCAGGAGGCCGGGCCCACCCTGGAGCGATGGGCACAGGGCAGAGAGGGGACAGCGGCCCTACCATGCTGAGCTGGGACTGCAGCTCAATCTCCAGGTTCTGGACTGTGCGGCGCAGCTCCGTGATCTCTGTCCGGCTGCTCTGCAGGGCCTCAGTGTTGGTGGCCACCTCGCGGTTCAGCTCCTCCGTCTGGAAGGCAGGATGGGACCCCTGGGGCTTGAGGAGGCTGGCAGAGGTGAGGCAGAGGGCAGGGGCCACCCCCGAGCCCTGACCTCCCAGACCTTTCCTTCCCCCACCCTAGAGGGCCTCAGGCCCACGGGTACACACTGGCGCTTGCAGGATCCATCTTGTCCTGCGGTCCTTTGCGTCTTCCTTACTGGGCTGCAGGCACACGTAAGGGCAGGCCCTGGCCTTTGCTCTCTGTGTGCCCATCACAGTCTGGGTGCTGCTCAGTGTGTTGTTCTTTCTGGGGGCACAGGAGTCTGCTTCCAAATACACACCTGCCTACGAATTCCTGGGCTGGGGGAGGGTCTGGTGGGCTCAGGAGATCTGGCTCTGCTCCCTCTGCCCCCGTGAAGGGCTATGTGAGCTTGAGGCCTCTCTGAGCCTCATCGTCTCCCCCCTGAACATGACGGTTTGGTCCCAACTGGTTTCCAAAGGTCCTTCCAGCTGGGAATCTACATCTGCAAATTTTCCAGTCAGTGCTCAGCACAAAGCACAAGCACACACACGTGTGCACACCTGCTCACACAGGCCACCCACCTTGCTGAAGAACCAGTCCTCGGCATCCTTGCGGTTCTTCTCTGCCATCTTCTCGTACTGGTCGCGCATCTCGTTCAGGATGCGGCTCAGATCCACGCCGGGGGCGGCGTCCATCTCCACGTTGACATCCCCTCCCACCTGGCCTCGCAGGGCATTCATCTCCTGAGCAGAGAGGGTACAGGAGCTCACTCAGGGCCATCCTGGGGAGAGTCCCTGGGGCTGCCTTCTCATTCTGGGAGAGATGATTGCAGAGGACAGACACGACAGGCCAACAGCTCCTCACCCTGAAGGTGGAGACAGATGTTGTCGTGTCTCAAACGCGCATGGCTTTGATGACACATGGATGTCAGCAATCTCCCCCAGTATGCACTTGGACGGTGGGCTTCGCCCAGCCCCAGTGCATGCTGGGGCAGGAGAGAAGGCCACTCCTGGTTATGCTGGGGGATGATCCAGGACAACCTCACTCCCTGCCCTGACCCCTCACTTCGGGCCCCCACCAGCAGCCACACAGCTCAAGCGCAGGGAAAGCAGCCCCTTGCTGGTCCTGGGGGAGTCAGACCTCATTAGGAAATGTGAATCTGCTCAGGGATGCATCCCCAAAGCCAGCCTCAAAATCAAGCAGAACCACTCAAACTCCTGCTGTTGAGCTCAGGCCACCCCAGAGGTCTGCTGAGAAGGAAGCCACAGGGTTCATCAGGCCCCCGCAGGGTCTTGGCTCCCTACCCTTGGGGTAAGCCTTGGGGTCCCCAGGAGGTGGGAGACATGGCAGGTGGTGGCGTCAGAGCTGGTGCAGAAATGGCTCAGGCAGACCTGAGGGAAGACCCGCCCCTGTGCAGCCTTGGATAAATTCTTTAACCTCTCTGAGCCTCAGTCTCCTCGCTGGTAAAGGGAGGAACTGGCTCCTTTCTCGCAGCGACGCTGTCGGTATCAGCTGAGATAATTGCTGTGAATCACTTGGACTGCGCTGGGCAGATGTTCCTTGCTGTTATGACTATCACTATTACAATTAATCATAATAATTAGCCGGCGTGTTCTTAGACCGATTGGCCCATTAGATGGTTAACTGCCACCACATCGCAGGCTGTGCCTCGAGGGATAGAGAAGTACCTTTCCGGAGAGAGGGCCCTCCAGGCCTCAACCAGGGCCCTCTGAGGGTCTCCCAGGGTCAGAGCCAGGAACACATCAGAGACAGGAATTGGACGGAGAACGTGGCCTTGGCCCAGGAAGATGTGGGGAGCCCAGCCGTGTCTGTTCCCAGGCAAGTCTTTCCTGCATCCCCAAGCCAGCCTCACCTCCTCGTGGTTCTTCCGGAGGTAGGCCAGCTCCTCCTTGAGGTTCTCGATCTGCATCTCCAGGTCGGCTCTAGCCAGAGTCAGCTCGTCTAGCACCCTGCGCAGGCCGTTGATGTCAGCCTCCACACTCATGCGCAGGTTCAGCTCCGTCTCGTACCTGGAGCGAGGGGAAGCATGAGCCATGGAGTGCCGCGAGGACGCCCTCATATGCACAGAAAGCTCTGTGGGGGGCAGGGCCAGACCGCACCAGCCCCCTGAGCCGCCCAGGAGGCCCTGACTCACTTGGTGCGGAAGTCGTCGGCTGCCAGGCGGGCATTATCGATCTGCAGCACCAAGTTGGCATTGTCAATGGTGGCCGCCAGGATCTGGGGGACATGATGGGGCTGGTGAGCAAGCACGCTCAGCAGCCCTGGGAAGGCCCTGCAACACCCCTCTGACAACCCTTTGGATAGTGGGCTGGAGTGAGGGAGGTGAGCGCCCCTATGGTCTCCTCACAAGGAGAGAAAGCATGATACCCAGGCATGGATACCATGATGCCAGTAGAAAGACCCATATGCAATCCTCTCCCACCATGGGAGTCACTGCCCAAGCTGCCTGGACCTCACTCCATCTTCCCCAACTAAACTCACCTCTGGGCTCAGTTGCCACCTCCTCCAGGAAGCCCTCTTCCATTCCCTGAGTCCTTCCTCCCCATCATTCCTCCCCTCGGCCCATCTCTCTTATACAGTACTTCTCACAAGTGCAACATTTTTCCATGACTTTTTTATGTGCATTTTTCTTCTCTCCCACTGATCTCTGGGCTCCAGAGGAACATCGCCTTGTCTCATGCCTGTCTCATTCTGTTTGGAATCTCCAGCCCTGGGCACAGTGCCTGGCCCAGAGTCAGCCCCCAGGAAACATTAATTTAATTACACAATTAATGAAATAGTTAATAAAGCTATGATGAGTCCCACATCAAACCTTAGGACAAGGTTTTCTTTTCCCACAGGGTTATCTGGGAGGTTCAAATGACCACAGGGAAAGAGGGAGGCTCTGGAAGGAGCAGAGCTGTCATTATTGTTGTGAGAAGCACAGGAGAGAGGCTCCCGTCAAGGGCCATGGGGGAGGGGGAGGGGAAGGCCCCTGCACGCTGCCCAGAGGAAGCAGAGAGGAAGTCTTGGCAGATGAGCTGGGTAGACTTTGGAGTTTTTTAAGACTGAGGTTTGAAGTATACAAGCTGTAAGAGGGGGCAGCCCCAGGAAACTCAGGCTGGACCTCAGAGCCCACTCGAGGCCTTAAGTTCTGAAAAGGCTCCCTGGGTGAGGCTCAGTTTCCAGACTGAACCCAAGAGCCAGTTTGCACTCGCCCCTGGGCCTCAGTGGGTCAGTCTGCAGCCTGCAGATCTGCCCCACCTCCCACCTCCCGCTCAGGAGGCTGATGGGGCCCAGCGAGGGGGTGGTGCTGCAAAGCGCCGAGGGGCAGTGACTCAGCGGCCTGGTGCGCAGCGCGCTGGGGTCTGGGGTGAGGAGCTGGCTGACCCCGGAGCTCGGGAACACTGACTCACCAGGGCCTCCCTGGGTTCCCCGCTGCCCAGACCAAGCCCGGTATCTGATCTGGCACTCCCATCGGTGCGGCTTCCAGGGGGCAACTGTAGGAGTTCCCTTTCTGGCCTGGGTCCTTGGCAGGGGCAGGCAAAGCCCCTCACAGGGCCACAGGCCTGGTTCTCCACCAGGAAACTGAGTGGGCTGAGCCCAGGCCAGCCAGCCCCCAGCCTAGCTCTCCCCAAGCCTGGCTCTTGAACCTCTTTGACCTCTCTCTCTGACCTCTCTGCTGCCTCTGGAAACTGCAGCCCTTTAGGTCCTTCCCGCCAGAAGGTTTGTGCAAAAGACCCAGGTGCGACGTTCACAGAATGCCAAGGTCATGAGTTCAGAGAGATCATAGTGTGTGTGTGTGTGTGTGTGTGTGTGTGTGTGTGTGTGTTGCCTCTTCCCTCAGACTAAGTTAGAGAAATTTCTCCCCTTGGGAGCTTCTAGTCTGACTGGGGAGACACAGCTCCTTTTTTCAGGCCCTCCTCTGCGAACTCTGCAAGGAGGGACAGCACCTGCCCTTAGGAGACCCCAGAGTGACCATCGTGGAAGGAGGGAGGAAGACCCAGAGCGAAACAGGTGTAAGAATACATCAGACTCCGTGAAATCATCACAATGAACACAGTATAGACTGAACCTCACCCCAAGGTCTGAAGACAAAAGTCAAGTGCCATCCATCCAGGAGGACTGCCTGGAGGAGGTGAGGCAGGTAGCAGGGGAGCAAACTCAGAGGAGAATGGACTAGTGAGAAGGAGACTTCCAGCCTCATCTCCCAACAGCCACACCAAACTCGTCCCCACTTCTGCGCCTTTGTCCACACTGATCTCTATACCTGGAACGTCTTCTGCTGCCCTCAAGGTTCTGAAGACTTCCCTGACCATGCCTACATCACCCACACCAAATACCCTCCCCCAGGAAGAAGGAACTCCACACAGCCTCCCTTCATGGGATGCCCTCCAGGCCTGGGGACCAGAGCTGGGTTCCAGGGCAAGTGAGAGAGCGAGTGAATGAATAAATGAATGATGGAAACCTAGGCCAGAGGAAAGATGTTGGCAAAGGTGCAAAGTTGGGATGCATGCGTCGGAAGTAGATACTGAGGACAGAGGGCAGGGAGTACCCACCTTGCTGCGAAGCTCCTCGATGGTCTTGAAGTAGTGGCTGTAGTCGCGGGCGGGCCCGGGCCCCTGCTTCTTGTACCAGTCATGGATCTTCACCTCCAGGTCGGCGTTGGCCTCCTCCAGGGCGCGCACCTTCTCCAGGTAGGAGGCCAGGCGGTCGTTGAGGTTCTGCATGGTCTCCTTCTCACTGCCTCCCAGCAAGTTGTCGGCCATGCCAAAGCTGGAGCCGAAGCCCCCGCCCAGGCTGCAGGTGTAGCCNGTTGGCCTCCTCCAGGGCGCGCACCTTCTCCAGGTAGGAGGCCAGGCGGTCGTTGAGGTTCTGCATGGTCTCCTTCTCACTGCCTCCCAGCAAGTTGTCGGCCATGCCAAAGCTGGAGCCGAAGCCCCCGCCCAGGCTGCAGGTGTAGCCCCCGCCATAGCCACCCCCCAAGCCCACGGAGAAGCGGGACGAGGACATGGACATATTGCCAGAGCTGCCGACTCCCAGGAGGCTGGGGGCCCGGCAAGCACCCCCAACGCGGATGGAAGACATCCGAGAGAAGGCCCCGCTGGGCGCGCACAGGCCCTTGACAGAGCCGGAGGTGGAGAACTGGCGGATGCTGCTGGTGGCAGCCATGACGCCCACAAGTCGAGAGCAGGGTCTGGTCTGGACAGAGACCCCGGGCAGCCCTTTATAGCCAGGCTAAAGTGGGGCTGGGCCCCTGGCCCTTGAAGTCGGAGCCAAAACCCCAGCCGTGTAATTTGCTTCTGTACAAGCCACCCAGGGCCTGGGGCTCAGGCTGGACACCCGAGTGCCTCTCCCGGCCCCCTCCCCTGCCCAAGCCTGGCCTGGGCACGATGGCCTCTTAGCCGCCATTGTCTGTTAGAAACAAAGGCAGTGTTGGAGCCGCAGCCCCGGGGGTAGGGTGATCTTCCATCCTCAACCGCAATTAGGCAGCTGAGCTCATTCTTGGGGGAGTCCAGAGAACCCAACCCTGGGAGCCAGAAAGGGCCTGGGACAAGGCTCCACAGGCCCGGAGCCTGGGGCTGCTCTGGCCCCCCACCCAGCATTCTTGGATCCCAGGGAGAGGGTGGAGAGATCCAGGGGGACACCCTCCCCCACCCCTTACAGCGGGAGCAAGTCAGCCTCTGACCTAGGGGAGTCCCCAGCTCTCCTGGGATTACTTCCAGCCTGTGCAGGAGATTCAGTCCCTCACCAGGGGGCTGCCCTATCTGAGAGGAACAGTCACAGCTGCTGAGCTGAGGGAACCCTGGATCCAAGCCCTTCAGGAAGTCAGTTCACTGCCCTGGTTGCCTCATTTGCAAAATGGGGTAACTCCTGCCTCCCAGGGTCTTTGTGGGAATGAGTCAAGTGGAGGCCGAGGGAGAGAGGGAATCAGAGAGTTGGTTAGGGTGACTGCCCCTGCTCACCCTATCAGTACCTGCGGAAAGACGCCCCCAAAGGGCCCCCAGAGGAGGCGCTGAGAGCAGGAGAGGCAGGACCTGGGAGCCACACTCTGGGGAAGGGCGGCCTCTGCAAGGAAAAAGCACAAGCCCATATCCTGGCGGATGGCACCCGCCCGCTCCCAGCCAGGAGATTAGCGACCTAATCTCGGTGGTGCTAATGATTTAGGTGCTGCCAGGACCCTGGCGTCTGTGTCTGCATGGGGCCTGTCTGAATGAGAAGCTTCCAGGGGTGGAGGGAGGCACGTGGGTGGCCTGGGCTCTGGGCCCACACACACGGGGACAGGGAGGGAGTCCAGGTTCCATGCAGATCAGAGCTGGTGTGCTGAGGTCAGACTGCTGGAAGGACTTCCTGCCTAGAAAGTGGGTGGCCTCGCACGCAAGGGTGTCTCCTCGTTGGAGAGTGGGGACTTCATGGGCTGCCAAGAGGCGAAAACCAGAGTTTATTCTGCTCCCACACTGACTGTAAAGTCTGGGGATTCCCAGCGTTCCTGGGAGTGGGGAGCAGGGTCTCAAGGTCAAGACTAGGGGGCAAGGTCAGAACACCAAGTCTCTTCCACGATATCTGGGAGGACTTCCTGCTACTCCAAGACAGGCTGGGGAAGGGAACAAACAGAACCTGGGGTCACCTAAGTGGCTCAGAGGCCAGCCTTGCACTAGCCACTCACCCCCACAGAGAAAGAGCTTCCCCTCCCCGCTGGAGCCACCCTCCCAGGAACCCCTCTCCCCCAGCAGCTGACTACCCTCCTCTGTCCAGACAGGCCTCCCTAAGTTCAGAGAAGTGAATATGAAGCAGAGCTAGCACCCTGGAGAGGGGGCCAGGCCACAGGGCACCCACCACCCATCCTCTGCCTCTCTAGAGCCTGCTTCCCACCTCCAAAGTACCCAGACGTTAGTCTTAAAGCCCAGTTTGAAGGGACAGAGAGTTTCCTAACCTTCTTTTCTCGAAAATCACCAAGGCCCCACAATTACCCCATCACTCTACCCTTTCCCCTGCTGACATCAGGCTGTGTGCCAAGGGCAGGGCCTAGGTCTCCCCACACCAGGGACTCCCAGGCCGTGTGCCTCTGGCCTTTGGAGACTCTGCCACTGTTGGAGCCCCCTCCACTTCTGTGCCCACCTCAGCCCAGAAAGGCTTCACTTGCAGAAGGACAGGCCCAGCTCAGCCCTTCTCCCCAGGTGGAGGGGCAGAGACAGACCCCAGGAAGGTCTCCCTTACTCTCTGGAGGGTGTGGCCATCCTTGGAAGACCTAAGAACATGCTTCCTTCATGGCTCCGGACAGCCCTTGCCGGATCTCCCCAATGACGCCGTGAGCAAGCCGAGGCCCAGGGCTTCTGAGCAGCCAGCAGGCAGTAGGCAGGGCCTGAAGCCAGGGCCCGAGCAGTGCCCACTCTCCGTGCCAGGGAAGGAAGGAAGGCCTGGCAGGATCCGAGGTCCTCTCGGCCGTGACTCCTCCTGTCCGGGCCTGTCCTCCACCCCCAGCAGGGAGAGGCCCCTGGCAGCCGGAGGGGCAGCGCCAGGCCCACACTCCCCGCAGGTGTCAGCAGCTTGGCCCAGAGGAGGAAGAGGAGGGGAAAGAGAGGAGGCAATCCAGCCCCAGAGGCCGCTGGGAGTCCAGCACAGCAGAGAGGGGACAGCAGGAAGAGACCCCGGGAAGACGGCTGAACCCCCCCAGGGTCCCCACGCCAGCCCCGGGCTTGACCAAACCTACAGGCCCTGGGTCTCCTCTCCAGAGGTGGCTGAAGAGTCCGTGCGTTCTCGGCATGAGAAGCACAGACCTGTCTCAGACTCGGGCAGGAGTAGGGTATGCGGGGAGGGTCCCTGGGACTACACCCACGCTATGGTGTTGGTGGAAGGTGCAGGGTGATCTGGGGGCCCCGTATGCAGTTGATGTTCAATAGATGCGTATCAGGACTTCACTGCCAATACAGGGGACGCAGGTTCGATCCCTAGTCTGGGAACTAAGATCCCACACTGATGTTGTTCAGTTGCTGAGTGTGTCCAACTCCATGCCACGGGGCAGCTAAGCCAGCAGGACACAGCTACTGAGCTGAGCTCTCGAGCCCGCTCTGCCGCGAGAGAAGCCACCGCAGCTAGAGAGTAGCCCCCGCTCGCCACAACTAGGGAAAACCTGAGCACAGCAATGAAGACCCAGCACAGCCAAGAATAAATGTTAAAAGTACATATGTTTTTATTTTAAAATCGATGCACATTGATGGCGACAAGCATCTTGCCACATCAGCCCACCTGACCTTGGCTCCTACAGGCCCCCCAAGCATTAACTGTCACCCTCCTAGGACAGTGCCCACCCCACCCAGAACCCAGAACACAGCATGTATGCAGCAGGCGCTCTGTAAGTGTTCGTTGAGTTGTTAGGAACGAGGACCCTGGACCATGATGAGGGTGGAAGACAGGGACCCAGGAAGGGACTACATGGCCACCTACCCTCCCTCCAAGGAAAGAGTCCACATCGGGTGAGGCTGGGGAAGTGAGAGGCCCAGGATGTCGGGGTGGGCTCCCAGCTGGGACCTTGGCTTGACTGATGAAGAGAACACCCCAGATCCTTGAGAGTTCTCAAAGACCTTGGCCCTACCCCCAGAGCCCAGCCACCAGGGCCTGTCAGCTTGCTTCCTCAGACCCTGAGCCCCTCTCACCTGCGGGGACCTCGCCCAGGATGGGCTACACAGGGTCACCAAGGACGCCCCAGCCCTTACCCCACCCCGAGCACCCCCACCCCTAGCCAGGAAGTGCACCCTCGCCGGCCGCGCTTGCCCTCAGGGGGAACCCTCTTCTCTTCTGCTTCCTCAGCCTCTCTCCCGAGGCCCCAGGGCCGCCCTGCCCAGATCCACCCTCTAATGACCTGTGTCTGGCTCCAAAGAAGGCCCCACCCTCCGCCTCCCCCGCGGCCATGGGAGACGCGAACAATCTGGGCCCTCAGGAGGCATCCAGTTAGGAGAGGCAGAGGCAGGGGGTTCCTCCAGGGCCCCCACACATACCAAAGGTGCCCAGGTGCTCCCTTCCCCATAACTGGTTTCCAGGAAACATGCTCCCAGGGTGGACTCAAGCTGGGACTCAGCCACCCAGGACACCGCGTCTTTCCAGGCAAAGCCACATCAGCTGTCCAGGGCCCTGTCCCAGCAAGGGCCAGAGGCCTCAGCGCCCCGAGCAGGAGGAGAGGGCAAGGGAGGCCCCAAACCAGCAAGAATGGATGGGAAGGAGGTCCGGTAAGGGGAGCCAGACGGGGGCACGGGTGGGAATCCTTGCTGCTTCCGAGGCTGGAAGAGTCCAACTTGAGAGGACTAGCTTCTCCCCTCTGCCCCCGCCCCTTTCTTTCCCCTATCCACCCCTCCCCTTCCTTGGCCTGAGGTAGCTAGGGGGGAGGTTGAGAAGGCAACAGGTCAGGGGGTCCCCTTTCAGGCCCGGGGCTCATCCCCTCTCCCCTTTGCCCTGAAGGCTGAAGGGGACCCGAGGACCTGCGGGCACTGACTCAGAAATCCCAAAGAACTCCAGACTGCCCATCCTCAA
Organism: Oreotragus oreotragus; assembly: GCA_006410675.1. Taxonomy (NCBI): domain Eukaryota; kingdom Metazoa; phylum Chordata; class Mammalia; order Artiodactyla; family Bovidae; genus Oreotragus; species Oreotragus oreotragus. The sequence goes on from SJYX01006852.1 coordinate 347,175, forward strand.
GACCCCAGCCTCCCAGGCCCCCAGGCCCTGCCCCACCTGCCCACTCAGCTCTCCATGCCCTGCGAGACGGGTTGCTCCTGGATTAATTCACCCTCACTGGTCCCAGCTCTTCAACACTTTCAAGTGATTTCCTCCAGGGGCTGTGTGGCCCAGGCTCCCTGAGAAAGGGGCTTCATCGCCCCCATCAGAGTGGATGCTTCCTAGGGTAGACGTTCTGTCTCCCACTCAGACTGGGGTGGGCACTGTGTCTCGCCCACGTGATGCTCTGAGCTTGGTGTCTCCTTCCTCTCAACTAACGCTACTGGAGGGAAGGGGGTCTCTTGGTTCTTTGATCAGCTCTACCGCATGCATCCTCAGTCACTCAGTCATAGCCGACTCTTTGCAACCCCGTGAACTACAGCCCACCAGGCTCCTCTCTCCATGGGATTCTCCAAGCAAGAATACTGAAGTGAGTTGCCATTTCCTCCTCCCCACCTCCAGGGGACCTTCCCAACCCAGGGATCTAACTCGCGTCTCCTGCCTCTAGTTCCTCGGCAGGCAGATTCTTTACCACTGGGCCGCCTCTGATCACCCAGCCCAGCACAAGACGATGCACATGACTTACCAACAAGAAAGGGGAGAAGCACAGCTGTGGAGAGGCCTGGGCCCCATGGACTACTCTGTCCCACACGAGGCCCCCAACTACTCCTCCCCATTAAAACCTGCCCCAAGCCGGCAGCTTCACAGCCCCCTGGTCCTGCCTCTGCCTCAAAACCCAGGCCCTGGGCTTGTTGTTCAACATTTCAGGTGTGATTCACTTTCTCCAGTAAGGTTTTGTTGGAGAGGAATCACAGCCCCTAATCTTCTCAACCCCCATGATCACTATTCCACCCCTTATGGAAAGAGCTCACTCGGGAGGCCAACTCCAAGAGCCTGGATCGATGCAGACTCTGCTGTGGACAAGTCACAACCCTTCTCTCAGCCTCACCTGCAACATGAGGCTACTTGGTTTCCATGACAAACTCTTCGTGAGGCTGACATAAGGCAGTGGCTGGCCTCAGGCCTTGTGCACACTAGGGATTTGGAAGGATCAGTGACTCCCAAGCTGGCTGGGTGAAGGCTCCCAGGGTAGGAGGTAACCCTTCTCTCTGCTAGGCAGATGTCCCCTTCCTAACCTCCAGAACTGTGTACCTTATATGGCAAAAGAGACTTTGCAGGTGTGATTAAGTTAAGGAATTTGCGTTCCTTAACTGGAATTTTCTGGATTTCCTGGTTGAGCCCAATATAACCACGTGCATGAGTGCTAAGTCACTTCAGTCATGTTCAATTCTTTGTGATCCCATAGCCCGCCAGGCCCTCTGTCCACGGGATTTCCCAGGCAAGAATACCAGAGTGGGTTACCACTTCCTACCTCAGGGTCGCAAAGAGTCAGACACAGCTGAAGCGACTGAGCATGCACGCACAGCCAAAAGACAGCTTTCTGTTCATCTCTGAACCCACTCTGAGGTCTAACTTGGCACTTTATGCACAGGAAGTGCCCAATCGATGCTGGCTTGCTGGATGCAGACAGTAAGTGCCTGATGCTGGGCTTTTCCTCAGCACCCATTCATGGCATCCATGGTGAGGCCATCACTAGGCAGGGTGCCAAGAACTCAGCACTGAGTCAGCTGAGCCCTGCCCGTAATGAGCACAGGCAGGTGAGCAAGAAATGGACACACGGTCCATCCCAGGGCCAAGTTATTGTGCAGCGATGAAGGTGTGTATGTTCAGGCACCTGGGAGGAGCAGGAGGGAGCGACTCATTCAGACCAGGCTGCTGCTGATGGTTTCACGGGGAGGGACCACAAAGCCGGGTTTTGAAGCCAGGGCAGGGCTTTGCCAAGCAGAGGCGATGAGGTGAGAACAGATCCAAGCAGAGGTGGGTGGGGACCAGGAGACTCGCAGCTGGATCACTGTTCACTGGGAGCAAAAGGAATGCCTAGGAAAGCAAACCTCAAAGGAAACACGTTTGATTGGCTACTGTTAGTTGAGCATCTACTGTGTGCCGAGCTATCCCTAGGCTCTGGGCATATAGTGATGGACACAAAAGATGTCTTTGCTTTCACGGAGCAGACACTCTGGCGGGAAAGATGGAAAATAATCAAATCAGAGAATGAGATGTTCTCCGTGGAAACATGAAAAGGGAAACAGTGCTTCCGGGGGCCGGGGCAGGAAGGCCTCTCCCAGGTGACATTTAAGGGGAAACTGAATTAAGGAAGGAGCCAGCACATGCAGGGAACAGCGTTCCAGGCCAAGGTAATAGCTAGTGGAAAGGCCCTGGGGCTGAACCAAGATGCTCCTTTCCTAGGGAACTAGAAGAGCTGGCATGGCTGGGGGTGGGGGCGGGTAGCAGAGGAGAGGGGGGGCTGTGTGAGCTCAGGAAAGGGCAGGAGCCCCCACAGGGTAGGGCTTCTCCTTCTTTACTCAGCGAGCTGGTGACGTAAAGTGAAGTGATGTCCGACTCTTTGCAACCCCAAGGACTGTAGCCCTCCAGGCTCCTCTGTCCACGGAAATCTCCAGGCCAGAATACTGGACTGGGTAGCCGTTCCCTTCTCCAGGGGATCTTCCCAACCCGGGGCTCAAACCCAGGTCTCCCGCACTGCAGGCAGATTGTTTTGCCAGCTGAGCCACCAGGGAAGCCCTGATGAAAGCCAGGACTGAGGACCATGCTCCAGAGTCTGGGGGGACCAGAGCAAGGCATGCACATCCTGGTCAAGCAGGTTTTGTTTGTTTGACTGTGAACTTCCCAGAGCCTGCAACAAGCTAATGTGCGCTGTGACTCTCTAAGGAGAGGATAGCATTTCCCAAACTTAATCACCCATGAAGCCCCTCCCAGGAGGAGCAGGCGAAGGTAGGGTTCCTTGGAACCCATTATGGAAATCTGTGGACCAACTCATAGGGCTTATTAGAGGGAGAAATGGCTAGAACGAAGGTTGGAAAGAGAGACCACCGTGAAAGGTGTGCTGAAGAGTGTAGACTTGATTCTGTAGCACCAGAGTCATCCAAGCATTGCTATGATGCTTAATTTTGTTTTTGTCTATTTATAGAGATTTTAATTATACAAAGGGATATGATCAAACTCTTCAATGCCTCCATTTCCCAGTTAATAATACCACAATCTTTCAGTTAATAACATCTCCTGGAGAGCCACCTCACTCTCTTTAATCCATCGTGACCGCGAGCTATAATTCATTCACTCCTGTCCCTCCCAACCTCCACTCAGGCATCCAGGAATTTTTTTCCTTCTCACGAACAATGATATAATAAACCTGCCTGAACATCTAGCCTGGTGAACTTTTACCAATATATCCTTAAGGGAATTTTAACAGTAGGATTACTGGATGAAAGGATAAATCCATGTTTTTCTTTTGATGGCTATTGCGAAATTTTCATTCAAGGTGAATGAAATTATATCTTTGCTTTAAAATACCCCAATCTCCCCAGTAAAAGGTGGTAGAGGAGAGAGAAGGAACAAGAATGGCAGCATGTTCATGGGTACAGAAAATAGACTGGTGGTTGCCAAGCAGGAGTGGGTTAGGGGAGGGATGAAGAAGGAGGCTGGGGTTCACAGATGTAAGCTTTTATATACAGATTGGATAAACAAAGTCCTACTGTATAACAGAGAGAACTTTATTCAATATCCTATGATAGGGACTTATCTGGCAGGCCAGTAGTTAAGAATCCTCCTTCCAAAGTAGGGATCATGGGTTCAGGTTCAATCCCTGATCAGGAGACCAACATTCCACATGTCACAGGGCAACTAAGCCTGGGTGCTGCAGCTACAGAAGCCCATGAACCGCAAGGAAGACCCAGCTCAGCCAAAAAAAAAAACCCTATGATAAACCATAATAGAAAAGAGTGTTTTAAAAAGAATGTATATACATGTATAACTGAATCCTTTGCTGTACAGCAAAAATGAACACAACATTATAAATCAATTATACTTCAATTTTAAAATATTGAAAAAAGAAAAAAGGAATGGCAGCAAGTTGACGATTACTGAAGCTGAGTGATGGGCATATTATGAATATGAATATTCAGTCCTTAAAATTCACTGGGAGGACTGATGCTTAAGCTGAAAGCTCCAATACTTTGGCCACCTGATGGGAAGAACTGACTCATTGGAAAAGACCCTGATGCTGGGAAAGATTGAAGGTGGGAGGAAAAGGGGACGACAGAGGATGAGATGGTTGCATGGCATCACCGACTCGATGGACTCATATGAGTTTGAACAAGCGCAGGGAGTTGGTGATGGACAGGGAAGCCTCGCGTGCTGTAGTCCATGGGGTCGCAAGGAGTCAGACATGACTGAGCAACTGAACTGAACTGATGGGCATATGGGAGTTTGTTCTGCCATCTTCTCTGCTGCTAAGTCACTTCAGTCGTGTCCGACTCTGTGTGACCCCATAGACGGCAGCCCACCAGGCTCCCCCATCCCTGGGATTCTCCAGGCAAGAATACTGGAGTGGGTTGCCATTTCCTTGAATTTGCAATTAAAAAAAAAAAAAAGGCCCCAGGCAGGCCCAGTGCCCTGTACATCATGGATCTTCACCTCCAAGTCTTCCTAAAAAGTCCGACACATTTTCACTTCCACCAACCATGAATGCGAATATTTCCTTTAACATGTCCTTCAGCACCAGGTCTCATCCAACTCTGAAGTTTGCCTGTTGCTATTTTTCAAGTTTTGTCCTTTCAATGGTTGGAAAATTCTCTCTGTTGTTTCAGTTTCCAGTTCTTTAATCTTGAGTGAGACTGAACATCCTTCCCTAAATTTTTTTATTCTTTCTTGTTTTTTTTTATTTAATTTTTATTTTATATTGGACTATAGTTGATTTACAATGTTGTGTTAGCTTCAGGCGTACAGCAGAGTGATCCATTTATCCATATACACATATCCATTCTTTTTCAGATCCTTTTCCCATATAAGTGGTTACAGAATGCTGAGTAGAGTTTCCAGTCCTATACAGTAGGTCCTTGTTGATGATCTATCATATATATAGTAGTGTGTATACGTTCATTCCACATTCTTATTTTATTCCCCCCACCACCACATTTTCCCTTTGGCAACTCTAAGTTTGTTTTCAAAGTATGTGAGTCTGTTTTCTAAATAAGTTCATTTGTATAATTTTTTTAAAAAATATGTAACACTTCACGAATTTGCATGCATCCCTGCACAGGAGCCATGCTGGTCTTCTCCATATTATTCCAGTTTTAGTATATGCACTGACAAAGAAAGCTCTCTTCCTGTTTTTTATGAGCCAGACGTTCCTGCTCTTTACCTTTTACCCCCCTGTGGGATCTTGTCCTTGCTGACTGATGTGAGCTTTGGTCAACGTGGGAAGAAGGCCTTTCCTACACGAGTTACACATGTCTTTTCTCAGTTGGCCTTTGTTCTTCCAACCTTGTTTACAGTGTTTTTTCCCCAAACAAATGATTTCCCTTAGGTCACATTTGCTAAAATTTTTCTCGTATGAATCTGAGCATCAGGGATTTTGAAGAAGGGCTCACTCTGGTGGCGATGTGAAAGCTGGAAGGGGGCCAAAGGCCGGCCCCTAGGCTGAAAGGATGGCCTGGGAGAGAGATGATGAGGGCGGGATGGGACATAGTGGCTGAAAGGGAGATAGGGCTGAGTCAGGGAGGCATGGAGATGACTCTGCATTTTCGTTTTGAGCAGATGGGTGGTAATGATGCCACTGACTCTATCAGAGAAGCCAGATAGAAAAGTAGAGTTCAGAGGAAGGAAACAATTCTCCTCGAAGTACATACCACCCTGCAGGGTTACATCTATTTCCTGTCTCCTCCTCTAGACTCAGGCAGGGACCCTGTCTCCTCCTCTCCGTCCCCCAAAACGGACATGGCAAATGATGCTTGATAACTGCAGAAATGCATGAATATGTGAATGACCTGAGCTCCAGGTGCCTCTGCCTGGTGGACATGCCAGGGGCTGAAAGGAGGCGCCACCAAGGGACTGACGGGTTGCCCCCTCGTCTGCGCCAGCCGGACCTGGCTGTGTGCACTCACCAGCCACACAGAAGGCTGCCACGCTTTGTGGCAGAAGATAAGGGCTGCGTTTGGTTCTGAGAATTCTAGCATCCACAGGTTTGCTGGATGTGGCCGCTGGGGGAGCCTGTTGGGCACCAGGCGCGGAAGTCTTCCATCTAGAGGCAAGCCAGGGAAGCGCGGAGACTGCAGAGGCGGAGCCCCGGGACTAGCTCGCCGGAGAATCTAGAAAAGCTGGCTGGCCTGAAGGAAGACTTCCTGGGCAGGTTGGGAGACCAAGTTGCCTTTCTGGATTGATTCCAAGGTCGCCACCTGGAGACAAGAGATGTAAACACTGACGAGACAGCACCCGGCCAGGGAGTGGGGGACTTGTGGGGCTCCCACCTCACGTGGTTGTCTCTTCTCACCCCTCTGCTCCGTACCCCTAAGAAGGAAGCCAGAATGCTTCCGTTAGGACTGCAGCCCCGGGGCTTTCCAAGAATGATCTGATCCGGGTTAAACCCGAGGCGCAGTAGCCCAGCCACTGAAGCCTCAAATCTATAGCAGGAGCGCCCTCTGCTGGCCACCCTGGGTCGCGCATCTCTGCCCTGCAGTCCCGAAAGGTGCTTGCTGCCTGCGATTGCGGAAAAGACCATGAAACTCAAGACATCTCTACCTGCGCTTCACACCCGGCGCCTTCTCCAGGGACCTGGCCGCTCCTCACCATTTTCAGCTCCCCCTCCTCTAGTCCCACGAACCCCATAGCACCAGGGGCCCAGGCTGGGCCACTGTGTCCCTTCCAGGCCAGTAGACACGAAATTCCTTGCTGAAGCTGAACTGTCCATTTCACTCTGCCTGTCCCTGAGTTCTCCACCTCCAAAAAGCCCTTCTCTGCCTCAGGCACAAAGCTCTCCTCTCTTCCCTCCACCTTGAAGTGAAGTGAAGTCGCTCAGTCGTGTCCGACTCTTTGCGACCCCATGGACTGTAGCCTACTAGGCTCTTCTGTCCATGGGATTTTCCAGGCAATAGTCCTGGAGTGGATTGCCATTTCCTTCTCCAGGGAATCTTCCCAACCCAGGGATCCAACCCAGGTCGTTCTATTAAATGGCTCATCCCAAAGTTACCTCCTGCCCAGACTCCCCCAGCCGAGAGTGAGAGGGTCCCTGAGGTAGGGCACGGTCCCCTCAGTGGGGACCACCCCCGTCGTGCCTCCAGCTCCCTGGGGACAGCAGCTGCTGTGGGCTGGCTCCTGCTGAAGCGCCCCACACAGCGTATGGCACCTGCTCCGTTCACAATAGGTTGACCGCGTGCAAAGCTTTGAGTGCCTGGTGTGTGCATCTGTGCCCGGACAGGTCCTGCGCGTGCGTACACAGCGAGTGTGTGCACCTCCGTGGGGTCTGCAGGGTGGCCTGGCTGGGACTCCAGACTGGGCGGCGGCGGCTCGGAGCGGGAGGAGGCCGATGTCCCTCGCCGCCAGGGGGCAGCACCGAGCCGCTCTGGCCCCGCCAGCAACTTGATGGGGAGAAGAGGCCTGTCTCCCGCGAAGCAATCACAACCCCAAACCCACGGGGCGGGGCGGGGTGGGCTGGAAGAGACCACTGTCACTGTTCCTAAACTCAGGCGGTGGCTCACAGGTGTTTATTGCCTTAATTCTTGGTTTTTGGCCTTCATTTTTAAATCCTACCTATGTCTTGTAGATTATATTTTGAATCTATTTGGTAGTATTTTTTCTTCTTTTTAGTAAAGATTGGCCTCTGAGCTCTCTCTAGAAGACGCCCTTCCCACTCTGAGTCAACTTCTGGGGGAAACTTGAGCCAGGCAGCTCTTGGGGTCTCCCCAGACTCCTGGGACGGTTCCCTGGGGTTGACCTCCACCCTGGGGACGAGGAGCCAAGCTCCTACCTACCGCTCTAGGTCCCCTGACGCCATCCTCCGAGATAAACCGCACGCTCACACATGGTTCACACACACATTCACGCACCCATATCACATGCTCAGACTGACACAGATAGACCGACACAGTCACAAGCTCATCATGCACTCACACATTTACACTCTCCCACTCACACAACTTCACACCACAGTCACACACTCACACATGTTCATAAACTCTTACACACTCAGGCACAGACACACACCCAGGCTCCCACCTCCACACATTACCCACAGCTTTTACGTAGTCACACTCGCACTTCTAGACTCACACATTCATAAACCACAGATGCACACGAACCCACATACTCATAGATCCATACACACTCACACACAATATGTACACAATCACAGACCCCACACTCATAATCAGCTCATATGCACATTCACAGACTCATGCATTCACACTCACAGGCTTACACACCCTCATGCCAACACACCCATGCATACTCACTCACATCCACACTCTCACACATGCATACACTCTCCCAGCCTCACACACTGATTCACATTCACTACTCATGCTCACATTTTTACCCACTTGTGGACACACTCATGCAGGCTTTCACACTTGTGCACACTCACACAGCCTCTCTCTGCTTGTACTGTATTCACCCACTCACATAAAGCAGTCATTGCCAGGCACACTGGCCCATTAACCTTGAGTCCCTGCCCTGGGTCGGGTCAGGAGCTTGCGCCTTGATCTCAAGAGAGATTTCTGGAATCCTTCCAGGAGGCCCCAGTCTCCATGTAGAGGGATGTTTCCCCTCAGACTGGAGGGAGCAGAAGCAGGGCTTGGTGACGGCCTTTTGCAAGTCCGCGCGCCTCAGAGGACTTCCCCAAGCTGCCTGCACCCTTCACTATTCACTCTCTCACCCCCTCACCTCCGTGAGAGAGGGCCTGGGGACATGCCAGGGGACACACGTGACAGTCGGCCCTGGTCTCAGGGAACTCTGTCTCCGAGTGAGACACTGGACATCACAAGCTGGCTGAGCAGCTGGGGCTGTGGAAGCACCTTAGAGGGGCCTCCCATCAGCCCAAGAGGCAGGACAGCTGGGGGAGGGGCCTGAGCAGGGACTTGTCTACATGAGGGTCATAGGTAGACATTGGCCTTCCCGGGAGTTGACTGCCACATGCAAAGGCCAGGACACACCGGGGCCTCACACCCTCAGGGAAGTGAGATGTCTTAGATGGAGGGAGTCAGCTGGGGAGGCAGAGATGGGAGCTGAGCTTGGAGACGCTGGCAGGGGCCCACAGGGGACGGGCCGATGTGCCCTGCTGGGGAGCATGGCCACGGGGTGTCCTGATCAACCGTGCAGTACAGGCGAGGACAAAGCCGCTCTACAGAGGCTGACAGTGTGTCCAGAAGCTCCGGGAGGGGTTGGTGCCCTCAGCCCCCAGCCCAGGAGCAGAACTGGCGCGGAAACCCCATCCAGGGACTTCCCTGGTGGCCCAGTGGCTAAGACTCCGAGCTTCCAATGCAGGGGGCGAGGGCGTAATCCCTGGTCAGGGAACCAAGATCCCACATGCCGTATGGCCCAGCCAAAACAGTTTTTGAAAAAGTAACTCGATCCACTGGCTCAGGGAAGCCTCCACAGGTAGGCTGTGCTTTTCTAAGTCAACAGAACACGTCCCCCGTGTGTGACAAAGCCTGTCCGTGCAGAGGGTCAGAAACAAACCCACCAACCAAAAACCCAGGAACCTTCAGGAGCAGCTGCCAGCTTCTCCTAAGCAGCCTGGCACAGCAGGACCACAGGCTCTAGACCAGCAAGGAATAGGGGGGGTGTGGGGGCACCCCATGAGGGGAACAGAGGCTGGGCGGCCAGCAGAACAGAGCTGGGGACAGCACGGGGTCCTGGCTCCCCAGCTCATGCCCATTCCTGCATGAGGGAGGGTGGAGCTACTGCAGGCCGCACATTCCAGCTGCTGCCGCGCCCTCCCAGCCTGTTCTCACCTGTTCCCATGATTTCCCAGGCTGCACTGGGGCCCAGTTCTCAGTGCCAACTCGCAGAATCCTTCAGGGATCAGAATCCAACTAGAGGGACCCTGGTCTGAATGTGCACAAGTCCACCTCCGTTGGGACAACTGCCGCCCCCTGATACAAACATGCACACACACGCATGCACACACACATGTGCACACACTCATACGCTGAACCACCCTCAGCTCAAAGACACCAGGACTCAGAGTGGCTTCCAGGAGCTGAGGTACTTCCTTCCACTGCAAACAGCACCCCGCTTTTACCCTGGGGCAAAGTGCTGCCCTCTGGCCACAAGGCCCTGGGCAGCGGAGGAAGAAAAGCAGCTGCAGTCCCTAGAGGGTCCCCAGGAACGGGGGCGCCCAGAAAGCCAGCCCTAGGGCTCAGCTGAAGGCGGCTGGAAAGGCGAGGCCTGACTGGTGCCCGGCGATGGGCTAGCTAGGGAGGGGGCTACATGCGCCCACCTGCTCCCCCTCCCATGGCCCAGCCCCCTGGTTGCCTGGCACTCAGCCTGCTGCCTCTCCGGGGGCATGGCTGACATCTCAGCTCGTCCCCTCTCTCCTCCCGCAGCCCTGGTATCACCTTCCCCGACCTTTCATGCAGGACAGAATTCCCACGCCCACCTTGGGACCAGGGCCAGGGCCGTTGGTTCCCACCAAGGCCTGAGAAGTGGTTTCTGCAGCCCAAGCTACGCCAGGCCTGCCCGGGAAACAGCCCAGCCCTGCTTGCTGCAGGGACATGATGGAGGGCGCCAGCCCAGGCCCCACGGGCTGGGCTCAGAACTGCTGAGGTCACAGAATTGGGTGACGGGCAGGCAAGGGGTGCCCGGCCGCCATTCGCCGGGGTGAAATGAAGCTCTAGCTCTACCAGCCGCCCTCAGAGGAGAGGGGGCGACCACGGTCAGGATCCCCAGATCCCAGACTTAAGGTTATCTCCGCCAGCCCCAGCCAGCAGCCAGGCCGGACCCACAGAGGCCGATGGGGAAGCTGCAGAGCTGGGGGGAGGGTCCATCATGCGGAAGAGGTAGGGTTCCAGGACAACCCGTCTCAGGCCTCAGTCTCAAGGTCACAGTTCGCCCACCAAGAGCCCAGGGGCCTCGACAGAATAGGGGCTCTGTCTTCCTGTGACAGGAGAAGCCAGAGAGGGGAGACGGATTGTGGGAGGGTCTCACAAGGGAGCAGAGGGGACTGGCCATGACCGACCCCGCATGAATCCCTCTCAGCCCCTGCCATGCAGGGAGCCCAGCTGGGCTGCGGAGAAAACGGGGAAGGTGGCAAGCTGTTGGCAGGCCCCAGAACTGCAGCCCCCATGGGCACAGGGCCCCACCTGGCACCCAGGTCTCCAAGCTGGTGAAGACAAAGGCCTCCTCCAGAGACTGGGGGCTACAAACAGGAAATGCCCCCCCCCGCTGCCTCTTGGTCTTGCAGGCCTCACCACCTCCTCAGCTGTCAGAACAGCCTTTGCTCTTCCCTCCAGTGCTTGCTGAGCCACGAGAAAGGCCAAGGCCCAAACCACACACTGGTGTAAGCCTCAGCCTCCAGCTCTCCAAGCGCAGAGGCCAATGCGGGCCTGAGGAGGGGCAAGGAGTGGGCCCCCCAGCTGCCCAGGCCATGGTGGCGGCTGGGGCTCCAGCAGGCTTCCCCCGAGCCAGCCTGCACCCCTCCCAGCAGGGATGTGCAAGGCAAGCAGTTCCCACGCCCCGTTCTAGGCAGCTGCCAGGCAGGGTCCATACAAGGCCAAGGCCGCAGTGCTGAGCTGGCGGGCGGGGGCCGGGGCGGGGCCCCGAACACCTGGCTTGGCCAAACCCCGACGCACCCTGCTTGTGAGGAATGCGGACACCGCCCGGGCTGGCCCTGGGAAACCTGCCACCCCCCTGGCTCCCGCCCGGCCCTGACTCAGCCTGGGTGGGCCGTGGGCCGGGAAGAACAGTCTCAGCAGGAACCAGGCTCTCCGGCCCCACCCTTCCCTCCCCCGGCCCAGCAGGGACTGAAGCAAGGGACAGGGCCTAAGAGAGGGGCAGAGAGCCGAGACAGCACCCACCAGGCCTCGGGACGAGGGGGACAGCAGGGACACCCTGGGACTTCCCCCTCCCGGCTCGGCCCACGGTCTGCCCGCACCAGATTCCCCCCAGATGCTGGAGAGCTGGGCTCTCTAAAAACAACAGTCTGGCCCATAGGACCCAAGCCCCAAGCATGGCATCCTTGTGTCGCTGAGCCTCAGTCTCCTCATCCATAGAAGGGGGCCAGGGCTGGTTCCTCCCCCACAGGGCCAGGCAGAGGTAGGGGGAGAAGCTTCTGCTCAACCTGCAGGCATCGGACAAGCAGTTTCAATTAAGCACAACTTTGACCAGGCCTGGTAACCAGGGGAAGGGCTCACCAGCTCTGGGAAGGTGCCCCAACCCAGGGAGGAGAAGCAGGAAGACCCCCAGATTCCATCGCTCCCTGAGTGTCAGAGGCATTCACTAAGGAGGACTTGTGAGGTCCATGCCTCAAGCTGAGAGACTCCATCCATTCTCGGTCACCCAATATGGATGTTCCCAAACTCCCCAGAACAGAAGCTGGGTCCCCCGTCTCAGACCAGGTGCACTCCAGGGCTGGGGCCTTGTTTCTCCCCTGACTGGGGGCTCCCCAGGGATGGAGACCTTGTCTGCCTCTATCACCCCACAGTCCCAAGGCCTGCGCCATGGAAACTAAAAGCCAGTGAAGTCCAGAAAAGCTGTCCTTCCCTCTTCAGTACCACCCGACTTCCTAGGTCCTGATCCCCTCTGCTCACCCAGTCGCCCCCAAACATGATGCTAGAACAGCCTCCCAGTGCCCCCTGCCCCAGCCTTGGGGGCTGGTGAACTTCCCATCCATCCCCTGCCAAGAAAGACACCCTGCTGCCCTCCTCCCTACCAGGACAGAAGGGCCTTCTCATAACCACCCCCCTGAAAACTTCCCACAGCCCAGCTGGCCCAGGAGGGCTTTCTTGCTCAGACCCACACTCTTAAGAGTCCCTTGGAGAGCAAGGAAATCAAACCAGTCAATCCAAAAGAATTCAGTCCTGAATATTCATTGGAAGGACCAATGTTGAAGCTGAAAGCTCCAATACTTTGGTCACCTGATGGGAAGAACTGATTCATTGAGAAAGACCCTCATGCTGGGAAAGATTGAAGACGGGAGGAGAAGGGGACGACAGAGGATGAGAAAGTTGGATGGCATCACCGACTCGATGGACATGAGTTTGAGCAAGCACCGGGAGATGGTGAAGGACATGGGAAGCCTGGCGTGCTGCAGTCCATGGGGTCACAAAGAGTCAGACATGACTTAGCGACTGAACAATAACACTCTTCCCTGTGATCCACCTGACCCGTCTCCATGTTCTGCTTGCTACCAAGTCTAAGGGGCTGGGGCCACACCATCCAAGGCTGCTGGGCGATAGTCCTGGCTCCCCTGAGCTTGAGAAGGGAGGGAAGGGTCTCTAATCTCAGGGGCCCTGCTGCCCCCTCCTCCTTCCTGTCTTCCCACCTTCCCCCCCACAGGCTTCTCCCCAACCAGGCATGCAGGCCCAGGTTGGGGTGCGGCCTTGGCAGGACAAAGAGTCTCTATTGTTGGGTGTTGTGCCTTGGTTACCAAGGAGGGAGGCTGGGGCTGGCTCCGTGCCATGTTTGGGCCCCAGGCTGAACGCGTGGGTGGGGAGGGAAGGCAAAGGATTTGGGGTGTGGAGCTCAGGCCCTGCTCCCAGGGCCTGCGGGTAGGGAGGGCCCGCTCAGACTTGCAGCCACCTGGGCCAATTCAGACTTGCCCCCGCCCTAGCTTTCTGCTGGCTCTGGGACATGCCAGCCAGGTGGAGCCAGCTGGGGGCAGGGCAGGCTCCCCTGCTGCTCAGATGGGGGCAGGGGCCCCAGCACCGCAGACACTGGCATGTCCTGATGCCCAGGACTGACTCTGTACCACCCAGCACTCGGGCCAGCCCTGGGAGAGGGTCCCAGGACCCCAGGACTCTGGGTCAAGTCACTACCTCTCTTGGACCTCAGTTTCCCCATCTGTCAGAAGCTGGCCTGGGTGGTCCCTGAGAAGGCTCCCTCATTCTGTTTGCCCACCGGGAGCTGGGCCGGCTTGAACCAGGGGTGCAGGAGCAGGGCTATGGGCAGGGGACTCACAGCCGGCTGGGAGGCCCTGTTTCCAAGGGCTCCTGTACAACTGCTTCGGCCACTGCCTGGCCCAGGGGTGGCACCCCCAAGTGCCAGCGGGTGGCTGAGGATGGAAGCCCAGGGCTGTGCTCAGGAGTGGTGTCAGAGGGGAGGGGGCCTCCCTGGCCTCTAGTCCGAGGGCCGGGGCTACCCTTTCTCCCTCTCCCAACAAAGGCCAAGCAACAGCCCAAAGAATCCTGGCCTGACCTTCGGTGACTCCTCCCCAGCCCCTGCCCGCAGACGAAGGGCAGCTTCGACCATTAGAACGTGAGCACTGACCATGTGCTCGTCAGGATTTCCGGGGCAGCGGAACGACACATGGTTTTGGAAATCCTGAAACACATGCTCAGATGCGCATGACTGTGTGCCTGGCTCTGTGCTGGAGTTTGGGAGGCTGGACTGAGGCCCCACAGCCTGGCACAGGAGGCTGTGGGCATCGTGGACGGCCCATGGGGCCAGGGCAGGGCAGGTTTCAGGGGAAGCGGGAGGAGAAGCTGAGGACGGAGAGGGCGGGGAAGGGGCCTAAGGACGTGGATAGACAGCCATGCCAAAAAGAACACGATGAGTGTGACGTTTGGAGGTAAGGGTGTGAAAGTGAGGCCAAGAGACCAGCAGGCAGGTGCGGAGCTGGTCTCCAAGGGCTTGTGACCAGGCTGAGATACTGAGAGTGGGGGGCATAGCAGGGGGAGGGGAAGGACCTGACCTCAAGAGGGAGGGACCCATGTCCCCTCAAGCAGACATCTTCTGGGGGCCCTGACCCAGGCTCTGGACACTCCCTTGCCCCGGAAATCCCAAAACCTAGGCCTTTGCTTTGGATAAACACATGAGCTAATGCCCTTCTAATCCAGACCTGCCCTCCAAAGCCTGAAGTTTGCAAAACAGAGAAAAGAGGCTTGTTCGTACAAGTGAGCCAGCTGCTGGGCACTGGGCTGCTGGGAGAGGGGGGCATTACATGCAGGGCTGACCTAGCTGGAGGCAGAGGGTCCTGGGCAGGGATACCCCCTAAGCTGGAGGGGGCGCCTCATTCAGATGCTCCCAGGCTAGGGTCCGGGGTGTGGTCGGTGCAGGGGGCTGGGTCCCCAGGGAGTGGAGGCCCCCCAGCAGCAGCTGCTCTGCTTTGCTGCTGGCACAAAGAATCCCAAAGAAGCCAGACGTCTGCCCACTTAGGAAGCTGGAACTCAGGATCTGACTCAAAGGCCTCCCGATCTTTTAAATGTAGAAACTATTATAGCAAAATAACATTCTGGGCAGTTCAAACACAGCATGGATGTGAGAGAGTTCCAGGGGCCTGAAGGACAATGGAACCCAATGGCCTCCTTGACCAAGGAGTCCACTGAGGCCCAGAGAGGGAACGGGCCTGCAGGCAAGGATCAAGTTGGGCCAAACCCAGGCCCCTGGCTCTCCCAAGCTCACCCTGGCACCCCCAGCCACCTCCCAGGGAACCCCAGGAACAGCAGCACAGACCTTCCTACCACTCACCTGACCCCACCACACAGACCCCACCCCCTTGAGGGGGAGGAGCTGTGCCCCTCACTAACACCCCCCAGCCAGCCTTGGCACCCTGCCCTACCCTCCCAAGAGGTCCCATACTCTTCAGACATCAGAGCTGCAGAATTGTTCTCCCACCTATAGACAAGGGAAACTGAAGCTAGAGAGGCCAGACCACTGCCCAGTTTTCCTCAATGACAAGTTCCAGGCAGTAGGGAGGGGGCTCTATGCCAGCCTGCAGGAACCTGTAACTTGGGCCCCACTGGGAGAGCTGACATGCAGGGTGGGGAGAGCAGGGGTGAGTCAGAGGCAGAGCTGGGCAGGTTCAGAGCAGCCTGAGCACAGGGCCAAGTCCAGAGAAATCAGAGACTCCCTGTGCCTGAAACGGGGGCTCTACAGGGGCCCGGACACCCTGAAGGTGAGGAGTGAACATACCAGACAGGAGGAGGTGCCCACCCCGACTAGTGGGAGCAGCCGCGAGAAGCTGGGGTGCTGAGGACCCAGAATGTCAGTGGTCCCCCACGCCAGGGACCCCTCTCTCCCTTCTGGCACTTTCTGCCCTCCCCACCCTTAGCCCACTTCTAACCCTGGGCCACAGCCAGATGTGTTAATGCTGGCCTTCTTGGGGGGCAGCAGTAAGAAGAAACACCCCACACACACATTGTCTGGTGCCCTAGAGCCTCGGAGGTCACCCCAAGGACGCTGAGGAGTCACGTTCGTGCCGAGATGTTCAGCGCCTGCTCTGTGCAGGTCCCAGGCCGGGAGACACAGATGAATGGCCGTGGGCCTGATGTCAGGGAGCCCCAGCCCACAGGGAGAGTGGAAACCAAAACCCCACGGAGCAGCCAGGGCCGTATCAGCTGCCAATGGGAAGAGAAGCATTCCTAGTGGCTAATATGCACAGGAATCTTCTAGACATTCAATCTGGTCTTCTTTCAATTTAATGTACTGGGGAAAAAATGCACATACAGAGCAGTTCACAAAATAATCCCTCCATGTGCTATTATTACACATTAAAATTACCTTGTTAATATATAAAATGCAAATAGAATTCAATAAAAACTTTCCTTTCTTAAAGACATGTGAAAAGCAAAGTTCGAGGATTTAGAATGTTAGACATCCCAAAATATAGACTTTCTTTAAAAGCTTTTTTTTTAATTATTTTTTTTTCACTTTATAATATTGTATTGGTTTTGCCATACATTAACATAAATCCACCATGGGTGTACACGTGTTCCCAATCCTGAACCCCCTCCCACCTCCCTCCCCATACCATCCCTCTGGGTCATCTAAGAAACGAAGCACCAGTCTAGGTTTGATACAGGATACAAAAGCTTTTTTCTTTTTTAATGTGGACCACTTTTTAAGTCCTTGTGGAATTTGTTCCAATATCACTTCTGTTTTACCTTCGGGTTTTTTGGCCATGGAGTATGCAGGATCTTAGTTCCCTGACCAGGAATCGAACCCACAACGCCTACATTGGAAGGTGCAGTCTTAACCACTGAACCTCCAGGGAAGACCTTAGAAATATTTTTAATATAAATGATCTGAGGGACAGACATAGTGTAGATGCTTGGTCCAAAAAGTGAACTTTTCTAAATTATATTGCCATACTTCTTACATGGTAAATGTAAAATAAATATTGAGTAAATCAGTAAAATGTTTTTAAAAAGTAAAGAAATGAAAGAAAGAAAAATGCACATACAATCTCTGTGCAGCTCAGTGAATTCTCACAAAGTGAAACCAGCACCTGTATAACCAGCACCCAGATAACAAAACAATTTGAGCATCTCCCAGAGCCCCCCACCCTCCATCCCATGCTGACTTCCAAGTACTAACCCCCCCACCCCGGGTAAGCATTACTAACAGCAGAGACTCATAGGACTGCTTTTGTGCTTCACATGATTGGGCTCATAATACAGCTCCTTTTATGTTTTCTTGCTCAACATTATGTCTGCAAGGTCTTCTCACTGCTGGAGAGAATCCTGCTGTCTGAACACACATGTGTGGGACTGTGACAGAGCATGGGAAAGGGCATTCAAAGTGGGGGAACCTGGTGGGGAGGCGGAGCGAAGGTAAGGAGGTGAGAAACAGTCCTGGGGGAATTTGAGGGGGAGGAAGGCAGGGAGGTGAGAAACAGCCCAGCCCATTGTCTTGCTCCCATAGCAAGTGTACAGAGCTTGGAGAAACTCACAGGCAGCCCTTCTGATCCAAAGAGGGTCAGTGCTTAATGCCAAACCTCCTCCCAGGATGTGCCTCAGCCAGGAGCTAGGCATGGGTCTGCAGCCTAAGGCCTCCCCAGCATCCTGGCCCTGTGTCCTGCCCGCTGCTCCAGACTCCAGCCTGCTCCTGCCCCCTACTCCTCCACCGTGTAATCTGCAAGAAGACCAAAGGCCCAGGAGACAAAGTAATCACATGCAAGTAATATGCAAATGAACGAGACTCCCTGTATCTACCCGGACAGTGGCCAGCAGGAGTGAGAGCCAGACCTCCAAGCTCCAAGTGGACAGACAAACCCCTCCCACTGACTCAGCTTCCCACTAGCCCCTGGGGTACACAAGCCCACCCCCAAACCTTTACCCCAAAGCTCTAGTCTCCTGCCTTCCCCTTCACCTACTAACTCGACTCTGAATCATGGGGGGCTGCAGTGTGGTGGCCCTGAGGTGGGCTCAGCCCCTGCCTTCCAGGACACAAACACACCCAAGAGCTGGCCTCGGGACGGCGATTCTCAGCCTTGAAATCACCTGGAGACTGGGGAACTCAGCAGTTCTGGGTGTGGCCCGAGACTCTGCATTTCTGGCCAGCTCCCAGGGGATGCTGAAGCTCCTGATCCCAAGATACACTGCAAACAGCCAGTAGTGTAGAAGTGTGTGCCATGATGCCCCCAGGAACACAAAAGGGGGCTCAGAGAAACGCAGGCAGGAGAGCAGTTAGGAAGCAGCAGGCCAGGATCAAATCTCAGCCCTGACCTGACTCTCGGTGAGCATGTGTCTCCCCATCCCAGAGCTCAGGGTCCTGAGCCGAAAGGTGCCCACATATAACAATTGACGGGACTTGCCTGGTGACCCAGTGGTTAAGACTCCACACTTCCAATGAAGGGGACCGGGTTCGATTCCTGGTCAGGAAACTAAAAGCCCATAATACAGCAACTAGAGAAGCTGCGTGCCCCCAAGAAAAGCCCACTCACTGCAATGAGGTCTAATGAATAGAACAACTGCCACCACCCCGCCAGGTTCCCTAGGCTTCAGTGAGACAGGACTTGTCCCTGAAGCCTAGCACATTGCAAGTCCTTCATAACTGGAGACATTAAAAACATATCCAAGGTTGACCAGGAAAGTGTCCAGGAAAGCTTTTGGGGTTGCAGGAAATATTCTCTATCTTGATCGGGTGGTGGCCCCTTGGGTAAACGCATTTATCAAAACTCATCAACTCCGCACGTAAGATGGGTGAATACTTCAGTACCTCAATTAAAGTTGAATTTTTACAGAGAGCAGTGAGATTGGGCTTTGTAAGGTGATAAAGACAAAGATTTCATTAGGAGGAGGCAACTGCCCAGGTAGAGGCATGGAGGTGGGGAAAATGCAGCCACGGCCACAGGGAGGAGGGGAGGAGATGGATCCCCTTAACTGACCACTTCTGCGAGGGGTTTAGGAGACCCAGGGCCAAAACTGAGAGGCGAGTGTCCTGCCAAGTCCTCCCAGGGCAGCTGAGCGCCTACTGTATGCCAGGCACGGCTTTGGGACTTTACCTAGATCAGGGGTCACCCTCCCCAAGAGCTAAGAATGGCTTTTTACATTTTTTAGTCTTTTTTTTTTTCCAATAAAAGAACAACATATGAAAATTGGATGAAATTCAAATTTTAATGTCCACAAGTATTTATTGGAACACGGCCACACCCATGTGTTCAAGGGTTATTTCACACTTGGAGACCAGAATTGAGTGATTAGGGAAGAGACCAGATGGCCAGTAAAACCTAAAAAAAGTTTGCTTCTTAAGCCTATAACGTAGAGGTTAAGACTGCACTATACAAAAGAGAAAGAATGAAGATGCCACACAACCCTCCTCCTTTGCTAAGGTTGTGACCTAGGCCATCTCCAGGCAGGGCTGACCCCGCCTCCCTAGCCCTGCTAAGTAAACTCGACCCTCCGCGTCCGAGCACCCAGTAGAGCGTCAGCGCCCCTGCCGGCGGTCGGGGATTGGACGGAGCAAGTTGAGCCCCGACCCTTGTCGTCTACCGCCACCTGCTGGCCGTCGTCGGACGCGCACAAGGGCTGGGGTCCGAGGGAGGGCGGGACCGTGAGGACCTGTGAGGCAACGAGCGAGGCCAACCCGCAAACTCTTCCAGGCCGACTGAAGTCTTCAAACTTGTGTCCACTGACAACGTTTCAGGTCGTCCCTAATTATTTGATGGGTAAGAATGGCAAGAATACACGGAAGAACTGTACAAAATAAATCTTCATGACCCAGATAATCACGATGGTGTGATCACGCATTTAGAGCCAGACATCCTGGAATGTGAAGTCAAGTGGGCCTTAGAAAGCATCACTAAGAACAAAGCTAGTGGAGGTGATGGAATTCCAGTTGAGCTATTTCAAATCCTGAAAGATGATGCTGTGAAAGTGCTGCACTCAATATGCCAGCAAATTTGGAAAACTCAGCAGTGGCCACAGGACTGGAAAAGGTCAGTTTTCATTCCAATTCCAAAGAAAGGCAATGCCAAAGAATGCTCAAACTACCGCACAATTGCACTCATCTCACATGCTAGTAAAGTAATGCTCAAAATTCTCCAAGCCAGGCTTCAGCAATACGTGAACCGTGAACTTCCTGATGTTCAAGCTGGTTTTAGAAAAGGCAGAGGAACCAGAGATCAAATTGCCAACATCC
>SJYX01006852.1:369844-393319 GCA_006410675.1 Oreotragus oreotragus
GGTGGTGAGGGCTGCAAGACCAAGAGGCAGTGGGGGGGCATTTCCTGTTTGTAGCCCCCAGTCTCTGGAGGAGGCCTTTGTCTTCACCAGCTTGGAGACCTGGGTGCCAGGTGGGGCCTGGGGCAGAGGCTCAGAGTGGGGCCCTGTGCCCATGGGGGCTGCAGTTCTGGGGCCTGCCAACAGCTTGCCACCTTCCCCATTTTCTCCGCAGCCCAGCTGGGCTCTCTGCATGGCAGGGGGCTGAGAGGGATTCATGCGGGGTCGGTCATGGCCAGTCCTCACTGCTCCCTTGTGAGACCCTCCCACAATCCGTCTCCCCTCTCTGGCTTCTCCTGTCACAGGAAGACAGAGCCCCTATTCTGTTGAGGCCCCTGGGCTCNTTGCCACCTTCCCCATTTTCTCCGCAGCCCAGCTGGGCTCTCTGCATGGCAGGGGGCTGAGAGGGATTCATGCGGGGTCGGTCATGGCCAGTCCTCACTGCTCCCTTGTGAGACCCTCCCACAATCCGTCTCCCCTCTCTGGCTTCTCCTGTCACAGGAAGACAGAGCCCCTATTCTGTTGAGGCCCCTGGGCTCTTGGTGGGCGAACTGTGACCTTGAGATTGCAACCTGAGACGGGTTGTCCTGGGACCCTACCTCTTCCTCATGATGGACCCTCCCCCCAGCTCTGCAGCTTCCCCATCGGCCTCTGTGGGTCAAGCCTGGCTCCTGGCTGGGGCTGGCGGAGATAACCTTAAGTCTGGGATCTGGGGACCCTGACCGTAGTCGCCCCCTCTCCTCTGAGAGCGGCTGGTAGAGCTAGAGCTTCATTTCACCCTGGCGAATGGCGGCCGGGCACCCCTTGCCTGCCCGTCACCCAATTCTGCGGCCTCAGCGGTTCTGAGCCCAGCCCGTGGGGCCTGGGCTGGCGCCCTCCGTCATGTCCCTGCAGCAAGCAGGGCTGGGCTGTTTCCCGGGCAGGCCTGGTGTAGCTTGGGCTGCAGAAACCACTTCCCAGGCCTTGGTGGGAACCAATGGCCCTGGCCCTGGTCCCAAGGTGGGCGTGGGAATTCTGTCCTGCATGAAAGGTCGGGGAAGGTGATACCNGACTCGATGGACGTGAGTCTGAGTGAACTCCGGGAGATGGTGATGGACAGGGACGCCTGGCGTGCTGCGATTCATGGCGTCGCAAAGAGTCGGACACGGCTGAGCGACTGAACTGAGCTGAGAATACAATTGGCAGTGCCCAGCGGGGTGTCCAGATGCTTAAAAACGTTAGGTGTTAATTGTGTCTTTGAGACTCAGGGAGGAGGGACAGGCATTGGTGAAGGGGGTGCCCTGAGCAAGGAACAAGAGCTGCAGCCAGAGGGTGGCCGGAAGATACTTGAAAGATCATCAACTGACCCAAATCTCCTGACCGTGCATTGGGCTTTGCATGCTTCTTTCATTCTTTCTTATCTTCATTCATTCCTCATTAATTCTTTCAAGAAACCTTTCTTGAGCACCAAAGGAAGCACCCCACTGCACTGAGAACAAGACAGTGTTCTGTCAGGTATATCTGACAGTCCAGCGGGGACGAGTATTACCCGTTAATTTCTGTAAGGCATGCGTGCTAAGTGCTAAGTCACTTCAGTCGTGTCTGACTCTTTGCAACCCTGTGGCTGTAGCCCACCAGGCTCCTCTGTCCAAAAGATTCTCCAGGCAAGAATACTGGAGTGGGGTGCCATTTCCCACTCCAGGAGATCATCCCAACCCAGGGACTGAACCTGCATCTCTTGTGTCTCCTGCATTGGCAGGCATATTCTTTACTACCGAGCTACCTGGGAAAGATCAGCAAGGCGTGAAGAGGCATATTTAGGGGGACTAGAGAAGCTTAAACCAGCAGAGCAGCACTCAAGGCATTGGGGAATGCTTGGAACAGCCTGAAGGTGGGAGAGTTAGCCAGACAAGAGGGAGTGTGCATGTGCAAAGGCCCAGAGGTGCGTGTGCCCAACGAGTTGCTGAAGGAAGGCCGGAAAGGCCGGAACACAGAGAACAGCCAGGAGAGGAGGCAAGACGAGGCTGGAGGGTGAAGGGAACTGTGCTAGGCCGTGTGAACGCGCCGGGGTCTACCGGCAGCCCCTGCAAGGCCCGCAAAGAGGCCAATCACTTCTGCTCCTCCGGTCCACCCTTCCATGACTGGGCAGTTCTGATTGCTGCAAAGTCATTCATTCTGGGATGAATCAGCCAGCTGTATGCTCCCTTGCCCACAGGCTCCTGTCCTGCTCAGGCCATGCATAGGCAGAGCCCCCNGCAGCCCCTGCAAGGCCCGCAAAGAGGCCAATCACTTCTGCTCCTCCGGTCCACCCTTCCATGACTGGGCAGTTCTGATTGCTGCAAAGTCATTCATTCTGGGATGAATCAGCCAGCTGTATGCTCCCTTGCCCACAGGCTCCTGTCCTGCTCAGGCCATGCATAGGCGGAGCCCCCAGAACCGCCTCTCACCCCTTCACATCCTCACTGGTTCTTCCCTGAGGGAGGCAGCCTCACAGGGCAGAGGGGGAAGGCTCCAGGTGCAAATCCCAGCTCATCCCCTTAAAGGCTGTGTGACTTTGGGCACCTTACGTAACCTCTCTGAACCTCAGTTCTCTCCTCTGTGTAAGAGGCATAACCATGCTCACCTCGGAGCGGGCGCACTTACAGCAATGCAGGCAGGACGTGCTCCCCCTCCTGGGTGCTCCCCCAGCGCCCCGGGCTGACCTGTGACACAGGTGGCAGGTGTTGGTCATCAGGGCACATTCCTTGATTGCCACTTCACTCCCACTACAGTGCCTGCCACTCAGTGGGCGTGCAATAGTGTGAACTGAAGAAATAAATGAGTGAATGAGTGATTACATACCCACAATCGCCACTTGGGACATAAGCCAGCACAACTGCAAATGGTAACAATGCCCGCAGCTCCCCAGCTTAGCCAGCAGTACCTCACTCCCATCACATCCCAGGTGAAGGCTGTGGTTGTTGTTCAGCCACTTAGTCGTGCCTGACTCTTTGTGACCCCATGGGTTGCAGCATGCCAGGCTTCAAGTGCAGCGGCCCAGAAGACAAATCCATTAGGAAATCATTCACTGGAGGGACTGAGGCTGAAGCTGAAACTCCAATACTTTGGCCACCTGATGGGAAGAACTGACTGATTGGAAAAGACCCAGATGCTGGGAAAGATTGAAGACAGGAGGGGAAGGGGACGACAGAGGATGAGATGGTTGGATGGCATCCCCGACTCTATGGACATGAGTTTGAGTGAACTCCGGGAGTTAGTGATGGACAGGGAAGCCTGGCGTGCTGCAGTCCATGGGGTCGCAAAGAGTCAGACACAACTGAGCGACTGAACTGAACCAACTATAAAGCTGGAGGAAGTTCAAGGCTGGGCTCCGCGTGCTCGCGGCGCCCTCTGCTGGGCAGACCCGTCGTTGCGTGCCCCAGGAAGAGGTGGAAGGGCACGCAGTCTCTACCCTACCCAGCTCTCCCTGAGAACTGCGGGGGGTAATCCCGCCGCTTCAGCACACAGCTCCCTCGCTCCAGGGAAGCCTCTCCAGACATCTTTGCCCTTCCCCTCAGGCAGACCCGTTTCAGACATCCCTAAATCTACACCGCCCTGCCCCTGCTTTCTCAGTTGGTCTCAACGGTCAAATGTTGGAGCGGAAAGGACTCCAATAATAAACAGCAGGAGCAAATGGGGTCTTCCCTGGCTGTCCAGCAGTTAAGGCTCTGCTTTCCAGTGCAGGGGGCGGTGGGGGATCCCTGGTGGGGAAACTAAGGTCCCACATGCCTTGAGTGCAGCCAAAAGTTAAAAATAAAGGCCCCTCCCTGTTCCAGCATCGCCCCTCTTCAGGCACCTTGCCCCTCTTCTGGGCCACACAGAATCCCGGAAAAGCGGAGAATGTGGTGACCGTCAGATGATTAGTGCAATTAACATTTCGCCTTCCGAAAAATTGGGGCAAGGGGACTGGGAGAGAGCCGAAAGTGGAGTCTTCGTGGGCATTTGCCGCGAGCTGGACTTTGTGATCAGTTCGTTCCTAGAACACAGACACTTGCCCGAGGCCTCAGTGCAGAACCAGGACCAAACCTGCCACTTCCTATCCGGGGCTCCTTCCATCCTACCAGGATCTCCTTGGAAAACGGACCTTGGGAGGGGGCGGCACAGGAAACCCACGCACACCCTCACTATAGGCCTCCCACCGGTGCTCGCATCCCAGGACAGACGCCCCCAGTCCTAGAGAGACGACTCTCCTCCACACAGCTCGAGGGAGCCGGTTACTTTTTAGGGCCTTGAGTGCAGGGAAGACCCGGGAACATGGGAGGAGCGGGAGCCTCACCTGTTCTGAAGCCTGGTCTATGCTGCCATCTTGTGTCCACAGCAGGAAGTGCGCCCGTTCCGCCGCTCGGAGCAAGTTCCCGAGCTGACACTCGGGTTGAGCGGGAACTGAGCCCTGAGCTCCATCTCCTCCAGACACAGGAAGGAACAAGGTACAGCCCATTCCTTTACCGTTCATTTACAGCTTACAGTCTGGCCTCGTGGCTTCCAAGTGACGTGACCCAAAACTCAGCTCAGCACCGAATACTCACCAAAATAGAAGGTCAGCAAAAGTTTCCAAAAGATAGAGAAGCATCAGGAAAGTGATGTTGAAGCTGGGCAGGTAGGGGCTTCCCTAGTGGCTCAGCTGGTAAAGAATCCGCCTGCAATGCGGGAGACCCAGGTTCGATCCCTGGGTTGGGAAGATCCCCTGGAGGAGGGCATGGCAACCCACTCCAGTATTCTTGCCTGGAGAATCCCCATGGACAGAGGAGCCTGGCGGGCTACGGTCCATGGGGTCACAGAGTCAAACACGACTGAGCAGCTCAGCACAGCACAGCACAGGGCCTTCCCTGGTGGCTCAGTGGAAAAGATCGGCCTGCCAGTGCGGGAGCCATGGGTTCCATCCCTGGTGGAGGCAGATCCCACGTGCCACAAGGACTGAGCTTGTGCTCTCGAACCTGGGAGCCTCGACTACTGAGCCCAGGTGCCAAGTCACTGAAATCTGCACACCTTAGAGCCGCTGCAATGGGAACCTGCTGCTGCTGCTGAGTCGCTTCAGGCGTGTCCGACTCTGCGCGACCCCATAGACGGCAGCCCGCCAGGCTCCCCCGTCCCTGGGATTCTCCAGGCAAGAACACTGGAGTGGGTTGCCATTTCCTTCTCCAACGCATGAAAGTGGAAAGGGAAAGTGAAGTCGCTCAATCATGTCTGACTCTTAGCAACCCCATGGACTGCAGCCCACCAGGCTCCTCTGTCCATGGGATTTTCCAGGCAAGAGTACTGGAGTGGGGTGCCCTTGCCGTCTCCAAACCACAGTTGGAGAGTGGACCCCGCTCACCACAACTAGAGAAAGCCCATGCAGCAACAAAGACCCAGTATAGCCAAAAATAATAATAATAATAATAATAAACAAACAAGAAAACTCTCTGAATTAAAAAAAAAAAAAGAGGTGAGGTGGGCAGGTGGAACTGGAGGCAAATGAGGATGAAAGAAGGCCCTCCACACCCTTTTCCTGTGCCCTTTTAAGGCTGACGCAGTGCCTTAGGAGGCTAACACAGAAGGGTAAAGACAGTCTCCGTAAAATCCAGAGAAGAGACTGGAACTCCTCTTTGGATCCTGACTGAAGTCACAGCTGAGGTGGGGGGGGGGGGAGAAGTAGGTACTCCAGGTAGAGAGACTAGCCTGAGCAAAGGCACGAATCAGGAAAGCATCGTTTCTAAGGAATCCGGTTTGTCCCAAGACTGGATCAGGTGTAAGGCGCTAAGGGCAAGATCACTTGGGAGCCTAATGGGCAAGGCTGAGTTTGTACTTAAAACCTTACGCAGTGGTCTTCCAGCAAGGGCAAGCTCCAGCAGGTGTGTCTCCAGGAAAAAGCAGTAAGACTGCAGAGGAGGGGAGTGAACAGCACAACGGAAAACGGTTGAAGGACATGCAGCGCTGAGGGTGGTTCCCCCGGGAGCGCCGAGGAGCCGGGGCCGCCGGGAGGACGAGGGCTTCAGCCTGAGTTGCTCTCCGTGAACATGCCCTTCACGCAACTAGGAATGATAAATTAGCAAAAATGGAAGCAGTAGCAGTCACGCAGGAGACCACATAGCAAACGAAGCCCTTTAACTCACACTTGCCTTCGACCAGTGTTTACTGAGCCTACTATGCGTCGGGCCCTGCACTAAAGGGCTTGCGATCTATCAGTAACTGATGGTTGATTCCAGTGGAGGAGGTGGACATTAACAGCCCTGATAAATAGATGAAAATACGCGGTGTCCTAGAAGGTGTTAAGGGAAAAAGGAAAAATAAAAGAGCAATGATGCAGGAAAAGGAGTATGAAAGGACAGGGTGGAGGGCTGCAGGGTGATCCTGCGACTTCCCTAGTGGTCCACTGGCTAAAATGCAGTGGGCAGGGGTTCGATCCCTGGTCAGGGACTAGATCCCACGTGCCACAACTAAAAGATGTCACGGGCCACAGCTAAAAAGATACCGCGTGCCGCGAGGAAGATGGAAGATCCTGCGTGCCACACCTGAGGGCCTGGCACAGCAAAATAAACAAATAATAATAAATAAAACAGCATGGCCGGGAAAGGCCTCTGTACGAAGGAGACATTTAAGCTAAATCTTGAGAGGAAAGAGAGCTGGAAATCTTTTTGAGAAATGTGATACAAATGAACTTATTTTCAGACTCACAGACATAAAACAAATTTATGGTTACCAAAGGAAAAAAGGGGTTGGGGGAGGGATGAATCGGGAGGTTGAAATTAACATACACACGCTACTGTATTTACCATAGATAAGCAAGAAGGACATACTGTATCACACAGAGAACTCTACTCCATATTTTTTAATAATCTATAAGGAAAGAGAATCTCAAGAATTTATTTATATAACTGAATCACTGTGCTGTACACCTGAAACTAACATATTTTAAACCAACCATACTTCAATTTTTGAGAAGTTTTTTTTTTTTAATTTACTTATCTTTAAAAGGCCTATATCCCCCCTCCTTTCCCTTTTTCCTATTAAAATGATATTTAAATCTGACTTCTAAGCCACCTCGGACTTCCCTGATAGCTCAGTTGGTAAAGAATTTGCCCACAATGCAGGAGACCCTGGTTCAATTCCTGGGTCGGGAAGATCCCCTGGAAAAGGGATAGGCTACCCACTCCAGTGTTCTTGGGCTTCCCTTGTGGCTTAGCTGGTAAAGAACCCGCCAGTGCGGGAGACCTGGGTTCGATCCCTGGGTTGGGAAGATCCCCTGGAGAAGGGAAAGGCTACCCCTCAGTATTCTGGCCTGGAGAACTCCACAGACTACAGTCCATGGTACTTTCCTCGTGGCTCAGGTGGTAAAGTGTTTGCCTACAATGCGGGAGACCAGACAGAGTTCGATCCTTGGGTAGGGAAGATCCCCTGGAGAAGGAAATGGCAAGCCACCCCAGTATTCTTGCCTGAAAAATCCCACGGACAGAGGATCCTGGTAGGCTACGGTTTATGGAGTCACCAAGATTAGACCTGACTGAGTGACTCTCACTTCACTTCGCTTCTAAGCCACCATGAAGCCACTCATTTTTTTCCTGGTTACCTCCCCTGTATGCTGGAATTATACATGTTAATAAATATATTGTTTTTCTCTTTTAATCTGTCTTTTATTACAGGAATGACAACCAGAAACTTAGAAGGACAGAGGGAAAATCATGTTTTCCTCCCCTACAAGACTTTGGGGAAGAAAGCTGTATGACTGTCTGGGGAGAAGCTTCCAGATTCCAAAGTGGGGGCATTTCTGGCATGTTCTAGCCCAGCAAGGGAGCTGGGGTGGCTGGAGTGGAGGGCCAAGGGTCACGGAGTTGATATGAGCTGGGAGAGGTGACGGGGGTTGATACAGGTGGCCTCATAGAATGTGTGAAGACCAGCTTTTACTTTTGAGCAGAAGAGCATCACAACTGGACTTCCATTTTAAGGAGCTTTCTCAGGCTGCTGTGTGGGGACCAGACACCAGGGATACGTGCACAGAGCCCAGAGTTTCCTAAAGACTGGATATGGGGTGGGAGACAGTCGGGATGCTGTCTCCATGGGGATGGAGTTGCCATCAGCCAAGACAGGGTGGCTATGGCAGGGGTAATTTTGGTGGTGAGGGGAGATCTCAATCTAGGGCAGGCTGAGTTTGGGATGTTTATTAAACATCATAGGGAGGATAACAAGTGAATTAATTTCAATCCACTGGGTAACCATGTGTGTGTGTGTTTGTATGTATGTGTGTTTTACTTTGGGAAGATACACAAACCATAAAATTTACCATTTTAATCATTTTTAAATATATTCTTGATGGCATTAAATAGATTCACACTGTTGTTTTACAACCATCATCCATCAGCATTATCCTCATAACAGTCCATCTCCAGTAACTTTCATCTTCCCAAACTGAAACTCTGTATCCATTAAAAAAAAACTCCACATTCTCCCTTCCCCCAGCCCCTGGCAACCGCCATTCTATTTCTACAAAATTGCCTATTCTGTGTACTTCATATACATGGAAGCATCCGATATTTGTTTTTTTGTGTCTGGTTTATTTCATTTAGCATAATGTCTTCAAGGTTCGTTCATGTTGTAATGTGTCAGAATTTCATTCCTTTTTTTAAGGCAGAGTAATATTCTATTACATAGATATTCCATATTTTGTTTATCCGTTCATCCACCAGTGAACATTTAGAGTTTTTTCAGCTTTTGGCTAATTGTGAATAATGCTGCTACGAACATTGGTCTACGTCTGTTCGTGACTCTCCGTCTAATGCTTTTGGATTGGTACCCAGAAGTGGAATTATGAGTCATATGGTGAGTCTATGTTTAGCTTCTGCTATGATGAACTGCTGCGCTGTTTCCCAATCTTGTGTGATTTTTCCTACTTATCCGCAAGAGGAACTGAGAATCAGGGAGGGGAAGGGACTTACAGGAGGCAGGGATCACTGAGCCAAAGCTGTCTTGATCACTGTGACTCTGACACCCCTACTAGAGATAGACTTGGAAATAGAAGCTCATGGAAGCTGAACTGAACCAAGGTGCAAACTTGGAAGCAGAATGTGAGACCCAAGAGAGCAGGAAGCAGGAGTTTGGGATGGGGCATGAGTCCAAAGAAGGAAGGGGAGCTAGTAGAGAAAGCAAAGGGAGAGCTGCCCCTCAACACAGCCCCAAGCCAGGCCCTCCAATCAGAGCTTATTAGCAGCTGTGTGACCTTGGGGAGGTTACTCACCCTTGCTGAGCCTTGGTATCCCTGCCTATAAAATGGTGGTACTAAACGTCCTTGCCTCATTGGGTTGATGTGACAACTAAATGTGATGAACCAGGATTTGTAAAGCCTGTGGCCAAGATATGAAAGAGTGTCACAGAGCCCAGGGAGAGAACAGTTAGAGCAATCACTGGGAGAAAGGGGACAGGCCCTCCCTCAGAGGGGCTGCTGGAGGAAATGAACCAATTTGTCTCTGGAGGGCAGTTTGGCAAAAACCTTAAAGATATGCTGATCTGTTCACCCAGAAAATCCACTCAGAGGAATTTATTCTCAGAAATCCTGTAAGACATGCAAGTTGAATTATCCACAAGGATGTTGATCCAGTGCTGTTGATGAGAACAGAGGATTGGAGATGATGTCAAACTCCAAGTAAAAGAAACTGGTAACATTATTTCTGCTTCATGCAGACAAAAATTACATCACCATTAAAAATGCAGTTGATTTAGTTATAGAATTAAAATGCTGTTTATTCGTCCAGAAAGAGGCTCATGTGCATACATATACATATGTGGGCTTCCCTCGTAACTCAGTGGTTAAAGAGTCTGACTGCAGTGCAGGAGACTTGGGTTCAATCCCTGGGTTGGGAAGATCCCCTGGAGAAGGAAATAGCAACCCACTCCAGTATTCTTGCCACCCCCCTATTCCTTGCTGGTCTAGAGCCTGTGGTCCTGCTGTGCCAGGCTGCTTAGGAGAAGCTGGCAGCTGCTCCTGAAGGTTCCTGGGTTTTTGGTTGGTGGGTTTGTTTCTGACCCTCTGCACGGACAGGCTTTGTCACACACGGGGGACGTGTTCTGTTGACTTAGAAAAGCACAGCCTACCTGTGGAGGCTTCCCTGACCCAGTGGATCGAGTTACTTTTTCAAAAACTGTTTTGGCTGGGCCATACGGCATGTGGGATCTTGGTTCCCTGACCAGGGATTACGCCCTCGCCCCCTGCATTGGAAGCTCGGAGTCTTAGCCACTGGGCCACCAGGGAAGTCCCTGGATGGGGTTTCCGCGCCAGTTCTGCTCCTGGGCTGGGGGCTGAGGGCACCAACCCCTCCCGGAGCTTCTGGACACACTGTCAGCCTCTGTAGAGCGGCTTTGTCCTCGCCTGTGCTGCACAGTTGATCAGGACACCCCGTGGCCATGCTCCCCAGCAGGGCACATCGGCCCGTCCCCTGTGGGCCCCTGCCAGCGTCTCCAAGCTCAGCTCCCATCTCTGCCTCCCCAGCTGACTCCCTCCATCTAAGACATCTCACTTCCCTGAGGGTATGAGGCCCCGGTGTGTCCTGGCCTTTGCATGTGGCAGTCAACTCCCGGGAAGGCCAATGTCTACCTATGACCCTCATGTAGACAAGTCCCTGCTCAGACCCCTCCCCCAGCTGTCCTGCCTCTTGGGCTGATGGGAGGCCCCTCTAAGGTGCTTCCACAGCCCCAGCTGCTCAGCCAGCTTGTGATGTCCAGTGTCTCACTCGGAGACAGAGTTCCCTGAGACCAGGGCCGACTGTCACGTGTGTCCCCTGGCATGTCCCCAGGCCCTCTCTCACGGAGGTGAGGGGGTGAGAGAGTGAATAGTGAAGGGTGCAGGCAGCTTGGGGAAGTCCTCTGAGGCGCGCGGACTTGCAAAAGGCCGTCACCAAGCCCTGCTTCTGCTCCCTCCAGTCTGAGGGGAAACATCCCTCTACATGGAGACTGGGGCCTCCTGGAAGGATTCCAGAAATCTCTCTTGAGATCAAGGCGCAAGCTCCTGACCCGACCCAGGGCAGGGACTCAAGGTTAATGGGCCAGTGTGCCTGGCAATGACTGCTTTATGTGAGTGGGTGAATACAGTACAAGCAGAGAGAGGCTGTGTGAGTGTGCACAAGTGTGAAAGCCTGCATGAGTGTGTCCACAAGTGGGTAAAAATGTGAGCATGAGTAGTGAATGTGAATCAGTGTGTGAGGCTGGGAGAGTGTATGCATGTGTGAGAGTGTGGATGTGAGTGAGTATGCATGGGTGTGTTGGCATGAGGGTGTGTAAGCCTGTGAGTGTGAATGCATGAGTCTGTGAATGTGCATATGAGCTGATTATGAGTGTGGGGTCTGTGATTGTGTACATATTGTGTGTGAGTGTGTATGGATCTATGAGTATGTGGGTTCGTGTGCATCTGTGGTTTATGAATGTGTGAGTCTAGAAGTGCGAGTGTGACTACGTAAAAGCTGTGGGTAATGTGTGGAGGTGGGAGCCTAGGTGTGTGTCTGTGTCTGAGTGTGTAAGAGTTTATGAACATGTGTGAGTGTGTGACTGTGGTGTGAAGTTGTGTGAGTGGGAGAGTGTAAATGTGTGAGTGCATGATGAGCTTGTGACTGTGTCGGTCTATCTGTGTCAGTCTGAGCATGTGATATGGGTGCGTGAATGTGTGTGTGAACCATGTGTGAGCGTGCGGTTTATCTCGGAGGATGGCGTCAGGGGACCTAGAGCGGTAGGTAGGAGCTTGGCTCCTCGTCCCCAGGGTGGAGGTCAACCCCAGGGAACCGTCCCAGGAGTCTGGGGAGACCCCAAGAGCTGCCTGGCTCAAGTTTCCCCCAGAAGTTGACTCAGAGTGGGAAGGGCGTCTTCTAGAGAGAGCTCAGAGGCCAATCTTTACTAAAAAGAAGAAAAAATACTACCAAATAGATTCAAAATATAATCTACAAGACATAGGTAGGATTTAAAAATGAAGGCCAAAAACCAAGAATTAAGGCAATAAACACCTGTGAGCCACCGCCTGAGTTTAGGAACAGTGACAGTGGTCTCTTCCAGCCCACCCCGCCCCGCCCCGTGGGTTTGGGGTTGTGATTGCTTCGCGGGAGACAGGCCTCTTCTCCCCATCAAGTTGCTGGCGGGGCCAGAGCGGCTCGGTGCTGCCCCCTGGCGGCGAGGGACATCGGCCTCCTCCCGCTCCGAGCCGCCGCCGCCCAGTCTGGAGTCCCAGCCAGGCCACCCTGCAGACCCCACGGAGGTGCACACACTCGCTGTGTACGCACGCGCAGGACCTGTCCGGGCACAGATGCACACACCAGGCACTCAAAGCTTTGCACGAGGTCAACCTATTGCGAACGGAGCAGGTGCCATACGCTGTGTGGGGCGCTTCAGCAGGAGCCAGCCCACAGCAGCTGCTGTCCCCAGGGAGCTGGAGGCACGACGGGGGTGGTCCCCACTGAGGGGACAGTGCCCTACCTCAGGGACCCTCTCACTCTCGGCTGGGGGAGTCTGGGCAGGAGGTAACTTTGGGATGAGCCATTTAATAGAACGACCTGGGTTGGATCCCTGGGTTGGGAAGATTCCCTGGAGAAGGAAATGGCAATCCACTCCAGGACTATTGCCTGGAAAATCCCATGGACAGAAGAGCCTAGTAGGCTACAGTCCATGGGGTCGCAAAGAGTCGGACACGACTGAGCGACTTCACTTCACTTCAAGGTGGAGGGAAGAGAGGAGAGCTTTGTGCCTGAGGCAGAGAAGGGCTTTTTGGAGGTGGAGAACTCAGGGACAGGCAGAGTGAAATGGACAGTTCAGCTTCAGCAAGGAATTTCGTGTCTACTGGCCTGGAAGGGACACAGTGGCCCAGCCTGGGCCCCTGGTGCTATGGGGTTCGTGGGACTAGAGGAGGGGGAGCTGAAAATGGTGAGGAGCGGCCAGGTCCCTGGAGAAGGCGCCGGGTGTGAAGCGCAGGTAGAGATGTCTTGAGTTTCATGGTCTTTTCCGCAATCGC
The DNA here is from genome assembly GCA_006410675.1 of Oreotragus oreotragus. Taxonomy (NCBI): domain Eukaryota; kingdom Metazoa; phylum Chordata; class Mammalia; order Artiodactyla; family Bovidae; genus Oreotragus; species Oreotragus oreotragus. The sequence continues at coordinate 382,854 of SJYX01006852.1, forward strand.
AGGCAGCAAGCACCTTTCGGGACTGCAGGGCAGAGATGCGCGACCCAGGGTGGCCAGCAGAGGGCGCTCCTGCTATAGATTTGAGGCTTCAGTGGCTGGGCTACTGCGCATCGGGTTTAACCCGGATCAGATCATTCTTGGAAAGCCCCGGGGCTGCAGTCCTAACGGAAGCATTCTGGCTTCCCTCTTAGGGGTACGGAGCAGAGGGGTGAGAAGAGACAACCACGTGAGGTGGGAGCCCCACAAGTCCCCCACTCCCTGGCCGGGTGCTGTCTCGTCAGTGTTTACATCTCTTGTCTCCAGGTGGCGACCTTGGAATCAATCCAGAAAGGCAACTTGGTCTCCCAACCTGCCCCGGAAGTCTTCCTTCAGGCCAGCCAGCTTTTCTAGATTCTCCGGCGGGCTAGTCCCGGGGCTCCGCCTCTGCAGTCTCCGCGCTTCCCTGGCTTGCCTCTAGATGGAAGACTTCCGCGCCTGGTGCCCAACAGGCTCCCCCAGCGGCCACATCCAGCAAACCTGTGGATGCTAGAATTCTCAGAACCAAACGCAGCCCTTATCTTCTGCCACAAAGCGTGGCAGCCTTCTGTGTGGCTGGTGAGTGCACACAGCCAGGTCCGGCTGGCGCAGACGAGGGGGCAACCCGTCAGTCCCTTGGTGGCGCCTCCTTTCAGCCCCTGGCATGTCCACCAGGCAGAGGCACCTGGAGCTCAGGTCATTCACATATTCATGCATTTCTGCAGTTATCAAGCATCATTTGCCATGTCCGTTTTGGGGGACGGAGAGGAGGAGACAGGGTCCCTGCCTGAGTCTAGAGGAGGAGACAGGAAATAGATGTAACCCTGCAGGGTGGTATGTACTTCGAGGAGAATTGTTTCCTTCCTCTGAACTCTACTTTTCTATCTGGCTTCTCTGATAGAGTCAGTGGCATCATTACCACCCATCTGCTCAAAACGAAAATGCAGAGTCATCTCCATGCCTCCCTGACTCAGCCCTATCTCCCTTTCAGCCACTATGTCCCATCCCGCCCTCATCATCTCTCTCCCAGGCCATCCTTTCAGCCTAGGGGCCGGCCTTTGGCCCCCTTCCAGCTTTCACATCGCCACCAGAGTGAGCCCTTCTTCAAAATCCCTGATGCNTCCAGCAAACCTGTGGATGCTAGAATTCTCAGAACCAAACGCAGCCCTTATCTTCTGCCACAAAGCGTGGCAGCCTTCTGTGTGGCTGGTGAGTGCACACAGCCAGGTCCGGCTGGCGCAGACGAGGGGGCAACCCGTCAGTCCCTTGGTGGCGCCTCCTTTCAGCCCCTGGCATGTCCACCAGGCAGAGGCACCTGGAGCTCAGGTCATTCACATATTCATGCATTTCTGCAGTTATCAAGCATCATTTGCCATGTCCGTTTTGGGGGACGGAGAGGAGGAGACAGGGTCCCTGCCTGAGTCTAGAGGAGGAGACAGGAAATAGATGTAACCCTGCAGGGTGGTATGTACTTCGAGGAGAATTGTTTCTTTCCTCTGAACTCTACTTTTCTATCTGGCTTCTCTGATAGAGTCAGTGGCATCATTACCACCCATCTGCTCAAAACGAAAATGCAGAGTCATCTCCATGCCTCCCTGACTCAGCCCTATCTCCCTTTCAGCCACTATGTCCCATCCCGCCCTCATCATCTCTCTCCCAGGCCATCCTTTCAGCCTAGGGGCCGGCCTTTGGCCCCCTTCCAGCTTTCACATCGCCACCAGAGTGAGCCCTTCTTCAAAATCCCTGATGCTCAGATTCATACGAGAAAAATTTTAGCAAATGTGACCTAAGGGAAATCATTTGTTTGGGGAAAAAACACTGTAAACAAGGTTGGAAGAACAAAGGCCAACTGAGAAAAGACATGTGTAACTCGTGTAGGAAAGGCCTTCTTCCCACGTTGACNGTCTTTGATGTTTCTAACTATATCTGCTCTCTAGGAGCCCTGCAATCCCACATGCCCTTTGCTTTGCCACGTGGAGCTAGGTCTTAACTGCACTCATGTCAAGCATGGGGCAGAGCTGAATTGCAAGATCAAGGGGGCAGGAGTTTAGGGCCTGGAACTGGGAATGGCTCAAAGTGGGAGATGGAGGAGCCAGAAAGAGCTGCATTAGACAGGCCAAGAGGGGCCCGCACAAGCTGACTTTTGAGCTAGACTGTCCTCACTCACTTTTGTCAAGGGTCATGGGGTAAAACTTACATCGTTCACTACAGTTTTAAGTACCAATGGATCCTTTGGGGCGGATCTGAAGCTATGTCGAAGGCTGTGAAGAAATAACAAGACCCAAGGCAGAGGGACACTCAGAGCAGTGGAAAGATTCATAAAAACCCATGCAAACAGATGGAAATGTGCCAAGATGGATCCTGGTCATCCCCAGATAGTAACTGATTTAACAAGTGTTTTAAGAGTGGGGGTCATTTTTCTACTTTTTGAATTTGTATGCAATAAGAATATGTTATTTTATAATTCAGAGGGAAATCATCTTTATTTTAAAACAAAACAAAACATAGAGATGCTCAAAGAAATGAAGGAAGTGAGTTCATTCAAGGGCCACCACCTTGCCCTGGGCAAGGGTTCTATGCCTCCGCCAGCCCCGGGAAGAGAAGCCAGCAGTGACTTCAGGGAGTCTGTGGGGGGCATAGCCAGGGCAGCTGTACCCTCACGGTTAAGGGAGCAGGTTCAGAGCTTGAATGCAGCCCTGCAACGTACCAGCTGTGGGCTTGCAAAAATACCTCTATCCTTCTAAGTTAGGCATCAGTTCAGTTTAGTCGCTCAGTCGTGTCCAACTCTTTGCAACCCCATGGACTGTGGCACACTAGGCTTCCCTGTCCATCACCAACTCCCAGAACTTACTCAAACTCACATCCATTGAGTCAGTGATGCCATCCAACCATCTCATCCTCTGTCGTCCCGTTCTCCTTCTGCCTTAAGTCATTCCTAGCATCAGGGTCTTTTCAAATGAGTCAGTTCTTCACATCAGATGGCCAAAGTGTTGGAGTTTTAGCTTCAGCATCAGTCCTTCCAATGAATATTCAGGACTGATTTCCTTTAGGATGGACTGGTTTGATCTCCTCGCTGTCCAAGGGACTTTCAAAAGTTGTCTTCAACACCACAGTTCCAAAGCATCAATTCTTCGGTGCTCAACTTTGTTTATAGTCCAACTTTCACATCCATACATTCAGCATACTCATCTATACAAAAGAAGAGCTATTCCCACTGGGTGAGATATTGGGAGGATTGAACAAGACAGCAAACATTAAGCGCTTAACGCCATGCCCATACCTTGGAAGTAGATAGTAAATATTTCTGCAATGAGCCATGACCTCCCTGTAAAGTAACCAAAGTGCCGCAGTTTCCCCCATGCAGATGCTCAGGCCAGTCTTGAAGCAAACCCAAAACCTCACTCTCCCTTAAAGAAAGTCCTCTCCTCAAAAGTACCAATGAGCAATCACTATTTTACCAAGGATTTGCTCCTGCAGTGAGGAGGGGCAGGTGGGACACACACCATGCACAAAGTTTTTCTCCCAAAGGCCACCTGAGATCCATCGGTTCTCCCAGCCCCTCCCTCTCCACCTGTCCTCACTGAATGCATAGCCCCCAGCCTTGATGGTGCACTTACTCCTTCCCTGGGGCTTCATCCTCAGCCCAGCATCTCAACTCAGTGAGGTTCCTCCACCTAAGGTCCGTCAGGGCTCTGAAATTGCTCTCCTTAGAAGGTTAACTGGGGGTTATAGATTTAAGCCAGTGGGTTTTTCCTGATACATATGGGAAAGAATACTGAGGTTCAGAGAGATTATGCAAATCGTCTTGTATTAGAGAAGAATAAATCTGATCCCATACTGGATCTATTTATTTCAGTTTAACATCTACTTCTGCTTCATTGACTATGTTAAACCTTTGTGTGGATCGTAATAAGCTGTGAAAAATTCTTAAAGAGCTCAGAATACCAGACCGCCTTACCTGCCTCCTGAGAAATTTGTATGCAGGTCAAGAACCAACAGTTAGAACCGGACATAGAACAACAGACTGGTTTCAAATTGGGAAAGGAGTACATCAAGGCTGTATATTGTCACCCTGCTTATTTAACTTATATGCAGAGTATAACATGAGAAATGCCGAGCTGGATGAAGCACAAGCTGGAATCAAGATTGCCAGGAGAAATATCAATAATCTCAGATAAGCGGATGACACCACCCTCATGGAAGAAAGTGAAGAGGAACTAAAGAGCCTCTTGATGAAAGTGAAAGAGGAGAGTGAAAAAGCTGGCTTAAAACTCAACATTCAAAAAGCGAAGATCATGGCATCTGGTCCCATCACTTCATGGCAAACAGAAGGGAACAATGGAAACAGTGAGAGACTTTATTTGGGGGGGCTCCAAAATCACTGAAGATGGTGACTGACAGCCAAGATGCTTACTCCTTGGAAGAAAAGCTATGACCAATCTAGACAGCAAATTAAAAAGCAGAAACATCACTTTGCCAACAGAGGTCCATATAATCAAAGCTATGGTTTTTCCAGTAGTCATGTATGGATGAGAGAGCTGGACCTCAAAGAAAGCTGAGTGCTGAAAAATTGATACTTTTGAACTGTGATATTGGAGAAGACTCTTGAGAGTCCCTTGGACAGCAAGGAGATCAAACCAGTCAGTCCTAAAGGAAATCAACCCTGAATATTCATTGGAAGGACTGATGCTGAAGCTGAAGCTCCAACACTTTGGCCACCTGATGCAAAGATATGATTCACTGAAAAAGACCTTCATGCTGGGAAAGACTGAAGGCAGGAGGAGAAGGGGATGACAGAGGCTGAGATGGTTGGATGGCATCACCGACTCGATGGACATGAATTTGAGCAAGCTCCAGTAGTCGGTGATGGACAGGGAAGCTTGGCATGCTGCAGTCCATGGGGCCACCAAGAGTTGGACACAACTGAGCGACTGAACTGATCCTTTGTATTCTATTGCTTTTGCTACAAAAATGCTGCCTATAGCCTGAAATATACAGAATAGTCCATTCTCAAAGCTCTGACCTTTAAAGGTATAACAATTTTCCACTCATATAGAAATAAAAAGTTTCAGAACAGAGAATAACATTTGTCTTATTGAAGGGTTACAAAAACTTCAAAACTTGACCTACACAGACAGCTGTAGGAACAACGGATTCTGGCAACAAGAAGTCTTCAGCAACTCACCACACCCTTTTGAACATAAGCCTGGATTCTAATTCCAGGAAGATGGTACTTTGGGACACTTGTCCACCATCTTTTCAGTCTGCAGGCTTTCCAAATAAAGTCGCTATTCCTTATGCCAGCAACTGGTCTCTTGATTTATTAGCCTGTTGTGTAGTGAGCAGCATGACCTTGGACTTGGTAACAGTCTGACACACAGAACAGACAAGTAGCAGGATAGCCTTTCAAATGGTCCCTTGATTCAAACCNCTAAAGAGCCTCTTGATGAAAGTGAAAGAGGAGAGTGAAAAAGCTGGCTTAAAACTCAACATTCAAAAAGCGAAGATCATGGCATCTGGTCCCATCACTTCATGGCAAACAGAAGGGAACAATGGAAACAGTGAGAGACTTTATTTGGGGGGGCTCCAAAATCACTGAAGATGGTGACTGACAGCCAAGATGCTTACTCCTTGGAAGAAAAGCTATGACCAATCTAGACAGCAAATTAAAAAGCAGAAACATCACTTTGCCAACAGAGGTCCATATAATCAAAGCTATGGTTTTTCCAGTAGTCATGTATGGATGAGAGAGCTGGACCTCAAAGAAAGCTGAGTGCTGAAAAATTGATACTTTTGAACTGTGATATTGGAGAAGACTCTTGAGAGTCCCTTGGACAGCAAGGAGATCAAACCAGTCAGTCCTAAAGGAAATCAACCCTGAATATTCATTGGAAGGACTGATGCTGAAGCTGAAGCTCCAACACTTTGGCCACCTGATGCAAAGATATGATTCACTGAAAAAGACCTTCCTGCTGGGAAAGACTGAAGGCAGGAGGAGAAGGGGATGACAGAGGCTGAGATGGTTGGATGGCATCACCGACTCGATGGACATGAATTTGAGCAAGCTCCAGTAGTCGGTGATGGACAGGGAAGCTTGGCATGCTGCAGTCCATGGGGCCACCAAGAGTTGGACACAACTGAGCGACTGAACTGATCCTTTGTATTCTATTGCTTTTGCTACAAAAGTGCTGCCTATAGCCTGAAATATACAGAATAGTCCATTCTCAAAGCTCTGACCTTTAAAGGTATAACAATTTTCCACTCATATAGAAATAAAAAGTTTCAGAACAGAGAATAACATTTGTCTTATTGAAGGGTTACAAAAACTTCAAAACTTGACCTACACAGACAGCTGTAGGAACAACGGATTCTGGCAACAAGAAGTCTTCAGCAACTCACCACACCCTTTTGAACATAAGCCTGGATTCTAATTCCAGGAAGATGGTACTTTGGGACACTTGTCCACCATCTTTTCAGTCTGCAGGCTTTCCAAATAAAGTCGCTATTCCTTATGCCAGCAACTGGTCTCTTGATTTATTAGCCTTGTGTAGTGAGCAGCATGACCTTGGACTTGGTAACAGTCTGACACACAGAAAAGACAAGTAGCAGGATAGCCTTTCAAATGGTCCCTTGATTCAAACCCCTAATCTTGGGACTTCCCTGGTGGCTGGGTGGTGGAGAGTCTGCCTGCCAATGCAGGAGACGTGGGTCTGATCCCTGATCCAGGAAGATCCCATATGCTGCAGAGCAACTGAGGTCTTGCACCACAACTATTGAGCCTGCCCTCTGAAGCCTGTGCTCTGCAAAAAGAGAAGGCACCACAATGAGAAGCCCAGGCAATGCAACTAGAGCGGGGCCCTCGACCACCACAACTAGAGAAATGGTCTTACAGCACAACAGAAGGTAAAAACAAATAAAAATATAAAACAACAACAGTCTTGTCAGCAGGGCCTCCTGTAGGGACTGAAACGATTCCCCTAGGTTTGGGCTGCAATGCAGGAAGCCCTCGGGTCCTCAGGAGCACCTGAGAAGAAAGAAAAGAACACGCTCACATGTACACACTCACACACTCACACTCAGATACCCATCCACAGGCACACACCAGTAGCACACACACGCACTCTCACCCCATTTACTCACATACACACACGCACACACGTACACACATCATCCCACTCGTCTCTAAACCACAGCTGAACTCTGCAGATTCCCCTGACCCCTTGGGGACAGGCATGTGCCCAGCACAATGCTGGTCAAAGTAGGAGTTCAGCCACTGTCTAAAGAAAGGAATTAAGGGTCAAAGAAGTTTTCTAAAGTCTAGTTATGTGCTGTGATAGCTGCCCTGGCCACAGCAGTAGTGGCCACCCAGACTCAGTCTTCAAGCATGAAGTAACATCATCCCCTCCTCACCAAGACCTGGGGTTGCACTCCCAGGCACTAGCCCCATCAAGGAAATGACTAACCCCCTTAACAAGGGCAGAATCATCCAAGACTTCTCCTCTGATGGCCGTGCTGCCCAGCAAGAAGACGGTCACCGCCACCCAGGCCAGCGATCTTGTCCAAACCCAGGCACCTTTCCTACGAAAGAGCTAATGCCACCTGCTTTGTCAGAATCCTGTGAGACAGGAGTGGGAAACACTCAGGACAGCACCCAGTGGGTCGTGAGTGCTCAGTAATCGTTAGCGTCACAAAATAGAAAACGTACTGCCCAAGAACGAACACTAACGTAAACCATGGACTCCGGGTGACTGTGACATGCAGCTTCGTCGATTATAACAAATGTACCCCTCTAGTGGGAATGTCGATAGCGGAGAAGACAGTCATGGCTGCCTGGGGGCAGAAGGGAATTCTCTGCACCTTCCTTTCAATTTTGCTGTAAACCTGAAACTGTGATAAAGAATAAAGTTTTTTTTCTACTTATGTCCTAGAATTCCTCTCAGGAAGAGTGTTGTTAGGGGTTAAGAGGACAGCATCTAAGCTATTTGGGACGAAAGACAAGGTCAATGCCCCCAGTCCCCTGGGGCACGGTCAGGTGGCCATGAAAATAGTGAAAGTGTGAGTCACTCAGCGTCTGACTCTTTATGACCCCATGGACTGTAGCCCGCCAGGCTCCTCTGTCCATGGGATTCTCCCAGCAAGAATACTGGAGTGGGTTGCCATTCCCTTCTCCAGGGGAATCTTCCCCACCCAAGGACTGAACCTGGATCTCCCACACTGCAGGCAGATTCGTTGCTGTCTGAACCACCAGGGAAGCCCTCAGGTGGCCATATTTGGTCACTAACTGGTGGAAGTGTCAGCTTGGGCTGAGCTTGGGTGTGAGACAAAAGGAGAGGCCTTCACCTTCCGGGTGACAGAACCCTCAGCCCTGCCCAGGAGGAGACCCAGTTTGGACTTGGGGAAGGAAAAGATCTATGACTGACTCTTTTCACGTGACCGTCCCTGAGCTGTTTTCTAAACTGGGAACAGGAAGCGATTGGTCAGAGAAGATCGAGGAGGGACTAGAAGTCCAGGAGAGAAATCTGATGTTGGTGAGGAGAAGGCTGGGGGGAACAGCCAACTGTACGGGTGTGGATTTGCTGCTTGCTGGGCCAAGGAACCCTCTCTTCAGTCTCGAATCACCTAGAGCAGTACTTTCCAGGAGCAATATAATGCATGCCACCCATGTAACTTTAAATTTCCTAATAGCCACACTTTTAAAACAGAAACAGGCGAAATTAATGATCTATTTATCACAATCTATCCAAAATATTATTATTTCAATAACTACTCGTATAAAAATTACTGAGATATTTTACAATTTTTTTCAAGCTACGTTTTTAAAACTCCACGTATGTTTTACATTTAACAGCACATTAAGTGTAAAATGGAGCTGCATTCAGACTGGTCCTGTTTCCAGGGTTCACGAGCCACAAGTGGGCCCCCGCTTGGCCCTTCAAGAGTTGCACTTAACTGGGGGAAGGTGGATGGGTACAGAGGAGAACAAAGGCCACCCAGAGAGGCCCAGTTTCCTCCAGATGACCCGGCCTCAAGGCAGAGCTGCACAGGAGCTGAGTGCCTGGAGTAGGGCACAGAGGTGTGGAGTCATGTGACTTAGTTCACGGGACACCCAGCTGTGCCCTGTCAACTCTCTGTGTTTCTTTCCCAGGATCTCAAGTACAAGCCACCCACTCTCTCCCAGCTGGTAGGAGAGATCTTCTCACATCCATAAGAAGGACTTGAAGTCCAAGGAAGACTTGCTGCTGGGTGAACACAGAGGTTTTCCTGAAGACGGCCCTTATATGAATTACATTCGCTTTTTTTGTATATGTGTGGTCCCATGGGATCTTAGTTCTCCAACCAGGGATCAAACACGTGCCCCCTGCATTGGTGCACTGGAAGTGCAGAGTCTTAAAAAATAAAAGGGCAGACTGCCAGACACACCTGTGCAGTTCTCCCAGAGAGGGGCCAGGTCTGAACTGATTTCCTCACCACACATCTGATGGTCTTTGCTCCATCTGAAATGCGGGGGGACTCCTACTGCCACACTCAGGACACAGCACCTTGGGTGCACCTGTGCCTGGCAATCCTCCCTTCTGCCTGGGTCCCTGGCTCTTCGGGGGCATCTTCCAAACCCTGGCAGGCTGTGAACTCTCTGACAGTGGGCACCAGGCCTGGCCCTTCTTGGCTTCCTCCACGAGACCAGGCTACACCTAATCCTCCCCACAAGCAAGTCTGCAGTTGGCCTGCCCAGGGAAGGGGAGCCAGGGACTCCGGCCTCCCTAAGCAAAGCTGCCTCCCCTCATCCCATCCCATCCTCTGCACGATCTCAGGGGAGGGGGAAGGAGCGGAAGGCAGGATGGGGAAGGCAGATGCTCTGACAGCAAAGAGCTGAGCAAGAGTCCCTGGTGAGGGACGTAGTTCGGGGGACTATGAGAGGAAATGTGACAACAAGAAGAAAGCCTGGCAGGGCTTCCCTGGTGGTCCAGTGGTTAAGAACCCGCCTTCCATTGTAGGAGACATGGGTTCGATCGCTGGTCGGGAAACTGAGACCCCACATGCCTAGTGCCAGCTAAGCCCATACACTACAACTGCTGAGCCCGTGTGCCTAGAGCCGGTCCTCCAGCAACGAGAAGCCACCACAGAGAGGAGTCGCCGCGCCGCAANGACATGGGTTCGATCGCTGGTCGGGAAACTGAGACCCCACATGCCTAGTGCCAGCTAAGCCCATACACTACAACTGCTGAGCCCGTGTGCCTAGAGCCGGTCCTCCAGCAACGAGAAGCCACCACAGAGAGGAGTCGCCGCGCCGCAACAAGCAGCAGCCCCCACTCAGCGCAACTGGAGAAAGCCTGCAAGCACAAAGCAATGAAGACCCCGTGCAGCCAAAAACAATAACTTTAAAAAAATAAATTTAAAAAAAGACCCAGCGCAGCCAAAAAGAAGGAAACAGCCTGGCAGTGGGCGGCGGCGGG
>SJYX01006852.1:402885-437056 GCA_006410675.1 Oreotragus oreotragus
GCCATCACCTAGCAGAAACCACACATCCCAAATCTTCAGCTCATGGGGGCCCAACTGGGGTCAAAGAGCCCGAACATGATGTAAGATGTTCAACCTGCATCTAGGGAGACTTTAGGCAGAAGCAACAGGGCCTGAGGGCACCTGACAGTCAGTGCTCTGCAAAGTTACCCAGAGCCTCTTTCGTAAAAGTTCTGTGCTGTCGAACAGAGTAGGCAGTGGAGCCCCCTGGTAGGACGCAGCTGCCTCCTCTGAAAGCCAGGCAAGCAAGAGACATCCCAAGTCCCAAGCTAGCGGGGCGAGACCAAAATGGGACCCAGGGATCACCCCCACACAGGTACTCTCTGAAGGCACTGCCAAGAAGCCAGCAGGCCCCTGTTCTCCTCTGCACACACTTCCACCTGTTACAGTTCAGCCCAAGCACCTTTCACAGCCCAAAGGACTCTATGATATGATTTTGTGCCTCAGTTTCCCCTGGGTGAGATGGAGACGAGGACACATCCACCCCAGAATGTTGTAAAGCTGAAAAAGAGAAAACAGATGCAGGGCCTGACCCGGCTAAGAGGATTCCATGAAAATGCAAAACCTTTCTTCTCAGGCCTGGGAGGAGGGGCAAGCAAAGCAGACAGAGGGAGGGCTGCTCGGCTGGCCAGCGGAGAAGCGTGGGAGGGGCGATTAGGACTGGACGAGAAACTGAACAGGGGCAAAGAAGTTGTCCTGCCCACTCCCGCCTCTAGAACCGAGGCCCCTTCCTGCGATGCAAGGTCCTTCCACCCCCATGGTCCATTCAGTAAGCCAGTGCTGACTCAGCCTGGGGAGGCTCAGACAGCCTCGTTTTCAGCCAGGCCTGGGAGTCAGCAAAGGTCCCAGCCCCCAGTCTCTCACCCCACCCGCCAGCAGTCACAGGCTGGCAGTGTCTCCCTCACAGATGATCCCAGGGACTGTCACCAGGATGACCCATGACTGCTCTGACTTTCCTCTCCTTTGCCCAGGAAGGCCCTGGACGAACCAGGGACTCACAGCTGCAGACAGATTCCCTGAAAGTGAAAGTGAAGTCGCTCAGTCGTGTCTGACTCTTTGCGACCCGTGGACGCTGGCCCACCAAACTCCTCCGTCCATGGGATTCTCCAGGCAAGAATACTGGAGTGGATTGCCATTTCCTTCTCCAGGGGATCTTCCCAACCCAGGGATTGAACCTAGGTCTCCCACACTGCAGGCAGACGCTTTAACCTCTGCGCCACCAGGATTCCCTAGGAGTATTATTAACGAAGGCCTCCTGGGAGTCTGCACTCAGAGGGTGAGGCCCAGAGATTTTGAAGTGCAAGGGAGGAAGCTTCCAGAGGGAGCAGACGGTTCTGTGGGCTCAGCAGAACTGGAGCTCAAGTGCTGGTCCCACTCTCAGAGTCCTGGACGTGGGGTCAGGCGGGTCTACTCCCTGTAGAGCGAGCACAGAGGGCCCTGGAGATCCAGCCCTCCGTCTGCGGGTGGAGGCGTGGCCTCCAGAAGGCCCACCGCCTGGGCAGGTGGGAACCTAAGCCCCCTCACCTCCTCCCCCCAGGAGGGGTGCGAGTCAGCACACAGGGAGCACCAGGGTGGGAGGGGCCTGGTGGGCCTTGGTTCTGCCGGAAGACTGAGCGAGGAGACACTGCAGGGGAGCCCCTGCCTGGAGGGAGAGGGGCCCAGAGCGGGCTGGCGCCCCCGTGTCTGAGGGGGGCTGAGCTTGACCACCAGCGGCTCCCCCCTGCTCCTCCCTGAGGGGCTGCAGCTGGACAGGGACTCGGCCCCCACCTCTCCCTGAAGGAGCTCAGCTGGTCCTGCTGCCGCCCCTTCCCCCGGGAGAAGAGACACTCAGAGAAGCAGAGACAAGGAGAGACACAGAGACCGACTGCCAGGGAGATGTGAGGGCAGGGAGGCAGGAGCTGAGGGGGAGGAGGCCCAGCGGGCGCAGGTCAGGACCAGCCCCTCAGCGTGAAGACGGGGGCGGGGAGCCCCAGATCGTGGCTCCCTGTGCACTGACCACAGGGAGGCCCTTTTGCAATAAAGGAAAAGCAGAAGCCAGGTTGCTAAAGGAAGTGCCCGTCCCTGTCGGGGTGGGCGGGTTTGGGGAAGGCCCCCCACCCTCCTCCGTCCTCTGAAGGAGCCTGGTCCTCACTCCTGGTGCTGAGACTCCCTCAGGGGCCCCCCAAGGCCTCCCGTCTGGCCTTGAGGGCTCTGCCTGTCTTCTCACCCGGGAGGAGGGCAAGGCCATGGGGCTGCCCCTGCTGCTGCTGCTGCTGGCGTCTCTGCAGGCTGGTGAGTGNCTGTTTTCTTAAGCTCTAATAATAGCAGACAGAAAAGAGATGTAAATTATGCATTGAATATATTGTTTTGAGAGTTGATAGACAATAATAAATATTTACTAAGTACTTGTGTTAGGCACTGTGCTGAGAACATTATATACATAATCCATTTAATGCTTACAAAAATCTTTTGAGGGTAAGCGCTTCTACTCTTAGGAGCCCTTTCTTAAAAATGAGGAAACTAAAGTTAGGGTGTTTCAGTTGCCTAAGGTTTTACTTCTTATTGCCAATAAGAGGTAGATAAAGCATCAAATAATACAGTAGATTTTAAAATAAAAGTGAAATTGAAGAAAATGCAAAAAGTACTAATGCCTATTCCTGAATTTTATTACTAGTCTGATAAAAATAAAATAATTGACGTGCAAATTATACAAGCTTAGCATAAGAAAGAAACTTAGATTGAAACCTCTCTGAAAACAGAGTCTGTGTCTAATTCATTTTTAGATCTCCTTTCATACAATATCCCACAGAAAGTATTGAATTGAATTGTGTCCAACTCGAAGCCTTTCAAGGTTAAGGAGTTTGTGATCCTATCTGTACTTGAAAAGTTCTAGGCATTAAAAATTATTTTATCTGTTAGGTAGCAATCTTTCTCACCATAATTTCCCCCTGTTGAAATTGTCTGATTGTGGACCAAAAAGGAATATGATAAATATTGATGATATTTGTATAAAAAATGGATAAGATTCATACTTAGCTATCAGCAGTCCAATGTTAGTTTAAACTGCTGACCTACAGTAACTTACCTCAAAGAAATGGTTCTCTTCTCTTGCTTACTTTTTTGGGTCACCTGGGAAAGCACTTAAAAATTATCAATGCCCAGATCCCAGCTAAGATCAGATAAACTGAATATCTGGAGATGGCCCATACATCAGAATTGTTTTAAACATCTCCTCAGGTAATACTAATTAGCCAGAATTGAAAATTGCTCTTTTAGAAAAACACACACTACATATGAAGAATTATTGTCAGGCAAGGAGCAATCTAGCTGCCCAATCAAGACAGTCTAGAATGGTGTAATTTTTGTGAATTCATCAAGACTTGAAGTCCAAAATGGGTTCTCACACTGCATAGGAATTAATCAAACCCTAGGAAATTGATAGTATGTTAATCAAATACAAAATTGTCTGCTATAGAACACAGAATGCTGAGATTGTGGGGACTGTATATTGGGCACATCCATTGTCTGAAAACTCTTTATTCTGTTTTAATTAGTTGGTTAATGTATTTATTAAATTATTGCTCTGGATGACTGGAAGCTGAGCAAAAAGGATCAGGTGCTGGCATATTTTGCTTAAGGTGTTCAGTTCAGTTCAGTTCAGTCATGTCTGACTCTTTGCGACCCCATGAATCACAGCACCAGGCCTCCCTGTCCATCACCAACTCCCGGAGTTTACTCAAACTCATGTCCATCGAGTTGGTGATGCCATCCAGCCATCTCATCCTCTGTCATTCCCTTCTCCTCCTGCCCCCAATCCCTCCCAGCATCAGAGTCTTTTCCAATGAGTCAACTCTTTGCATGAGGTGGCCAAAGTATTGGAGTTTCAGCTTCAGCATCAGTCCTTCCAAAGAAATCCCAGGACTGATCTCCTTTAGGGTGGGCTGATTGGATCTCCTTGCAATCCAAGGGACTCTCAAGAGTCTTCTCCAACACCACAGTTCAAAAGCATCAATTCTTCAGTGCTCAGCTCTCTTCACAGTCCAACTCTCACATCTACACATGACCACTGGAAAAACCATAGCCTTGACTAGACGGACTTTTGTTGGCAAAATAATGTCTCTGCTTTTTAATATGCTGTCTATGTTGGTCATAACTTTCTGGAATCCTGATAAAATGTTCCTTCCTTAAAAACTAATGCCAATGCTCTTTTGTACAAATTCTCATGTCCTAGAGGTTCAGAGCTGTATTCTTGAAACTGTCCCCTGGATATTCTAAATTAACAATGCCAAATCTACTTCTTTGACTCCAAGGAAGCATTTAGCATTGGCAACAATCTATTTCTATTGTATTTCCCTGATTGAATTAGTAAGGGCTCTAGAACTCTTAGAGCATAGACTATAGAACACTCATCCAATGTGCAGAAGATAGGACATCTGGAGGGATAGAACCAGCATTAGAAGAGAAGTTAATTCTTAACCTATTTTTCTGCTGAGACAGTCACCAGGAGGGATGTTCACTTGCATGGCATACCTAATTTTGAAAATTTTGTCCAATTGTCTCTGTTTCCTGTTTCTTTATCTGGGGCTCTCACATGTTTAAGCTTTTCTCAAATGTGTGATGATTCTTGATTGTCCTTTTATATTTAGGAACAAATCAATAAAGGAATTCAGCATGGAGAAGCAGGTGTAGCTTTAGGAAAAGCAGACAGAGCGAGTGGACAGAACATTGAACTGGGTACTTAGTGCTGAGCTCCCCTTCCATCCTTGGCACCACACACACATCCTGGAACCCTCACCATACAGGTTAGTCTAATTCTTTTAAGGAGCTCTTTGAGTTTTGTCTCAGGATTTGGGATGGAGGTATAATTATCTTGAACTCTATCTATAAAAAATACTTTTAATTGCTCTTCCAGTTTTCCAGCCTAGGCCTCATTAGGACTCCTTTTTCAGCTGCAATCCCTAGAATGTCACTAGGCTGCATTACTTCTTGCCCTGCTTCACCATTTATCACTCCTCAGTCCGGTTTTCATCTTCCAATACTGATGGCAGATTCCTGTATCTGCTTCACTGTATCATTGTGTATTCATCATATTTTTGAAAATTCCATCTTTAGTTTAAAAATATCTCAGGAGGGAAAGAAGACAAACACTTGTGTGTAAAGTAAAGCAGACCTTCAGGAAAATGGTGAACGCAGGCTGAAGCATGGATAAGTAGATATAGACAATGCACAACTCCAGCTGCTCCAGCTGTATTCTGGCTCCTTGTTCTTCTCAAGAAGCTCTTACCAATTGCAAAAAGATAAAAAGAAAGGTTGTTGATAGTATAGAGTTATTGTTGTTGTTGTTTTTTAACTTCTCGAATCAAATTCATGGATGCGGGTATTTGAGTGTTAATGAGAAATTCCTTCTGACCCTCTTCACAACTCTTTATGAATAGCCACCCAGTTGTAACACTAATTTAAAAATAATTTCATTAGAAAACTCGAGAGCCTGGAAGATCTTCACAACCTATAATTATGGGAATTATCTGGCAAGGTAACAATTAATACTGGTAGATGGAAGATTGTACTTGAGTGCAGAAAAATTAGCAGATGAAGTGTACAGGCTGGGAGAGATGCAGTGGTAACAGAGAATTTACTTCAGCATTGAGCTCCAAGGATACAGCTATTTCTAAATTATTTTACATCCCCTACCCTCTCCAGATAGCGCAGTGGTAAAGAATCTGACTGCTAATGCAGGAGACTCTGGAAACAAGTATTCGATCCCTGAGTTGGAAGATGCCCTGGAGTAGGAAATGGCAACCCACTTCAGTATTCTTGCCTGGAGAGTTCCATGGACAAAGAAGCCTGGCAGGCTACTGTTCATGGAGTTGCAAAGAGTCGGGCATGACTGAGCTACTGAGCTCTCTTGCACAGACTAGCCCCTCCCATAGCATTTAGCTCAGAGCTTTGTCCACAGTGAGTACTCAGTTCTCCATTGATCAATTGAATTAGTTTCCAGGACCCTGATAGCCACTAATATAAAATATTAGGGCTGGATGGGATTTATCAGATTATCTAGTTTTTTCTTGATTGTAAGACATTTTTCTTTTTATATATTGTCCTTGCTGAAAAGAGAATGTGTATGAAAACTGGGATGCACAGGTATGCATTAGTGATTCTCTTTCCAAAAAAACACACAAACTTTTGTTTTATCTTTTACATTGATGAATTGTCTCAGAGTTGGATGCATTTAAGAACTAAGTAGCCAGGGCGGGCCTGGGGCAGGAAGCCCAGGCTGGGAAAGCTGGCCTTCCCGGACTGACCTGTTCGAGGAGAGCCAACAAAGAACATGTCTGATCCGACCAAGCCCTGACGATTTCAGTATGTTTCTGAACGCAGAAGAGATCCAGTGGAAGGGTGGCAGTGGCATTTGAGCTCAACATCACTAAACGAGCTTGACCTTTCTTCCCAGACCCCTTTGCTGATACAAGTAAGGGTGATGATCTGCTTCCTGATGGTACTGAGGATTATATCCATATAAGAATTCAACAGAGAAACAGCAGGAAGACCCTTACTACTGTCCAAGGAATCGCTGATGATTACGATAAAAAGAAACTAGTGAAGGCGTTTAAGAAGAAATTTGCCTGCAATGGTACTGTAATTGAGCATCCAGAATATGGAGAAGTGATTCAGCTACAGGGTGACCAGCGCAAGAACATATGCCAGTTCCTGGTAGAGGTGAGTTCTGTTGCTTTTTGTTGGTACATTTGTGCCTCTTCCCTGGGTAAGTAATCTCAGATCTGCCTGGTCCATTTTTATAAGGCTAAGCCAAACAGTTTTTGAAGTTCATAGTGTATTTCTGGAAAGGAGGAATTTGTCCACCTTAAAGTTTACTAGCTTGGATCTAGTTTAAGGATGTTGTGCACATAGACACTAAAACAGGATGTCTGGTTGGCTATTCTTCAGTGGCAAAATCTTATTACACCACTGATGATAAACTGAGTGTACCCTGAGTTCAGTGCATCTTGGCTCTGGGACTTTTCCTGGCCCAGTGTAGAAGTAGGAAGAGAGGATTGTTGTCATCAGAAACGGAGGCTTTAACTCTGCTCCCTCTTACACTGCCCTTTTTTCCTTTGCAGATTGGACTGGCTAAGGACGACCAGCTGAAGGTTCATGGGTTTTAAGTGCTTTTGGCTCACTGAAGCTTAAGTGAGGATTTTTTTCAAGACTTCACATCATCAAGGCCTCAGAGAAGCAAGAGGAGTCTCATTTAAGACCCATGTAATCTCCATGAATCTAGCTGGGTGAATCTAGCCCACCTGGGTTCTGGATAGTTTCTGTTTGGGTTGAATTCTAATGATATTTGAGGAGGAAATAGGGGAGTTGGAAAGTTCAGGAGTTCATTGTAAGGGGGGTTTTCAGAAGACTTCTTCACCATGCAGTTCCTGTATGTGCAGAAACACAGCAATGTGTTTTCCACTGTGATTTTGGCCAGTGAGCTCTCTATACAGAGGCAGCTGGTACATTTGGTCCTGCAGAATCAGGCAGGACCTGACCCTTTAAGATGTGTAGTCTGAGGCAGAACACACAGAAAAACTGCTAGCGCATGTGATCACATGTACAGATAGCTGAGCATATCCTCACACTACAAGGAGGACAGAAAGATATTTACTTGTTTCTCAGTGGTGAAGAACCTGTCTGCCAGTGCTGAAGACATAAGAGACATGGGTTCAATCCCTGGATTGGGAAGATCCCCTGCCAAGGGTTGAGTCCTGTGTGGAGCCCCAGCTGCCCCATGTCTGTCCCCCCACAGCCACGAGCTCAGCCCACACACAGCAGGTACCGAGGGGCCCCATGTTCCCATCACCTGTTTTCCCATCTCCCCTTCCTTCTCTGCTCTGAACCCCAGGACATCAGTTCAACTATCCTTCCCTTGGTTCATCTCTCCTTGCTTTCCATCTCCTCTCCCTCCTTCCATCCCCTTTACCTCCTTCCCTCTTTCCCCACCACCATCCCCTGATATGGTTCCAGTCACCCTGTCCCCCGAGTCCACCCTGACTGTGCCCCTCTGTCCTGGTCATGATGAGGCAGCAGGCCCGACAACTCCCCTGACTGTGCCCTGCATCCCCGGTGGGGGGGGGGGGACACCTTGGCAGCATCACCGCAGCTGACCTTCCCCACGACCCTATGTAACAGTTGGTCCTATTGCCGTCCTCGCACAGCAAACACCTGCCCTTCACTCCTGGTGCAGGTGGGGTTTGACCCCAGTTTAATCCCAGAACCTCTTCTCTAAACCGTGAGCCTCTCAACCTCACCTACTGACCTGTCATCTCGTTGTCTTGAGTATTTTTAACCTAACAATGGACGTGTTGCATTAACAGATCTCCCTCTGTCACTTGAACCTCAGTTTATTAAACCTCAATTTATTTGTCTCAGAGCAACGGGGGTAAGGTTCTCTCTGACAGTCACAGGCAGTAAGAGGGTTTTCTATAACTTTTTAGAAAACTAATGATTGACTAAGATAGTTTGCTTTATATAATTACTTGTGCTGGAAATTCTAAACAGTGTCCACAAGGGATGATGGCTCTGGGCTGGGAAGGGCACTCTCTCTGACTCCTCCCTTGGAACACAACTGCCCCTTCTTGACCCTATGCTGATTTCAAAGCAAACAGATAGTAAGACAGCCTTGGATTAATTTTTCCTGTGTCTCCTCCATATTTCCTTAAATGACCTTTTCTGAGAGGTTTTTGGCCTCCTTAGATCCCTCTTCTTCCTTTTCTAATTCCCTAACTTCCTCTCCATTCTTTGTTTTTATTATTAGTGTGTAACATTATCTTTTGAATGTTTACTTTTTATAATTTAAGTTGAAGTAAAGCATAAGTTTTGACCAAGATGGAGAGTTATATGCACATGTTTATCTCCACTCCCTCTCAAAATCTAATGAATGACAGTGAAGGGAGTTTTTAAGACAAAAACCAGCAACAACAAAAAATTTGTGATCTAGGAGGACAAAAACAAAATTGGGGAAGCTGGAAATAGATGTATGTAACTCACTCAGGCGATCACAGGAGGTAAACCCTAAGCCAGCAATGGGGACAACCAGGAGGAAAGCAATTCACACTACAAACCCCATTGAAGGTGAAGTTGCTCAGTCGTGTCTGACTCTTTGCGACCCTGTGGACTGTAACCTACTAGGCTTTCTCCGTCCATGGGATTCTCCAGGCAAGAATACTGGAGTGGATTGCCATTTTCTTCTCCAACAACAAATCCCCTTAAAGGGTCATAAATGTGAACCCTTAATACCCCTGCTGGGAAAGATTGAAAGCAGGAGGAGAAGGGGACGACAGAGGATGAGATGGTTGGATGGCATCACCGACTCAATGGACATGAGTAACTCATTCGAGGTCCTCAACGACTACCTGTCCCTTAGGACCGCACGACGTCAGGTACCCTAGCGGCTCTCAGTCTGTCCTGACTCGTTGACTCGACTAGACTTATAGGGACTTCCTCCCATACTTCGTCAGGTCTAATACTAACGTCTAATCGTATTCCAAATACAAAAACAACGACAGGTCATTGATTCAGTTCAGACTGAAAGAAGTTGGAGTACCTGACATCGTTCGGTCTAAGGGGTCAGGAGGTGATAGAGGGTATCAAACGAGTCTAAGTACAGGTAACTCAGTGAGTACGATAGATCGGTAAAATAGGAGACGGTGGGGATAGAGGAAGACGGAAGTTAGAAAGGGTCGTGGTCCCAGAAAAGGTCACTCAACCGAGAAGTGTAGTCCACTCGACGGGTTTCATAACCACGAAGTTGAATTCGTAGTCAGGAATGTTGTTTATAAGTCCGTTGATTTCCTTTAGGACTGACTGGTTTGATCTCCTTGCAGTCCAAGGGACTCTCAAGAGTCTTCTCCAACACCACAGTTCAAAAGCGTCAATTGTTCACTGCTCAGCCTACTTTATGATCCAGCTCTCACATCTGTACATGACTACTGGAAAAATCATAGCTTTGACCATATGGACCTTTGTCAGCAAAGTGACATCTCTGCTTTTTAATATGCTGTCTAGGTTTGTCTTAGCTATCCTTCCAAGGAGCAAGGAAGGAAATTTCATTTCATGGCTGCTGTCACCATCCACAGTGATTTTAGAGCCCAGGAAAATAAAATCTATCACTGCTTTCATTTTTTTCTCCTTTTGTTTGCCATGAAGTGATGGGACAAGATGCCATGATCTTAGATTTTTTAATATTGAGTTTCAAGCCAGCTTTTTCATTCTTGTCTTTCATTCGTCCTCATTAAGAGGCTCTTTAATTCCTCTGCACTTAATGCCATTAGAGTGATAGTATCTGCATATCTGAGGTTGTTGATATTTCTCCCAGCAATCTTGATTCCAGCTTGTGCTTCATCCAGCCCGGCATTTTGTATGATGTACTATGCATAGAAGTTAAATAAGGAGGGTAACACTACATAGCCTTGTTGTGCTCCTTTCCAATTTTTCCAAACCAGTCCATTTGTTCCATGTCAGGTTCTAACTGTTGCTTCTTGACCCGCACACAGGTTTCTGAGAGACAAGCAAGGTGGTCTGGAACTCCCGTCTCTTTAAGAATTTTCCACAGTTAGTTGTGATACACACAGTCAAAGGCTTTAGTGTAGTCAATGAACCTGAAGAAGCTGTTTTTCTGGAACTCCCTTGCTTTCTCCATGATCTGCCTCCTCAAAACCCAGCCTGTACATCTGGAAGTTTTGGAATTAGAATTGCATCATTTTCTGTATTTCTATATTCTGGGACCTTCTGTCTGGGAATTATCCGCTCCTTGAATTTTCACAAGAATTTAGCCATTACACCTTCTGAGCTTGAAATCTCTACAAAAAGTTGTTCTTTAAAACTGTCCTCAATTTCTTCTTTGTCTGCCCGTTAAAGTTTACTACTTTTTAATTCTTTTCAATTTGTGTTTGTCTCAGAAAACCTGCCATTTCACAGAGCTTTGTAGGTTTCTCAATGATTTTCTCAAAGCATGTATGATTTCAATACCCTTTTGACACTGTTAGATTTATAAGAGTCTTGTCTGCTTTCTGGTTTGTTTTTCTAAGTGCCTCCTGCATTTTTTATTCCTTCTGCTGTTCTATTTCCTTAAATATGTGTCCAGTCTAGGTTTTCATTCAAACTACAAGTGTCCTTCGCGCTGCCTCCTTGTTTTTGTTACTCGTTTCTTAGATGCTAATCTTTCATTCATTTAAAACATCTTCACATTTAAAATAGTGACAGTTTATAGAAGCTTCAGTTTTGTAGGGTTTTTAATGTGCATTTCTATCATTTTTATCTGATATGTTAGTAAAATTAAATAATTTTTAAATTTGAAAGTCTTAGTTGAGGGATTGTATTTACACTTTTATTATTAATTTCTAATAAGAGTGGACATGAATTTGGTCCACACTAACCAGAAGACTTCACTGGAATTTGGGATTTTCTTCCCTTTAGTGGGGTATTGAGTAATTTTTTAATTGTCTATTAAAAGAGGTACAATCTATTGGTAGGACTTAGAAATTAAGTTAACCTCAGAAATGGATTCCAGTATACATTAGGTACAGACAAATACTGTTTGATTCCACTTACAGGAGGTCCCTAGAACAGTCATATTCACAGAATCAGAAAGCAGACTGCTGGGGCAGGGGCTGGGGGGAAAGGGAATGAAGGAACAGAGCTTCAGTTTATGAAGGTGAAAAATTCAGGAGATGGATGGAGGCGAGACTTATACAATAGTGTGAATGTACTTAACGCCACTGAACTATACAGTTAAATATGGTTAAAATAGTAATTTTCATGTTATATGTCTTTTACTACAATAAATAATTTTTTATCCTGTGATTTAGTTCACCTATGGGTAGGTGGTAAAATGAGGTTCTGAGGTCATAGCACTGATCAGTGGTAGAGTCAGGATTTAAAAGAAGTGAAGGCCCCAGTCACTGAGCCGCCGCCGAGGACTCAGCAGCCTCCCCCTTGAGCCCCCTCGCTTCCCGAAGCTCCGTCCCCGCTGCCCGCCTTCTCCCGCCGCCGCCTTCCGCAGGCCGTTTCCACCGAGGAAAAGGGATCGTATCGTATGTCCGTATGTCCGCTATCCAGAACCTCCACTCTTTCAACCCCTTTGCTGATGCAAGTAAGGGTGATGATCTGCTTCCTGCTGGCACTGAGGATTATATCCACATAAGAATTCAACAGAGAAACGGCAGGAAGACTTTTACTACTGTCCAAGGGATCGCTGATGATTACGATAAAAAGAAACTAGTGAAGGCGTTTAAGAAAAAATTTGCCAGCAATGGTACTGTAATTGAGCATCCAGAATATGGAGAAGTGATTCAGCTACAGGGTGACCAGCGCAAGAACATATGCCAGTTCCTGGTAGAGATTGGACTAAGGACGACCAGCTGAAGGTTCATGGGTTTTAAGTGCTTTTGGCTCACTGAAGCTTAAGTGAGGATTTCCTTGCAATGAGTAGAATTTCCCTTCTGTCCCTTGTCACAAGTTTAAAAACCTCACAGCTTGTGTAATGTAACCATTTGGGGTCTGCTTTTAACTTGGACTAGTGTAACTCCTTCATGCAATAAACTGAAAAGAGCCTTGCTGTCTAGTCTTGAAGTCCCTCATTTAAACAGAGGTCAAGCAGTAGGCGCCTGGCAGTGTCCAGCCTGAAACAGAGCAATAACAGTGATATTTCAGCGAAGTCCAGAGCCCCAAGATCACAGATGGCTATGTTTGGCCAGAAGCTCCTCGGCAGCCCCTCTGCAAAGTTCCCTGCCCTGAGAAAATGTCACCACCTGAACAGTCCTTGATGAAGCGGAGAGTGGAGGATGGGTGAGGCAGCTGTACTGCTAGAGGGTGCCTTCGGTGGTCAGGGAAGGATCCCGTGATGTCTCCAACGTGACTGGGTGGGCAGGGCTTAGAGCAGCCACCCTCCAGTGAGGTGACAGGACATCTGGCTTGCCACCAAGGTCTTCATGACCAGACATGTCCTAGCTAATCGACATCCAAACTAGAATGTGAGGCCAACCTTCTATCAGTTAAACTTTTGACAAGGGAACAAATTTCAAACCAATGTTATCAGTCACGTAGCTGTAGAGCTTGCAACTTACTAGCAACAGCTGCCCAATGCCTTGTGAAGTAAACTGGTTTTTTGGTTTTTTCCCCCTCTTCAGTTTTAATGTTATGTAATGTATTTAAACCCTTATTTAAATAAAACTTGTTTTCAGAAACATTTGATTTGCAGATTCTGTTTAATATATAATCAATCTTTGCATGTGGAGGAACCACAGAAATGGCAGTAGAGGATACATCTGGACCCACAGCTCCTTAACAAGGCCCTGACCCTCTTTGCCAAGAAAAAGTAGTGAGCTTGTCCCTCCAAGCACACTCCCCAGCCTGCCTTGTTAGCCGTTGTGTAAGCATTTGCTCAGCGCTCTGTTGTCTCAGTGTCCTGAAAAGATCTGAGAATGGTCATGAAAAGTCAACACTTGTCTACTTAGTCACCAGATATCTTGTTAGCCTCCTGGATATATGATGAATTGGTGTAAAGGCCACGTTGGAACCGTGACAATGAATGTATCTGTGGAGCCAGCGTGACTTGGGTGGATCTCAGGAGATAACAGCATAATTGCATATTTGATGCTTAAGAAAAATGAGATGTGGAAATCTGCAAGGCTAGTTAGGTGCTAACATGTTTTCTAGGACCCAGGGCTCCACTCCTCCCACCAGATGACCTAAATGTTTTACAGAGGTTGCCTGTTTAGTGTATGCAAGGAATCATGGGAGTCAAGATTCAGGCTAGTCAGGCAGACAGCCTGTGCTTGAATGCTGACCCCAGATAGGAATGTGGGATGCATACAGTCATACAACTTGTGACACAAGGCAGAGGTCCAGGCCACCAGTGGCTTGGCCGAAGAGCTGCAGCATCTCAGGATTAAATCTTTCCCACCACCCTCATCCAGAGCCTATAAGGCTAGGGAAGGCTCCATAAAGGTGTCATCTGAAGCAGGGCATTCCAGGCAAGGAGTCATCAAGACCCAGATGTGACGACCCAATGTGTGAGGAAGCTGTGGTAAGACCATTTAACCGGAACAAAGCCGGTGCATAGACCCTGATGTGTGCATAGACACTTCTTACTATATGCCAGGCTGGTGCTGTGACTCATTTAACAGTGGGGACTCGGTCCCATGGTGGGAAAGGGAATTGGAGAAGAGGGCTGGGTGGAAGGTTGGAAGAGCTGAGTGGCCTAAGCTACAAGCCAGGACTTTTTGATACTAATATGCAAAAGAATCAGAGTAAAGGATGTCTCCCAGGGATCTTGCTGGTGTTCCAGTAGTTAATAGTCCTCCCACTGTAGGGAGCACAAGTTGATCCCCTTTTAGGGAACTAATCCTGCATGCTGTGTGGCCCAGCCCCAAAAGTGAGTGATTAACAAGATGGTTAATGAAATTTATGGCCAAAAAGTCTCCCAGCTCTGCTCTTTGGTTCCTCTCTCCCACCCCCAATTACTTCTCTGCCTCCTCTTTCCCCTCTCTCCCGTTTCCTGCCCACTCCCAGGCATCAGCCCCCAGTGCCTACCCTCTGAAACAGGGACAAAGACTGCAGACCGGTCAGCTAAAATGAAAGCCTGTTGTATTTTAAATCTATAAATAGGTCAAAGAAACCCAGTGTATTCCAGAACAAACATTGTACCAGAAGGTTCTCGAATTGACCTTCCTTGTTTACCAACCTGGGTAGTTCCTCCTTGTGGCAACAGGGTCAAAAACTTTACTATTAATCTGAAAAAATGTATGTATAGCTGAACCACTATACTGTACACCTGAAACTTACACATTATAAATCAACTACAATAAAATTTTTTAAAGGAATTAAAATTTTAAATCTATATATGTGTAAATCTACATATGTGTACCTGAATCACTATGCTCTATGCCTGAAACGAGCACAACATTGGCAATCAAGTGTACTCCACTAAGCTTCCCTGGTGGCCCATGCAGAGGTTAAAGCGTCTGCCTGCAGTGTGGGAGACTGGGTTCGATCCCTGGGTGAGGAAGATCCCCTGGAGAAGGAAATGGCAACCCACCCCAGTACTCTTGCCTGGAGAATCCCATGGATGGAGGAGCTTGGTGGGCTACAGTCCACGGGTCGCAAAGAGTCGGACACGACTCCAATATTTTTTTTTTTTTAAAGGGAAACCGACAGAAACAACACTTTACTATTGACTGTTCACCATTACTTTGAAATTAAGAGCTCCCTGATTCGTTTTTAGCTTTTAAGGAGATAAGACATTATTTCAAAATTAGCTCATAACCTGAGGCTTTGGCAGTTTCTTCTCTTATCTCCAATTTAGATTGATAAAATGCATTATTCTTGGGAGAGCCTATTGAAAATTCAGATTCTAAGCCTCTCCCAGGATAGTTTGGCTGTATTGGGTATTAGCTAAACAGTGCCCAGGTCCCAACTACTTTTCAAGGGCCTTAAAAAAGGCCTAAGAACTGAAGGGAAATGTATTATCTCCTAAACTTGACTCCAAAACTGCAAAATTATAATTAGCTGTTTAACACTATAAAAGGTAACATTGTCAGTACCTACAATGTAATTCCTCTGTGGGCTTCCCAGGTGGCGCTAGTGGTAAAGAATCTGCCTGCCAATGCAGGTAGATGTAAGAGATGAGGGCTCAATCCCTGGGTCAGGAAGATCCCCCTGGAGGAGGGCACAGCAACCCACTCCAGGATCCTTGCCTGGAGAATCCCATGGGCAGAGGAGACTGGCAGGCTACAGTCCATAGGGTCACAGAGTAGGACACGACTGAAATGATTTAGCATGCAGGAGTGGAAGCATAATAAAGGTTCTCATGAAAGAATCATTTTTAAGGGAGTCCACGTGGCACCAGTGGTAAAAAAAAAAAAAAAAAAAAAAAAACCCTGCCTTGCAGGTAGGAGATGCAGGAGACATGGGTTCAATCCCTGAATTAGGAAGATCCCCTGGAGAAGGAAATGGCAACCCACTTCAGTGTTCTTGCCTGAAAAATTCCAAGGACAGAGGAGCCTGGCAGGCTATGGTCCATGGGATTGCAAAGAGCTGGACAGACTGAGCAAGCAGGCACCAGGCAGACTGTAAAATTTATAAACATCTTTTTTTAAATGTTACAGAAATACTTCAAAAGTTACAAAAATATTAATATGAACAAAAAAAAGTTACAGAAAATGAATGTCTGTTTGACCTAGGGTACCTTTATATTCATTTGGTATGAGGTGTGATGGAGCCTCTGAGGATGTTACAGAAGCCTGCAAACTCCAGGAAATGGCCTTGCCTTTAGGTCCAGAGATTCTGATCTAGAAGCTCTGATAGGGGCCCAAGGACTGGCCTTTTTAACCAGTATCAGCCGATTCCTATTGGGAGAGCCACAGACTCCACTTGAAGCACTGCTGTGGCTAATGGGAGGAAGCTATTGAGGAACCTGAGAAGCATACATGCAGGTTAGAAGAAGCACAGTTACAACCACAAATGGCACGATGGACTGGTTCAAATTGGGAAAGGAGTATGTCAAGGCTATATATTGTCACCCTGCTTATTTAACTTATATACAGAGGACACCACGTGAAATGCCAGACTGGATGAAGCACAAGCTAGAATCAAGATTGCCAAGAGAAATACCAATAACCTCAGATATGCAGATGACACCACCCTAATGGCAGAAAGCAAAGAAGAACTAAGGAGTCTCTTGATGAAGGTGAAAGAGGAGAGTGAAACAGCTGGCTTAAGACTCAACATTCAAAAAACTAAGATGATGGCATCTGGTCCCAACACTTCATGGCAAACAAATGAGGAAAGAAATGGAGACAGCGAGAGACTTTATTTTCTTGGGCATCCAAAATGCAGGTGGTGACTGCAGCCATGAAATTAAAAGATGCTTGCTCCTTGGAAGAAAAGCTATGACAAACCTAGGCAGCATATTAAAAAGCAGAAACATCACTTTACTGACAGAGGTCCATATAGTCAAAGCTATGGTTTTTCCAGTAGTCATGTACAGATGTGAAAGTTGGACCATAAAGAAGGCTGAGTGCCAACAAATAGATGCTTTCAAACTGTGGTGCTAGGGAAGACTCTTGAGAGTCCCTTGGACAGCAAGGAGATCTTACCAGTCAATCCTAAAATAAATCAACCCTGAATATTCATTGGAAGGACTGATGCTGAACCTGAAGCTCCAATATTTTGATCACCTGATGCTAAGAGCCAACTCGTTGGAAAAGACTGTGATGCTAGGAAAGATTGAAGGCAGGAGGAGAAGAGGGCGACAGAGGATCAGATGGTTGGATGGCATCACCAACTCAATAGACATGAGTTTGAGCAAACGCCAGGAGACGGTGAAGGACAGGGAAGTCTGGCATGCTGCAAATGGGGTCACAAAGAGTTGGATATGACTGACCAACTGAACAGCAACTGAGGAACTTTGAGCAGAAAAGAGACATCATCAGAGCTAAACTTGAAGGCAAATCAAGAGAATTTTACTTAAGATGGTTGAAAAAGGGGTGACCAAGGATTACCAGCAGCTAAGAAACCAAACCCTGAGAGTTTGTGTATAATGTACACGAGTGCATTTTCTTCATAGCTTTGATCAGATTCTTTTAAAGGAAGCCATTACCCAAGACGGTTAAGAATCACTGGTCCATGATTTCTTTCTGAGGCTTGCAAAGCCCCAGGGATTATCAAAGGTTTTCAAGATGCATCCCTACAAGCAGTAACTGCCTATTTGAATATCGATTTTTAAATTAATGACTATTTCAAATATTTAAAAATAGCTCTAAGACTGAGTGTGGTGTGAGCAGAAGGCGTGCACAGCGGCCAGATTGCACGGCGCTCAGCTCATGTGTGACTCACTCACTCCACAGCCACTATCACCAGCCATCCCCCAGCTGGAGTCATCTAGTTGGTTGCGAGGTTCAAATTGTCATTAGTCTTTTAGACCTTTGTGGTTAATTTATACCCAGAATGGACAACTGATTGAAAACAGGAAGCATAGGGAGCACTGAGGTTGAAAAATGCTATTGTGGGAACGTGGATGCGATAATCATTCTGTTCAGGTGTCAAGTCATTGATTCTCACTCCATTTCTGTGACATAGTAGAAAACAAACACAAGAGCAAATCAGGGGCCAGGAGATTGCAACTTCCTTAGTTCCATGGTCCACTGTGGAAGCAGAACTAAAGACCCAGTGCTCCGCATCATCAGGGAGCTTGTTAGACATGCAGAA
Organism: Oreotragus oreotragus; assembly: GCA_006410675.1. Lineage (NCBI taxonomy): Eukaryota > Metazoa > Chordata > Mammalia > Artiodactyla > Bovidae > Oreotragus > Oreotragus oreotragus. The sequence goes on from SJYX01006852.1 coordinate 421,135, forward strand.
TTTCAAGCCCACTTCAGACTTAGTAAAGGGCCTCCCTGATAGCTCAGTTGGTAAAGAATCTGCCTGCAATGCAGGGGACCCGGGTTTGATTCCAGGGTCAGGAAGATCCCCTGGTGAAGTGATAGGCTACCCACTCCAGTATTCTTGGGCTTCCCTTGTGGCTCAGATAGTAAAGAATTTGCCTGCAGTGTGGGAGACCTGGGTTTGATCCCTGGGTTGGGAAGATCCCCTGGAGAAGGGAAAGGCTACCCACTCCAGTATCCTGGCCTGGAGAATTCCATGGATTGTGTATAGTGCATGGGGTCACAAAGAGCCGGACACAACTGAGCGACTTTCAGACTTATTAAGTCCATTTTCATTTTTACAGTCTTCATTAACAGAGTTTAAGAAGCACCGGTTTGGACCATAAAATTAGCAGCCTTCAGGGATTTCCCTGGTGGTCCTGTGGTTAGGACTCCACACTTTCACTGATGGAGATATGGGTTTGATCCTTGGTATAGGAATGAAGATCCTGTGAGTTGCATGCCAAAAAAAAAAGATTTCCCCAATTAAAATTAGCAGACTTCATAGATTGATCTGCAAGCTAGTTAAGCAAAGACTGTAACATTATATGAATTTAAATATTATAGGTGCATTTTCCACTGCTGTTTTAGATCTGCATTGAAATGCACAAGAACAAACTGGAAGAATGGGAAGCGACAGTTTTGAGCTGAATGCGGACTGATTAGCATCTTGGCACAGGCTGAGAGGTGCAGGAATCCGGCTGTCACAGCAGTCAGTTGGGAACTCTCCAGTGACACCAAGCCTGAGCTCAGCCTCACGCCAGAATCCCTGGGGTGGCCCATGAGTGGTGATGAGCTCCCCATTCACCACCATTGAACCCTACCAAGCCTGCAGGTCCCACTCATCTGATTAAGGATGTCAAAAGCAATGTTGCAGCAGAAAACACAGTGATGACTACACCAAATTTGGCTTTTCACTTTTTAGGACCAGAGACAGCCCCATCTCTCAGGCGCTGTGTGTTTGTTTGTTGTTTGGCCACACAGCATGTGGGACCTTCCCAACCAGGGATGGAACCCATGTCCCCTGCACTGGCAGGCGAACTCTAAACCACTGAGCCAGCAGGGAAGCCCTACACTGGGACTTTCTTCTTGTGGATTTCAATTGTAGACATTTGAAATTGCATTTGATAAAGCCCTGTGATTTGCAAACCAACATATCAGACTGACATGGGAGCTTTTCAGAAATGCAGAATCACAGGCCCCCTATGAGACCAACTGAATTGGAATCTACATCCTAACAAGACCCCCAGAGGATCTCATACACATTAAAAGTTGAGAAGCACTGTTAGGAAACCCACTAACGAAGCCTCTACACACTCAACACACTGCTTTTGAAATAATACAAATCGCCCCCGCCCCCCACCCACCGCAAATTAAGAATTGTTGAACTTCTGGTGGCACAGTGAATAGGAATCCTCCTGCCAATGCAGGGGACACAGGTTCAATCCCTGGTCTGGGGAGATTCCACATGCAGCCTGTGCGCCACAACTGCTCTACTGAACCCTGGCTCTAGAGCCCCAGGGCAGTGACTACTAAGTGCTTAAACTACTGAAGCCCAGGTACCTAGAGTCTGTGCTCCACAATAGGACAAACCATCGCAATAAGTCCATGCACCGCAACAGAGAGCAGCCCCCACTTTCTGCAATTAAAGAAAGTCCTTACGTAACAAAGGCCCAGTGCAGCCAAAGATACATTGTTTTCAATTAAAGGGCATTGATCTTTTTTTTTAATTATCAAGAATCATTGCCTTTCAGTCAAGGTTTCCACAAGACTTTTGACAAGGGGGCCAAGACAATTCAAGAAGGAAGAATGTAGTCTTTTCAATAAATGTGCCAGGACCATTGGATCTCCACAGGCAGAAAATGAAGCTGGACCCCTACTTTCCACTATATGCAAAAATTAACTCAGTGCATCACAGACCTAAATATAAGAGCTAAAAAGATAGAACTTTTCAGAGAAAATAGAAGACCTTCATGACCTTAAACTGGGCAAAGCTTTCTTAGATATGACAGCAAAACTGCAAGTGAGAAAAGAAAAAAGTAGATTAATTGGACTTCATCAAATTTTCAACCTTTTGTGCTTCCAAGGATACTGTCAAGACAGTGAAAAGACAACCCACCAAGTGGGAAGGAAATATTTACAAATTAACTGGGCAAAGCTTTCTTAGATATGACAGCAAAACTGCAAGTGAGAAAAGAAAAAAGTAGATTAATTGGACTTCATCAAATTTTCAACCTTTTGTGCTTCCAAGGATACTGTCAAGACAGTGAAAAGACAACCCACCAAGTGGGAAGGAAATATTTACAAATCATATATCTGATAAAGGACTTGGATTTAGAATATATAAGAACTCTTACAAAGCAGTTTTTTTAAAAAAAGACAGAACACTGAAAAATGGGCAGAGGATCTGAATAGACATTCCTCCAAAGAAGATATAGAAATGACCAGTACACCCGTGCAAGATGCTCAATGTCATGAGCCATCAGGGAAATGCAAATCAAAACCACTGATGTGACTAGATAACTAATAAGAACATACTGGATAGCACATGGGCCTCAGTGCTTCGTGGTGGCCTAAATGGGACGGAAATCCAAAAAAAAGAGAGGACATATGTAAATATGTAACTGATTCACGTTGCTGTGCAGCAGAAATTAACACGACATTGTTAGCAACTGTACTCCAATAAAAATTAAAAAACACGATTTGAGATTCCACTCACAATCTGTAGAATGGCTACTGCCAAAAAGACAAATAATAACCATTTTTGGTGGCGAATAGGGGAAAACGAGAACCCTCATACATTGCTGGTGGGAATGTTAAAATGGTATGGCCTCTGAAAGTAATAGTCTGTCACTGCCTAAAAAAATTAAACAGATTTACCCAGTGATCCAGCCATTCCACNAGGGTGGTGGTGAGGATTAGAAGACAGAAGGCACACAAAGTGCCGACCCTGGAGGCCTGGCCACAGAAGTGCTCCCTAAATTTCAATCCCATCATTTTGGGAAGGAAGAGGGGAAAATGTGTTGTAGATGTCAGAAGGCTTTCCATGGAGGAGAACTTCAAGATCCAGGGGGAGAGACACGGTTTCCCTGCTCACTTCCTCCCCACTGCCAGCTACCTGTGGTACCTTCAGCCAGAGCATCTTACTGTTTCCCCTTCAAGAGAAAAGGCAAACCCTCTCAACATTGTGTCCTCAGGGTCAGCACAGTGCCTGGCATGAAGGGAGAACTTAGAAAAATTTCGTTGAATGAACGAATGAATGAATGGAAAAGTGAAGGCATAAAGACTCTAAGCAGACAGGAGGGTCTGTCTCTTATACACATCTAGATGTGTATAAGAGACAGGGGGGGGGAGGTGGTGGGAACGAAGTACCAATGCATGCCATAACATGAGTAAATCTTGAAAACCTAATGCTAAATGAAATAAGCCAGACACAAGAGGCCATATTTTGTATGATCCCATTTATATGAAATCCCCAGTCATATCTCGAAACAGAACGTCAGTGAGGAGTTGCCAGGAGAGAGGAGGAATGAGGAGGGACTGCAAAGCGGGGTAAGGGTTTTCCGCTTGGGGTGATGAAAATGGTATTAAATCGTGGTAACATTTGGGCAACTCTGTGAATATCATGAAAGCCCCTGGATTATATACTTTAGAAGATTGAATGGTGTGATGTGTGAACTATCTCCGAAAACAGGTTATATGGTTGTTGGTATTTGTTTTGTTTTGTTTGGCCACACCTCGAGGAATGTGGGGTCTAGTTTCCCTGTCCAGGGATCGAACCCGTGTGCCCTGAGGTGGAAGTGAGCAGTCTGAACCACTGCACTGCCAGGGAGGTCCCCTGTACTTTTTAAATTGCATCCTTTCAGAGTTCGGTGGGCAGATTATGAACAGGGATTGAGACGTGGCGGCACACCACTTTGGCTGGTGAATGAAAATATCCTCCGCCCTCTGCCAGGGATAATAATAGAATGAGGTGAGTTTGTAAGAGCAGAACTTCAATAAAGCCTGAATAAATGCACTGCCCCCTCACTCTTCCCTGAAATAGCTTTTCACAGAAGTCCAGTGAGGTCACAGATGAAACCAGCCATCCAAACCTCCCATTTCTCCTTAGCCCTGCTGTCTGTCCATCTAACCAACCTCACACTGGCTCAGTAAATAGTAGAGCGAAGGGAAGAGACACCTTGCCATACAGGCAGCAGGAAAGCAGCAAGGAAAGACGTGTATTTCAGGCTTATGAAATCCAACTGCTAAGTTCAAGTCTCAGTGATGAGCCCCGTGTCCTGAGCAAGTCACTGTGTTGGATTTGGGATGGACTTGATTGATTTGACTTTACCCTACTTAACAAGCTGTTAGCGGTTTGGATGGTAAAGAATCTGCCCACAATGCAGGAGACTAGGGTTTGATCCCTGGGTCTGGAGGAGGAAATGGTAACCCATTCCAGTATTCTTGCCTGGAGAATTTAATAGACAGAGGAGCCTGGCAGGCTACAGTCCATGGGGTTACAAAGAGTCGGACACCACTGAATGACGAACACACACAAGCTGTTATCCTTTCACCAATGCTGGCAGATACACAAGACTCCTGGGTCAGAGACGAGTAACCTTATTACTTATAACACAGCAAGCAGCACGACTTGCATCTATTCCCTCGCGCATTCAGTTCCTCAGTTGGCGACACAACGGGGACCCAGGTGGATGATCTGTGGGCAGTAGTTGCCGCTGAGGAACACTGAGCTTGGGGAATCTTCCTTCCCATTGGGAGATAAAGAGCTACATCCTTCAAGGCTCTTCACTCCAAACACAACCCTGAGCCATGGCCCAGGTGAGGAAGTGGTCCTGAGCTTGCATGCAAGAACATTCAGAGATGCTCAAGATCCACGGTGGACAGCTTCATCACTTCTCGTAAGAATCACCAGCTTCTCCGTGCCTTCGTTTTCTCGGCTATAAACTAGGGGTAAGACAGTCACCCTCCTCGTAGGGTGGTGGTGAGGATTAGAAGACAGAAGGCACACAAAGTGCCGACCCTGGAGGCCTGGCCACAGAAGTGCTCCCTAAATTTCAATCCCATCATTTTGGGAAGGAAGAGGGGAAAATGTGTTGTAGATGTCAGAAGGCTTTCCATGGAGGAGAACTTCAAGATCCAGGGGGAGAGACACGGTTTCCCTGCTCACTTCCTCCCCACTGCCAGCTACCTGTGGTACCTTCAGCCAGAGCATCTTACTGTTTCCCCTTCAAGAGAAAAGGCAAACCCTCTCAACATTGTGTCCTCAGGGTCAGCACAGTGCCTGGCATGAAGGGAGAACTTAGAAAAATTTCGTTGAATGAACGAATGAATGAATGGAAAAGTGAAGGGATAAAGACTCTAAGCAGACAGGAGGGTCTGGGATGAAGGACCCTGGTGGGGGTTGACCTTGAACAGGCCGATGCGCCCCCCAGTATGGAGAGGAGAAAAGGATGGAAGGCATATTTGAACAACCTCGGTCACAGTAGAGAGAAGGGGGTTGACATCAGATGACCCTGAGAGTGAAGGGAAAGAGATGACTCACATGGTTCCCAGGCAACAGTGCAGCTGCAGCATATTAACCTGAAATCGAATCAACTGGCCAGTTTCAGGAACTTTCCTGTTGACAGGGTGAAAGAGATAGGAACTGAGGAAGGGGTGATGGCATCCTCTGCCAGGAACTGGGGATCAGCCTGGTGAGCTCTGAAGCAGGACCAGGGCGGCAGTCTGGAGCATCACACACAACTGAAGTGACCACCCACGTGGCCCGGACTGGGGAGGAAAGTGAAGCCAGGAAGGGTAGGTGGCTTGAGAGGACTCAAATGGGAGAGGACTGGGCGTCCAGCAATGGTAGGTCCAGCAGGAGCCAGACTTAAGGAGAGGGGGTGGAACAGAGGTTGTGAGCAAGCAGAGGCAGGGGTACCCAGAGACCAAAAAGAGAGATTAGGTTCACAGCGCAGCCTCCTCACCTCCTACATGTGAGATCGGGGGCAAACAAGTCAACCTGGCTGACCATCTCTAAAATGCACCTGTGTACAGAGTCCTCTCACGGGTACTTTCACAATTTTTTTCCCACTTAAAACCACTATCGGGAATTCTCTGGTGGTCCAGTGGTTAGGACTCAGAGCTTTCACTACTGGGGACCCTGGTTCAATCCCTGGTTGGGGAACTAAGATCCTGCAAGCTGCGAGGCATGGCCAAGTAAGTAAAACCACCACCTGACATTGCTAAACAAAACACTTGCTAATATTTTATTATTTAGAAATTCAAACACACAAAAAGTTGGATTTTAATGTGAATATTCATACATCCATCACCTAGATTCTATTTTGCTATTCTTGATCTCATATCTATCCAGCTGTCTATCTTGTTTTTTCATGCCTTTCAAAATAAATGCACAGTACACTTTGCTCTAAGCACTTAATTAACCAGAGTTCAGCATTTGCAATAGTTTTTTAAAATAAAATTGGCACACCATGAAATGCACAAATCCTAAGTGTGCATTCAATGGATTTTGACCAAAATGTGAGTTCAGTGGGTTTTGACAGTTTGTAAACAGGGTCCCAGGCTTGATTTTGAGTATTAAGTGAGGTAATATGCTCTTATTCAGCAGGGGGAGGCATTCATGTTAAGATATGGGCGGCAAAACAGGCCCCAGGGTGGAGGCCAGGATGTGACCAGGGCTGCGGGAGGCAGAAAAGGTGGGTAGAACTGAGGAGCTGGTGTGAGGCCTGCCTGCAGGAAGAGGCACAAACCTGCAGGGGAGGAAACTCACCAAGGACAAGGGGGAAATGGATATTCTGGGAGTCAGCCAGATGCCACCGCGCTGAGGATAAGCCTGTGGAAATGAAAGCACCAACGATGAAAATAGCAGCTGGGCTTCCCCAGTGCCTCAGCGATAGGGAATCCGTTTACAGTGCAGGATATGCAGAAATGCGGGTTGGATCCCTGGGTGGGGAAGACCTCCTGGAGGAGGAAATGGCAACCCACTCCAGTATTCTTGCCTGGGAAATCTCGCGAGCAGAGGTGCCTGATGGGCTACAGTCCATGCGGGTCGTAAAGAGTCAGACAGGACTTAGTGACCGAACAGCAGCCTAGAATTTGCCATGGGGCAGAGACCAAGAACAGGCATCTCCTTTAAGCCTCACCACTACCCTCCATGTAAATAACCACCTCCCCCCCGCCCAAACCTGCTAGCGTCCCCTCAAGTCTGTGTCTCACCTTAGATGGCATCCAGGAAGTGCCACAGCTGGGACTCGAGCTCAGGGTCAGAGCTGCCTTACCCCATCCTTTCTTTCAACAAATGGCAATCCTGCACACAGACTCCCGCCTGGGCCTCACCCCAGCTTCTGATGTCAGAGGACCCGGCTGCAGCCTAGTGTGGGAGATGGGTTTAGAGCTCGCCAGGCGATTCTAAGGTGAAGTGTGGGCTGAGCACAGTACAGGCCCGGGTGGGCATCAGGTGAGAAGGCGAGAGACTTCCCTGGTGTCCAGTGGTTAGGATTCCGATGGCTAGGTTACGACTTCTGGTGGCTTGGGTTCGATCCCTGGTTGGGGAACTATAAGATCCTGCGTGCCGCATGGTCCGGCCAAAAAAATACAGGCTCCTTGCCATAGCCTTAAGACTAGTCCATGAGCTTCCCTTGTGGCTCAGCAGTAAGGAATCCGCCTGCCAATGCAGATGACACAGGTTCAATCCCCGATCCAGAAGGATCCCACGCGCCTCGGAGAAACTAAGACCCTGTGCCACAACCAGTGAGCCCGGGAGCCACAGCTCCTGGAGCCCAGGCGCCCTAGAGCCGGCGCTCTGCAACTGAAGATGCCACCTCAGTGAGAAGCGCACCGCAGCCAGAGAAAAGCCCACGCAGCAGCCAAGACCCAGCGCGGCTACAAAGATAAACAAATAAAAGTCTTTTTAAAAAAGACTGGCCCTGCTCTCCTCTTCCCCTCCGTGAGTGTCAAATTCCTTCCTCCTGCCCAGCCTTTCTGAAGGTGAGAGGCAGGGCCAGGGAGCGAAGGCAGAGGCTACCGCTCGGCCCGAGAGCATCATGTGGGCTGTCTTCTCTTGGTCCTGCTACCTCACGACCCTCAGACAGCACGTGAGGCCAGAAGTCGTGAACCCACGTCCCCCTCCCCAGCCCCTGCCCTGGGAGGGACAGGGGATGCCCCAGTGGACACGAATGGCACCCAGGTGTCACAGTTTGTCCCAGCACCTTCACACCCTCCAAGGCCCCGTCACCTGAAATGGGTGACCGAGTCATCATCAGTCTCTCTTTTTTTTTTTAATATCAATAACCGATCAGGAAGACAAACGTGGCCTCCCAGACAGCAGCTCCTCAGGGATTCCCCAAGGCCGGTCCTGGCAGGAGGGAGTGTAGCTGGGGGCACTGGAGAGAGGTTGCCCTGGAGAGTCTCCCCACTCAGGGAGGCTTCTCCCCTTGATGGGGAACCATCGTTATGGTCTATTTTGTGTGTTCCCCTCCCCAAGAATCTAAACTCCACCAAAGTCATGAGAAGTTCGGTGATACTCACCTCTTATTCCCGGGGCCTCATCCAGACCCTGGTTTTCAGCACACACTCAGTAACTGAAACGAAAATGGACTAGAACAGCCAAAAGCTTTGAGGAACATCTCTCTTAATCGCCTTGGGAAAATCACCCACCAACTCACGCAGAGCCTGTTCTCACTGACAGAAACCTTCAAAAGGCTGGAACCCCTCGGACTCACTGTCTAGTGTTGCCACGATAAATGAACACAAACTCAGAAGCTTGAAACAACACAAGTTCAATCCCCCACAGTTCTGCAGATCAGCAGTCCAGGTACAGCCTGGCCCGCTGGGCCAAAACAAGTGTTACCAGGGTTTCTTTTCTTTCTGGAGGGGCCAGGAATAAATCCGAGTTCAAGTTCATCCGAGTTGTTGGCCGAGTTCAATTCTTTGCGGCTGTGGGGGCTGAGGTCCCTGTTCCTTGCTGGAGGTCAGCGGGGGCCACTTAGGTCCTTAAGGCCACCTGCATCCTCGCCTCATCCTCCCTCCATCGTCCAACCAGCAAGGGCTGGTCCTTCACACTCTTCAACTTTTTTGCTTCATCCTTCAGCCACATCACTTCTGCTTCTAGCCAAGGACTGCTTTCTGCTTTTAAGGGCTCATCTGATTAATCGGGGCTCTCTCCAATCATCCAGGATGAACTTCCTATTTTAAAGTCAGTAATCTTAATCACATGTGCAGTGTCTCTTTTGCCACATCTTCTCAGGTCCCAGAGATTGGGGTTGTGGGCCTCTTTGGGAAATCATTATTCTACCCACCACATCCCCACTGGAAGGAGAAAGATCCCAAAACTAGGAAGATAGAGACCTGAGTTTCAGGCCCAGCTTTCCTTGATAGGTCATGTAAACTCAGGACAGGGATTGCTTAGCTTGTCTGAGCCTCAGTTTCTTCATCCGTAGAATGGGGACATGCTAACACTTATGTCCAAGGATTATGGTGAAGAGCAACTACATTCATTCTTGCAGAGGATTTAGTGCCTGCACTCTGCATGGTTGTTACAGTGAGGACAGGGGAGGGGGCTGGGCTCCAGGTTCTGGGACCTGCTCTTCAACTTGGTAGACCCAGAAATTGGATTTTCTGGTGTTATAGAACCAGGATTCCACACCTGGCCTCACCAATGCCAAAGCCCTCTTGCACACCAGTTGATGCCGGCCTCTGAGAGGCCCAGCCTCCACAGCCTCCCTCCCTGCCTCCTCTTTCAATAGCAACTCAGGGCAAGCATCCCTCTGAGCCATGGCAAGCAGGAGGGAAAACCCTGGATTCAAAGTGCTTTTTAGGGAATGACGTTCTTCAGTCCTTAGAAGGGAAGAAGCTACCCTGTGTATGCAAGATCTTGTCACATTCACCCTTCACTGCAGCTGTGTCAGACAGGAGTGAATAATAACCACTTCACGGATGAGGCTTACTGAGGCTGGAGAGGCTAAGGGGAGGAGATGCAAACAGATTAGATGCCCACATTGTGCTATGCCCTGTGCTTTAGGTATATCTTCTACAAGACTCCTCTCTAAATTATTTCCTTCATTTCCAAGGGGAGAAAACAACTCAGAGAGAGGGAGCCATCTGCCCAAAGCTGGAAGAGGGCAGGGCCAGGAAACCCTTCCCTTTGCCATAGGACAAACTCCCTTGTGAGAACATTCAGGGTCTGTGATTGCGAGACCCCACCTGACCCCCGCATGTCCGTGAGCGCCCGCTAGCAGTAGCCCTCCCCCATCACCTGTTGAATGAGAGTACTGGCCTCTATCCCGTGCAGTGGCCACCCCTCCAGGCCAGAATACTGGAGTGGGGAGCCTTTCCCTTCTCCAGGGGAACTTCCCAACCCAGGGATCAAACCCAGGTCTCCCGCATTGAGGGAGGATTCTTTACCAACTGAGCCAGAAAGGAAGCCCGTTGAATGAGAGCACTGGCTTCTATCCGTCACCCCTCCAGCAACCAGTCTACAGATCAGCCAAGGGAGCGTCCATCCTTCACCCCTCCAGCAACCAGTCTACAGATCAGCCAAGGGAGCTTCCATCCTTCACCCCTCCCGCAACCAGTCTACAGATCAGCCAAGGGAGCTTCCATCCTTCACCCCTCCCGCAACCAGTCTACAGATCAGCCAAGGGAGCTTCCATCCTTCACCCCTCCAGCAACCAGTCTACAGAACAGCCAAGGGAGCATAACCCCCTCTTCAGCAGAAATCAAGTCTCAGTTCCTGTACAACCAACCAGGGCTCTGATGAAAGCTTATAATTTCCCGTTACCATAGCAATGCGAACATCTCTATTCCCCTAGGATGTGAGGAGAGCTGCTCCCCACCCCACCTTTTCTCCCAAGCCCCCTCAAAGTCCCTTCTATCTCTGAGATACTGTGATTCAATTAATTATCAACAATGTCTGCCCCGTTTTTGTCATTTTCATGTACTCCATCTGCTGAGTCACTGAGCCCTGCTCTGGATGAGACTGGTTATTTATCAGAACATTTGGCTACTGGTTGCCATGGACACCTCACAGCCTGCTTCTTTCATCACCTATTCATTCTCAGCAAGGCTGGCTGTGAGCGTGGGTACCATAGCCCCTTATACGGGATCCAAGGGACATCAAAACTCCCCCAGACAAGGAGGGGGCCTGTTGACGCATGAACAAAAGCAAAATCTCTAGTCTCAACTATGGAAAAATCGAACACAGCCTAGAGCTAGTTACATCCATCCAAACCAGGTCAATGCAGCAGTTTATCAAATAAGTCAACTAAACATACCATTCGATTTTCTGGTTTTCTGGCAAACGCTTTAGTCTGTTTGTTAACCACTTTAAGATGTATTTTTATATTGAAAGGTGCAGATTAATATCTCACTTTGAAAACAAAAGGAGGGCGGGAGCCTGGAAGTGTACGAGCCTCGGGGAACTGGCTGGGGGCAGGGTAGGGGTAGGAAGGAGTAGGGGAGGAGGGGCAGACTTGAGAGATGATGGGGAGCCCCAAGCTAAATCCAGCTCAGTGCAGAGAGCATCAAGGGCCTGGGAGGGGGGACACTCAGGATTCTCCAGGTAAATCAGGTGAAGGGGCGTCAGAGGCAACCAGGATGCAGCCACCAGGCAGAGCGAGGGGGGCCATCGGCCCACGGCCCATTGCTCCTGATAACCGTGACACGTCCTGTTTGCAGAGCCTGACAGAGGGGACAGGGGATCAATACCTCACTCCACACTCACACATTCCCTGTTCTTCAAACATCGACCTGTCACGAGACATGCTTTCTCTGAATCTAAGGTCACTTGGTTCGTCTAAATGGGATGTGGTCCAAGGGATGACCAGCAGGTGTCTGACCCTAAGGACACAGCAAGGGACTCTACCCCTGACCCCAGGGTGTCTGTCTCCCACCTGCCCTCAGGTCCAACTGAAAAACTTGCCCCCACCCTGCTCCTACCCCTCACCGTGAAGGTCAGCTCCCCTTCTCTTCCCCCACTTCCGGATGACGATTGAGGACAGGGTGGGGCAGGGGTAATGCACCTGTGCCCACCCCTATTCCTCTGCAGTGGGGAGCCTCCCCTCCTGGGGGAGGAGGGTTTGGGAGGGGCCTTGAGGGTTTATAAGTCATGGCTGGACCGCCCAGCAGAGCAGAGGAGTGAGGCTCTGGGCCAACAGCAGCATCACCCACCTCCCAGCTCCGCAGGTGAGACCACCCAGGAAGGGAGGGGAGAGGCTGGGACGAGGGTTGATGGGACCCCCTACCCTCGTTAAGTTACCAGGCTCACATCTCAGTGTCTCTGGGGCTGGGACCATTCCTTTAGCCCAGAGCTGGGTTAGGTCTCAGCTCTAGGATCCACCCTGGCATCCCAACCCTTGCCTTCGAGCTGCCCCACTCCCTCAGCCAGGGCCCTGCCCTGACTCTCTGACTCCATGCTCGCCCCAGCCCTGAGGAGTTAGGATGAAGGCTATCCTCCCACCTCTCCGGTAAGAAAACTGAGGCCTAGAAGACGATGTGACTTGCCCAAAGTCAAACAAATTGGACAGGATTGGAACTGGAACTCATCTCTAGCTTTCATAGTCCAGCACTGCCTCGTGGAACTTTCCATGACGGTGGTGATGTTCCATAGCCTCACTGTGAGATGCAGTACTGGCCAGCCACATGTGCACTAGAAATATGGCTAATGTGTGAGGGAGGAATTCTTTTAATATTTATTTTCATTTATTTATTTGACTGCCCAGGTCTTAGTTGAGGCATTCGAGCTTTTGGTTTCAGGATGTGAGATCTAGTTCCCTGATCAGGGATCAAAGTTGGGCCCAGTGCATTGTGAACTCAGAGTTATAGCCACTGGACCACCAGGGGAGTCCCAAGGAATGGTTAATTTTGTATTAATTTAAATGTAAAGAGCCAGGTGTGCCTGGAGGCCGCCATATTGGACAGCATTGCTCTAGAGCAGATTTTTCAACTTTGTTTCTTTAGCAGAAGAACCCTTTCTCTCCCAAAGGAAATTTAACAGAGAAAACAGATGAACGAAGTATTTCATGTATACAACTGTTTTCTCTGAAGGCAATATTTTTATCATTTGCTTTCAATAAAGCCAATCAGAACAATGAGGCTGAAAGAACATGAAACTGTTGACCCCTCAGAATAGAATTTTAGATTTGTTTGAGCATCCATTTTATTTTTGTATTCTGGTTTTCCCAAACTTGGCTCACCTTGATACAGAGCTGCAAATGGTGACAGTTTCAGGGTCTTTTTTTTTTCAACTGGTAGATTGCAATCAGAGGAGACGTACATGCTAAGTCACTTTGGTCATGTCCGACTTTTTGCGACCCCCGTGGACTGTAGCCCACCAGGCTCCTCTGACCACGGGGGTTCTCCAGGCAAGAATACTGGAGTGGGTAGTCGTGCCTTCCTCCGGGGATCTTCCTGACCCAGGGATCGAACCCGTGTCTCTTATGTCTCCTGCATTGGCAGGCGAGATCTTTACCACTAGCATCACCTAGAAAGAATCAGAGGATAGTCCCTAGTTAAGTGAGAATGGCAGGAGAAACTTTCCTACCATAGTGTGACCCCACCATGCGGTGAAGTTGCTGTGTGCTTCTGAGTATGTACATCCCATCCATGTTACTATTTAAAAGTTCACTTAAATCGCAAGACTTAAACATTATAGAGCCACTCACATGGCCGCAAATTCTACAGAACAGTTTGGAAAGCCTTGCTCTGAGTTATAAATTCCTTGCCTTTAAAAAAGGCAAAGCTTGACATTGGAGGATCAGGGGAGGAGATGGTAGGACCAGGAGGAACAGTCCACAAGCCCATGCAGAATTGCCGACCTGTCAGCAGGGAGGTGGGTCCACCCTGCCTCCGGGTGCCTGGACAACCCCACCTTTAAGCTCAGTCCCTCTCTCCTTTGCAGACAAGATGCAGCGACTGTGTGCACATGCGCTGATCTTGGTGCTGGCTCTGGCCACCTTCTGCGAAGCTTCTTGGAAACCCCACTCCCAGCTGCAAGACGCGCCCGTCGCTCCAGGGGCCAATAGGGGCCAGGAGCCGCTCAGGATGGACCGGCTGGGCCCAGCCTCGCACCCCCGCAGGCAGCTGGGGCTTCAGGATCCGCCACACACGGTTGCAGGTAGGAGCTGCTGACAACCGTCCCTGCTTGCCTCGCCCTCCCTGCTTTGGCCAAAGCACCCAAAGCCTGGCGGCCCTGGCCACGGTCTCCAGAGCCTAGATGTCCTTTCCCCCATCTCATCTCCTCTCCCACCTCTGACCCTCAGACCTGTCCAAGAAGCAGGGGCCGTGGGTGGAGGAAGAGGAAGCAGCATATGGATGGATGGACTTTGGCCGCCGCAGTGCTGAGGAAGGGAACCAACATCCCTGAGAACCGAGCTTTGGAGCCCAGTCACCTCCCGGCCCAGCCCCAGCCCCATGAAACACACATCAAAATAAACTAGCTTCCAGTGGATCAAGTTGTGTCAAGTGTCACAGGGCAGGGGATGCAGGTTGGGGCAGGGCTGCGCTGGGAAGGAGGGTTGAGTACTACTGCAAGGGCAGAGACCATGGCTCCGTCTCCTTCGTGTCCCCAGAGCCTAACATGGAACAAGACTCAACAGTGCGGGGACTTCCCTGGTGGTCCAGTGGTTAAGACTCCGCGCTTCCAGTGCAAGGGAGACGTGGGTTCAATTCCTGGTTGTGGAACTAAGATCTCACATGCCACGCAGCTCCCCCCGCCCCCCAGAAAAACCCACTCTATACTGTGTTTGGGAGAGTAGACAGCAGTGTCACAACCAGAATGAGCTTTCTAAAAGAGAATCAAATCACGCCAGTTGACTCCAGTCAACCCTCCAGTGCTTCCCATTGCAATTAGAATACAACTTAGGCTCGTTGGGACTTCCCCGGCAGTCCCATGGTTAAGACTCAGCTTCCACTGCAGGGTACACAAATTCAGTCCTGGGTTGGGGAACTAAGATCCTGTATGCTGAGTGGTTCAGCCAAAACAAGAACCCTAGGCTCCTTGGCCTTTAAAAAAGGCAAAGCTTGATCTAGCCCTTGATCAAAGCCTTCAGATCTAGCCCTGCGGTCTTCATCCCCCTCGTGGATGCCAAATTTCCTTCCTCCCACCTCGTCCTTTCTGCCACTCAAACACACCATGCTCTCTCCTGCTCTGAACCTTTGTTCCCACTGTTCCCTGTGCCTGCAGTGCTTTTCCCTGGGCACGATCATGCCCGGCTCCTCTTTTTCTCCTGGGTCTTGGTTCAAAGGCCTTTTCCCAAGAGGCTTGCCCTTTCCGCCCCTCACCCTTCACACCCAGCCTCCGGTAGTCTCTAATCATGGCATAGTATTGTCTGCGGAGCATACTTCACAATCTCTAGTTGTTTTGTTTGCCAGTTTATTGTCTGCCTCCTCAGTCAGAAAGGAAACTCTGTAAGGGTGGAGACCATATGTCCTTCTTCCCTGCTGTAGCCCAGTGCCAGAACAGGAGGCACCCCATAAATATTTATCACATGGATAGGCAAGCAGCTGGCACACACACTTGGCATTTCATCCACATTCCCTTACTGCTCTTATGCCTGTCACAGCATCCTGCCATAGTCACTTGCTACTCTCCACCGGATGGTTTTTGGCAATGTAAAGCAGCCTGGAAATTCTGGGGAGTTAGTGCCTCTGGAAACATCTCTCAGTCAATGACAGATTGAAAATTGGAGCATAAATACCCCACCTCTAGGACTTCACTGACAGTCCAGTGGTTAAGACTTCATCTTCCTGTATAAGGTTACCGGTTCAATCCCTGGTGGGGGAGCTAGGATCCCACATGCCTTGTGGCCAAGAAAAAAAACAAAGGCGATATTGTAACAAATTCAAAAATGGTCCACATC
>SJYX01006852.1:439056-461018 GCA_006410675.1 Oreotragus oreotragus
CACACAGTGTGCATCTGCTAGGCCCAAACTCCTAATTTATCCCAACCCTTTTCCCCTTTGATAACTGTAAGTTTTTTTTAATGAGGTAGGGGATTTATTTATTTGGGCCTCACTGTGGGGCTTTCAGGATCCTAGTGGGGCTTGTGATCAGGGATCAAACCTGGGACATGGCACTGAAAGCGCTCAGTCCTAATCACTGGGAATTCCCTGTAAGTTTGTTTCCTGGGTCTGGGAGTCTGTTTCTATCTTGTGGATAGGTTCGTGTCATATTTGAGATTCCCCCTGAAGTGATATAATATGGTATTTGGTTTTCTCTTTCTGACTTCTTTCATTTAATAATCTCTAGGTTCATCCACGTTGTTGCAAATGGCACTGTTTCACTCCTTTTCATGGTTGAGTGATAGTCCATGTATATACGTATCACATATTCATTATTCTTTCATTAGTTGATGGACATTTAGGTTGCTTCCCTGTCTTGGCTGTTGTAAATAGTGCAGCAATGAACACAGCATGAGTCTTTCGAAACTAGTTTTCTCTTGATACGTGCCCAGGAGTGGGATTGCTGGATCGTACGGCAACTCTATGATAAGCTTTTTAAGGAACCTCCAAAAGGTTGGAATTAAAGGTGCCATTAAGGCACTAACTTGGGGATGTACCCTGGAGGCTGGGATGCAGAATGTACTTCAAATCAGAGGTTCTTAAACAGTCCTGTATCTCTGACTGCTAGAACACGTGAAGCCAGGAAACAAGCAGAAAGCGGCCCCATGACCATCACTGCCAGGCAACCACCTCAGAAATGTGTACTTCCTCTCCCCACGATTCTGGACACTTTTGGACTAGAAATCCTGGTTCCTGGGGGGAAATGTTTGCACAAAGGAAAACAGTAAAGATTCTCCTAAATCTAAAGTTACAGGGGCTTGCATTAAAAAGAATGAAATAATGCCATCTGCAGCAACGTGGATGGACCTAGAGAGTATACTAAGTGAAGTAAGTCCGATAGAGAAGGAGAAATATCTTATGACATCCCTTATATGTGTCATCTAAAAAGAAATTATATAAATGAATTTACAAAACAGAAACAGACTCACCAGCTTAGAGAAGGAGCTTATGGTTGTGTGGGGCTGCAGGGAGGAGCATGAGGGGAAGAGATAATTAAGAAGTTTGGGATAGACATGTACACACGCTGCTATATTTAAAATAGATAACCAACAGTGATCTACTGTATATTACATGGAACTCTGCTCAATGTTATGTGGCAGAGTGGACGGGAGGGGAGTTGGGGGGATAGTGGATACATGTATACGTATGGCTGAGTCCCTGTGCTGTTCACCTGAAACTGTCACAACATTGTTTGTTAATTGGCTATACCCTAGTATAAGATAAAAAGGTTTTCAAAATAAATTAAAAAGTTACAGGGGCTTGGGAACTTCCTGGCAGCCCAGGGGGTTAGAACTCCATACTTTCAAAGCAGGGGGCCCATGTTTGATCCTTGGTCAGAGAACGAAGATCCTGCAAACTACACAGCACAGCCAAAAACAGAAATAAAGAAAAAAAATTAAAAATAAAGTTATAGGGATTTCCTGCACTTGGGGCTCTTCATCCCATTAGACTAGCAGGCAAAAGTCAAGTACTAGCCAAGGTTACGGGCCCTGATTAACACAAGGAGCTAGCATCACTGCCTCATAGTGGGGGCAGGAAGGAGTATTTAGGGTCTGGCACTCAGGGGGATTCACTGAGCTGTGTCCTGGGGCTTCCTGCCTGGCGAGAACCATAAACACGCAGTGGCTCCAACAATAGCCTGACCAGGGCCAACGACCTAGTGTTCAGACCTCCCAGGAAGGAAGATGTAGATTACGTCAACCAGGAAGGCAACCTGGACCAGCTGAAGTGCCGACCTGAGGAGAAGGGCGGTAGGGGAAGATGAGAAATATCATTTAGGGATTCAGGATCAGTTGCACCACTGGGGACCACAGCGTATACCACTCATCTTCCAGATGTAATTCTTCTTTATAAGATACTGGGATCAGCCACTATCTTAAACAAGCAATGCCAGGCCAGAGTGAATTCCACATGGGCCTTGAGTGCATCTGAGAGGCACAAGATCTGGGCTGTAGCAGACCCTGCCCACAGCCTCAGCACGTGGTCAGCACACACTGACCATGGTCCATGACGAACACAGCTGGTCTCTGCCAGAGGGCTTTCCCAGCACATGTGCTGAGACCAGAGCCCCACAGAGTTAATGGCCCCAGGAGCAGCCCTCAGCCAACGAAGGCTGAGTCTCGGTGGAGGCCTGCCCTAGTGTCCACGCCCCTAGGATGGGATAACTGAAACGGGTTCTGGATGGGTGTGTTTCCAACTTTAATATGCATGTGCATTACCTGGGGGCCTCGTCAACGTGCAGATGCTGACAATACAGGCGTGGGGTGGGACCTGAGATTCTGCATTTCTGATTAACTTCCAGGGGGTGTTAATGACGCTGGTCCACAGACAACACTCAAAGCTGCAACAGGCTGCTCTTCCTCCAGGGTTCCCCAGTATGACTGAGCCTCCATTTTTTTGGCAGCGCTGAACAGCCAGTGCGATTTTGGTTCCCAAAACAGGGCTTGAACCCATGCCCCCTGCAGTGGAAGTTTGGAGTCTTAATCCCTGGACCATCAGTAAGCACCATCGTTAGCTCCCTTCTGTTCTCAACTCCCTACTCTGCCCCAAGAGGGCTTCCTGGGATCATCTTCTAAATAACCAACTTGTCTGTTTTTTTTTTTTTCCTTCATGATTAAAATCTTTATTATCAATGCTCTGGAAACACCTTCACCGAAAACGAGAACATGACTAAACCTCTCTGAGAACTGAGCTGTTGCTTTCCAAACTGGAAATTGAACATTTCAAGAGAGACTTGTTACCAAATTTCTGGGACTCTGATCTCCCCTTGTTTTCTGCCCCTCTCTATTCCATGTTTGAGAATCCTGCCTTGGCAAGAATCAGTCCAAGTTTGAGAATCCTGCCTTGGCAAGAATCAGCCTAACAGCCTCCTTTAATGGAAATGACTCATTTTTACATGCTGTTCTGGGGGACCTCTACCTAAGACAGAGGTGACTCTCCCTGCTTCACCCTTTGCAGCTGAGCACCAGGGCAGGATCCCAGAAGCAGAAGGGATCAGGGAAGGAGGGCTGTCTAACTTGGGCTCTAAAGACCCAAGGGCTTGCATTCAAAGCTCTACAAGCAGCTGTTTAACTCTTTTTAATTTTTATTTATTTTTGGCAGTGCTGAGTCCTCATTGCCACGCAGGCTTTTCTCTAGCTGTGGCAATCAGAGGCTACTCTCTGGTTATGGTGCCCAGGTTTCTCACCGCAGCGGCCTCTCCCATTGTGCACAGGCAACAGGAGCATGAGAAGCACTGTGGGGATCTGGGCAGACAGCAGCGGGGTCTTGGGCCCTGACTCCACTGTCTAGAAGTAAAGATGGGGAGAGGGAAAAAACCTAGAACAAGGAAACAAGGGACACGGAGGAGAAGATGTAGGTGGGTGACAGGGCCTTGGGAGGGGATACTCACAGGCCACAGGTGGGGAGGAGAGGAGATGGGGTGGGGAGGCCCCCACCAGGCAGAGGGAGTCCTCACCCACACAGACAGACACTTCCGGTTACAAAGAGTAATTAGGAACTGGGAAGAGCGAGCCAGGAACAGGAGATCCAGCTGGGCCTGGTAGCTGGTGGGGCCTCCCCCTGGGCTTCTTCACCCCCAGAGCCACCGTGACCCAGCCACAGCTTTTGCACCAGCTGCAGAACAAGTGCCGAGGTTCCTTCAGCCTCCCCCAGAAGAGGCTTGAGGCTTGGGCCCTCAAGTTCCAGTCCAGGCTTGTCGGGGGTGAGCTGGTGACAGATTAGGGGTTCTGCTTTGGAGCACGGGAAGGGGAGTTTGGGGAGAGTGGGGCTTGGGCAGGCAGCAGAAGGAAGGGCCTCAGGCAGTCTGTGGGGCCTCTGCAGGCTGCTGGGGAACAGCAAAGCCTGGAAGAGAAGGGAGTGGATGTGAACTGGAGGCCTGAGGACCACAGGCTTGGCCTGGGCAGCACGCAGGGGCTGGGCCTGCTCAGCTACATCAGGAGACAGAAGCTGCTGATAGTTATGCAGGCTGTCCACTGCCCAGCCATAGTGGTCACCATTCAGTGTACAACCTGCACAACTGTACGGGGCAACCCCGATGAGGCCTCCTGGCAGTGACCAAAGGGCCATCCGAGTCAGGACAGTCCAGATAGAATGATGAGGCTGCCGACAGGTTATAAACTTCACAGCAGACCCAGCAGGCCAAGGGGGCAGAAAGACCAGGTTAGAGAGGAGGGACGGGTAAGGGGAGGCATTATGGCATAGCAGTGAAGAAAAGAGCTTTAGTGACCTCGAGCAAATCTCTCTGCTCTCTGAACCTCAGTTTCTCACCAAATGGGGATAATACCTACCTACAGGGGTATGAGGATTAAAGAAGGTAATTTGAGCCACTAAATCATCTTTGATTATTTCCATCAGCTCCTCAAGGGAGGGTTTTCACGGCCCAGGACATGGCCTGTACTCAGTGGATGCTGCACCAGCCTCTGGGGCTTCCAGCTAGGGAGAGGAGACCCTTACTGGACCCACCCTGTAGGAGACCCTAGCACAACTTCAGACTCAGGGGACCATTCCGACTGTGGCCCCTGCTGGCAGAGGCCTTAGCCCCAATTGCCTGGGGGGTCCAAGAAGGCCCCCCTTCCTCCCAGGCTTTAGGAATATGGCTGGCCATTTCCTCCTCCAGCCTCCGTAAGTCCTGGTTTGGCACCCCGGGTTCCAGAATCCCATTCCCCCATGTTTGTTTTGGCCTGCTGCTGCCACTGCTGCAGGGGGCCTTGGGAACTGGGGAGGTAGGGTGGTATACAGGGGAAGGGGGCAGGCAGAGACAGGAAGCTGAGGCACAGCGGGAGGCTGCAGCCCAGCCCTGAGCCCCAGCCCAACCCCCAGGACCAGAGGGTGGAGAAGTGGAATGCTATGCAAATACCATGAAAATAAGCATCAGGGCCACAGTTCCCACTGCTGGGGACCTGAGGGGTCTATGTAAATGATATGCAAAGTCCATGCAAATCAGCATGCTGGGTGGGCCTGGGCTGGTACCCTCACCTTTCATCAGCTTGATGATCTGCAGCTTTTCAGGCTGGCCAGAAGGAGGACCCACGGGAACACTCACCTTTCTGGAGCATCTTCTGCCTCAGCTGCCACCTGAAATGGGCATCCTGCCAGTTGGCCAGCTGCTGGAGGACATACTTTATGTCCAGGTGTGAGGGGCCCAAGCCGCTGGCCTCCAGGGCTGAGGTCACCATGTTCACCCGAGTCGTTTCATCTGCCTCCTGCTCCAGGTCCTCGCAGGCCTCAGCTTCCTCACACACCAGTTCTGCCTCTGCTATGGCCCCCAGCTGCTCCTCAGGCACCAACTCTTCCACAGGCACAAAATCCTCGGCGGGCATCAGCCCCTCCCCAGCCTCGAGGCCCTGCTCCTGTGCTCTTCCTCTCTGTAGCATGCAGCATATCTGGGCAGGCAGACAGGAAAGTCTTTTCCTACCCCTTCTAAGCCAGAGCCTCCCCCTGCATCTGCAGCCGGGGGCTCCAGCCACCAGGGCTCCCACTCAACCCCAGGCTCTACACAGACCCTGATGGTTACTCCCAAGTTCTGTCCCAGCCAAGGGAGAAGGCAGCTGGGTACAAGCCTCAAGGCCTCAAACACCCAGCCCATGGCCTTGGCAAAAAGAACGGTCACCACCACTGCACAAGCCCCCCCTTCCCCCAATAACTTCACCCTCCTGCATAGTACAGACTAGCAATAACATCTCTGCCCTCTTCCTTCATTATTCAACTTTCATAACCCATCCCAGGTCTGGCTGTCATGGGAACAAATCCATTTTAGTAAGGCTCAGACAGGTCAAGTGACTTGTCCAAGGACACACAGCCAGTAAAGGGCTCAAGCTGGGACTTGGTCCCAGCATTCCCAGCTCCTAGGCCAGCGCCCATTTGCCTCTTAGGCTCTGGTTGGGAGAAGCGAAGGCTTCAGTAGCCGCTTGGAGAGGCCTCTAATCAGAGGGCCACCTATGGGGCAAGATTTGAAGGCAAAGGGTTAGAGATTCTCCCTCCCAGAACATCTCAGCCCAGTCGACCCAAGACCCAGAACTTCTCCAGGGTTGTAGGATCACAAAGCCAGTGGCAGGGGGTTGTCTGGATGCTGAAAAGTGAAAGCAAGTAAAGAGGGAGACCCTGGTTGGCTTACCCCAGGTCTGATGTCTCCTCTGGAGTCACTTCATAATTCCTTCAAAAGACAAAAGGGCCTTTGCTGTCCCAAGGCAACAGGAAGCTAAAGTGTGAAATCCCTGGGGACCCACGGTGCAGAAAAATCCCAGGGAAAAGTGACAGACCCAGCATATGGACACAGAGGACTGGTTGAGTGGAAGGGCCACAGACTGATGAGGCAGGGGGAAAGAAACCACGGTGGGGGAGGAGAGTGATCGAGCAAACCCCTCCCATTACCAGAAAGGCTGCTGCTGACCAGGTACAGGTAGGCAAAGAGTGAGTGTGGAGCAGGCAAGGCACTGGGGCCCAGCACGCACCTTTCCATAAAAAACACAGGGTCTGAGATAATCCTCCTTATAGACATTCTGAGCTCCTCAGCCAGGGTCTCCTGGAAATCAGGAAGTGCCTCCTATGGACGGAGAGGGGAGACATTAACAGATCTCAGCAGAAGACCCCACACACACCTCCAGGCCCAGGAAGGAAGTGCAGATAGACACAGGGCGCACAGAGGTAACAGGCAGGAGCCAGGGGCCTCACCAAAGGTATAGTGTATGTGTAGTGGGTGACTGAGCCAGTAGATGCCGGGGCCTGCTGGCGGAGGGTCTTCACCTCCTCCTGGGCTTCCATCAGCATGTCCCCACACTCTGAGTACTTCCCCTGCAGGTCCTGCAGCTGGGAACCCGCCCACAGGCTCTGATGGGACCCAGGCGTACCCAGCCCCGATGCCTGGCCCACTCTCTCCCAAAGGGGCTTGGAAGCCTGGGCAAAGAGGCAACCGGCCCATATAATGACACTGCTGGACTCTACTCCATTCAGGCCCCAACTGAACTGCTGCCTGCAAGGCCCTGTGCCAGAACCTGAGTGTGTGGAAAGGACAGTCAGCCCCTGTTCAAGGAGCTGGTTAGAGGCAGGCAGCCACCCAAGGGTCCTGCGCGCTCGGGGGAAGCCTCACCTCATCCTGGAGCTTCACCTGGATTTCCTTCTCGGAAGCCAGCTGCTTCTGCAACTTCTCAATCTCAGCCCCATACCGGAAGGACCCAAGGCCAGTGAAACCCCACCCCAGGCCTCCCCAAACCCCTGCAGCCACTGCGGCCGGCAGGTCTCCCCAGGCACATTGGTAGGTGTCAGCATCTCTTTAAGACGGAAGTCACACGGGACAAGGCCAAAGAAGGTGGAGTCACGTGGCCCGTTTCCTGGGAACACCCTGTGTCTCTCTTTAGGCTCCGCCCCCGACTTGGGACAAGGGGACAGGACGAGAGGCTCCCTGATGCCTCCTCCAACTCTGACTCTGACACGAGAGAGAGGCCTCTGAGCTGAGTCCCCTGGGGTGGGAGCAGGGAGAAGGGGGCATGGGTTCCAGGGGGCTGTGACAGGAGAAGGAAGCCCCGCACACGCCCCGACGCACCGACCGGGAGCACCGCTGTAGCTTCATAACCTGGCCCTGCAGCTGGGCGACCTCCCTCTGCTGCTGCTCATAGTTCTCCATCCTGAGAGCCAGCACCTCCGACAGCTCGGCCATCTGGCCTCCGCTGGGGAGGAGTAGGGAAAGGTCAGCCCTGGCTCCCCAGGGCCCTCAGTCTCCCAGATGCCCCTGTCTGCCTGCACCCCGCCAGGTACCCAAGGTTCCACGGGGCTTAACATCCCTCACTCGGGTCTTCTTTTCAATAAATGTTTACTGACTGACACAGAGCAGGGTGCTGGGCAAGCGGTCAGCAAGACTGGCCCCAGCCCACACTGAGCTCAAGGCGAGTGTGGAGACTGAGGGAAAAACAAATCACAACAGTGCAAATTATGAACTAAGGTGCAGCAAGTGTAAAGGGCGCATCCAGGGTCCCAGCTGCCGCACCCAGTCCAGCCTGGCAAGATCTGTGAAGCTAGGACCTCCACAGGGCAAGTAGGTCTCCCCAGGCAGAAGCAGCAGCAGGGCCCAGGCAGAGTGTGGAGGGGCCCAGAGGGGGCCACCCTACACCAGGAGAGAGGGCTGGAGCGGTGGGCAGGGCCCAGATCACTAGGGCTGGGGTAGGGAGGGTGGGGTTTACCCTTTGGCCAATAGGGAGTCACTTGGACCTTTTAGGCAGAGGACCAATAGTCTGGCTTTAGAAAACTCCTTTGGGCTGTGTGCAGAAGGGCCTGAAAGAGCAGGAATGGAGGCAGAGCCCATGTAACAGGTGGCCAGGGCTAGAGGTAGCTGGGGTGGGGAAGAGGAAGGAGACCTGAGCCTTTCCTAGGAGGTAGAAGCAACAGACTGTGAGGACTCCTACTCGAGGGGCCTGGCGCCAGGGGGTCACTCAGGGAACCCGAGGGAAGGAAGGCCAGATTCGGGGTGAGGGCAACACCACCTCACTCCAGCTGTTGTTCCGCTGTTGCCACCTCGAGTCTCTGTCTCCCCAGCCAGGCCTGAACTCCTCGGGGACAAACACTGTCTCACTCATCTTCATAACCGAATGGTCCAGGCACTGCCTCTGCCTAATACAGTGCCTGGGGGGATGGGGGGCCCCCCCTCCCTCGCCCTCCCCCAATAACAAGAGGAGGCAGGCTTAAGGGAACCCCAGAGTGCCTTTATAGCTCTTATCTGTTTCCACAAAGCACTTTCTCAACCAAAACCCCTGGAGAGGTCAGCAGGGCCAAGATGACTAACCCCCCTTCTAAAGATGAAGGTTCAGAGAGGTCAAGGAACTTGTCCAAGCTCACACAGCTAGGAAGTGTCAGAGCTGCGACTTGAAGTCCTGGGTTCTTTCCTCTGCGCCTTGGGACAAGCCCCTACCCCAAGTTACAGGTTCAAGCACAAAACTGCTCCACACGATCCAGGATGAGTATCTGTTCCTCCTCCTCAAGGTCGTCGAGTTAGACCTGGAGGGAGGGAGAAAGGAAGGGGCTGGGGAGTCACCACCCTCTGCCCAGGAGCACGCCTTCTTCCCCCATCCTCACCTCCTCTTGAAGCTGCTCATTCTCCTCCTCCAGTAGCCGCAGCTGCTCCTGCAGGGCCTCCAGCTGCGGGAGTGGTGCGACTCTGACTCCGTCACAGGAGTCCTAGCAGAGGGAGTGACGGACGTCAGGGTGCACGGGCTTGGGGAACCCAGTTCCCAGCCCACCCAGGGCTTCCCCAACCCCCTCCCCACCCCCACCAATCCCAGGCTGATGCGTTGGCCTCAATTAGCCCCAGCAACCCCACTGGCAGATACATGGCGCTCCTGTTTCCAAACAAGGAAACTGAAGCTCAGAGAAGGGACCGCCCCAGTGCAAAGGCCGGACACTCATGGGGAACTCCCTGGCGGTCCAGTGGTTAGGATGCGGCGTTTTCACTGCTGCAGCCTGGGATCAATCTCTGGTCCGGGAACTGAGATCCTGAAAGCCATGAGGCATGGGAAAAATTGAAACAAAAAAAAGCGCAGGACACTCACAGCCCTGAGGCTTCACAGGGATGCTCAGGCCTCTGCTCTTCTTCTTCATCCCCCTCCTCCTCTTCCTCTTCCTCCTCTTCATCTTCATCCTCCTCCTCATCAGAGTCTGAGTACAGCTGAAGGAGGTCATCCCGCAGGCTCACCTGCTGTCTGGACACTCACAGCCCTGAGGCTTCACAGGGATGCTCAGGCCTCTGCTCTTCTTCTTCATCCCCCTCCTCCTCTTCCTCTTCCTCCTCTTCATCTTCATCCTCCTCCTCATCAGAGTCTGAGTACAGCTGAAGGAGGTCATCCCGCAGGCTCACCTGCTGTCTGTAAAATCTGGCAGGGGATGAGGAGCCCAGGGTCGGGTGCGGGCAGAGGCAGGCACAGACCCTGGCACAGTGGGTTGGCAGCAGGCCTGAGATACACCCCCTCCCTGCTCCTCCCACCCAGGCACCTCCTCCTTGGCCGAGTCCAGCATCGCTCCCAGCTTGCTGTTCTCCTCCAACAGAACGCTGTTTTGTTTCACCAGGGACTGGCCCATGCAGGCTGCCGTGTTCAGGTCCTGCTCCCTCTACAGAAGGACCCCCATCCATTGGGGAATAGGGTTCCTGGCTGCTGGGGTCTCCCAGACACGTGGGAGAAGCTAGGGGTCAGAGGGAAGCAAGGCCACTCGGGGAAATCCCCTCCATCCCCTAGTTCTCCAAGGAACCAGACAACAGCTTTCCATGAACCCACTGTGGGACCTGCCTCAGTTTCCCCCTATGGAAAAAGAGATCAGACTGGACGGTGATAAGAGCTCTCCAGCCTGAACATCCCACATCTACCTGTCTTCCGCAAGAGGGACCTCCAGCTCGGCCCCCAGAGAGACAGCCAGGCAGGAAGACGCCTACCCATACAGACATAGTGAAAACGGGAGCCTGGCTGAGACCGGGGCTGGCCCGGGTAGGGCGGGCAACACGCACCTCCTCCAGCAAACCTGACATCATTTTGACCTCTTCTTGGGTGATCTTCTTGACGGGCGGACGTAGGTCAGGACACAACAGTGCAGGAAAAAGTGGGCAGCCAAGTCAGGAAAAAGGGAGCATATAATACCCGGCATCATTCGGGGCTTCCCAGGTGGCTCAGCGGTAAAGAATCCGCCTACAATGCAAGCGACCCGGGTTCAATCCCTGGGTCTGGAAGATCCCCAGGAGAAGGGAAAGGCAACCCACTCCAGTATTCATGCCTGGAGAATCCCATGGACAGAGGAGCCTGGCAGGCTACAGTCCATAGGGTCGCAAAGAGTCGGACGCGACTGAGCACGCACTTTACTGCTCTCTGCCCTCAACAGCAAGGGCCAGCAAAGATGAAGATGGAATTCCCTTTCTGCCGCCATACCTTCTCCATGCCCCGCGTAGTCAGCACTCCCTTCCCTGCTCCCAGGGCCAACTAGACTCGGTTTTTCCCCCTTGGGGGAAAGGTACTAAGTGAGGTACTGTGATCACAGTCCTACAGCCCCTGGAACCTAGGAGATTGGAGGTGGCTAGCGGAAGTTCAGTGCCGACTGACTCAACATCCCTTACCCAGAGGGCAGCCCTGGCCAGCTCACTGGAGCCTCAAGGGTCACAAAGACAGACGCAGTCACTCATGCCTCACCTGTCGCACGAGGCGAGGAGGAGGAGACTTCTCCGGGGGGGAGGAGGAGAGGCAGATTCTGTCTGAGGCTCTGCCCACCCCCAAGACTGTTTGGGGTGAAGGCGGATCTTGATCCGGATGTTGGCAAAACCGCCCCCTCTGCCCACCCACCTCCCGGTCGCAGGCGCCGCGGCCCAGCGCAGGCTCCGAGGGCCCCCGGCAGCGCCTACCCGCAGCCCCCCGCCCCTCCCCTGGCACTGCGGCAGCCTTGCGAGGGGCCACTGGGAGTGCGCAGGTCTGGGGCCCGACCCACCGACGGAAGTCTGGGGATGAGAAAAGCGGGGAAGGGTACGAAGCCAAGCCCCGAGAGGCGCCGCAGACCGTGACTTCGCTGGGGTGGGCGGAGGGGTGGGACTGAGCGCCAGCGGGCGCCTGGATCCGACGGGGCCTCCTCCTCCCTGCTGCTGCCCTAGTCCGACTAGTCCTCCTCCGGGACCCCGGGGACCAAGTTTACCTTCCTCCAGCTCCCGAATAAAGGCGGCGCGCTCGGGGCCGGACACCCCTGGCCGCTGGCCGATGTAGGCAGCCGGTGTCTTCAAGATTCTCGTGGCCTTTCCAGTCCCCAAGCCCGTGGCTCGGGGACCAAAGGGCGGCCCTTGGAATATGAAGCGAGTCCGCGACGCATCCGAGTTGTCGGGCACGGACTGGGCATTCCCCTGGACGGCCGAGAATGCGGATGCCCGCTGGGTTCCAGCCTCCGGTCCAGCCACGGATGCCCGGGGAGCCCCGGCTGAGGGTCCCGAGACGGCTGTGGAACCGGATCCTGCTCTCTGTCCGGGCGCGGGTGCTTGCGCAGAGGCGGGTTCAGGCACGGCACAGGGCTCCGGAGCCGGACTGGTTGCGGCTAGACGAGCGGCGGCTACTGGCGCCGGATCCGCGCGCCCCGGCCGGTTCCAGAAAGAACCCGGCCGCGACAGTTTAGGGCGCATCTTGAGTCCCCTGCTGACTCGCGCAGCTGGGGCTTTAGAACCTGTGTCAGGACGTGCGCCCGCGGGGCCGCCCCGCGCGCGGGAGGGGGCGGCGGAAGAGGAAATGGTGGTGCCCGGGGCGAGGGGACGCGCAGCGGCATGAGCTTATGGGGGCGGGCCAGAGCACAAAAGGCAAGGGAAGAGCGAGGAGAGGCGAGCGGATGTTCCAGCTGCTTCCGCGGACTTCGGCTCCCAGTACTGGGCTTTTCTCCCCTCTCCGCCTCCGGAGAATGATTTTGCCCAAAGCCGCAGCTTGCCGGGGATTCGGATACGCGGACTTGGAGGTCTTTAACTGGGGGACAGCCCCTAGTTCCGCTCCAGCCCGAGGCTTTTCGGCTGCCTTCCCGGGAGCTAATCTGTGAGTTGTGTCTTTCCCCCGTTGATTGGGGGATAGATCCAAACTCCAGCACGGTCTCCACGCGCTGCCAGATCTGGCGCGTCACACTCTGATCCTGGCGCTAACACCTCCGGTGCACCAGCCGCTCAACAACCTTCTTTCTTAATTCTTAAGTCGCCTTATAGTCTTTCCTCGGGCCTTAACTCCGCCCTCATTCACTTTGCCCACTCTGGCAAACACCCATGCTTCCGGGAGACCCCACTTAGGTGTCTCCGCATAAAAACTCCTCCGAGCCGGTCCTTTATGCGATGGCCGCAGTGGTCACGCTGTGTCTGTCTCCAAAACAAGACCTGTGCTCAGCACAGGGAGCGTGTCCCTCAGAGCGCAGCGCAGGACGGGTCCCTGTGGGGGTGTCCGTAAACCCTGAGTGAACTGTGGAGCAACAGAGGAGTTCAGAGGCCATTTCTGTGCCATTGGACTGAAGGAACCTACAGACCAAAAAGATGGCTACATCACTGATTCTTTTAAAGCCTCGGGATCATTCTTGGTGCCCCAATTTCCTTCTCTTCAATGCTGTCAGTCACCAGATCCTGGTTAACTGCCCTCCTAATGTGCCGCCTTCTTTTCAGCCCTCCTTCTGTTGATGCCCGATTCTCTCTCCTCATTCTCTCTTCTAAATTGTAATCCTATGCTCCCATCCACAGGAATCCATCTCTAATCTAACTCACCCCTCTCACTCACACCCCTAATCCAAGCTAAGGATTATTACAGGAGCCCTTTTCCTACAGCCACCACTCAAAGCCAGAGCCCAGGACAGAGGCTGTGCCCAAGGTCTGGGCCTGGGACAGAGCCTCCTAGTGCTGGCACCATGAGCCAGGTATCCAGGACACAGCCTGGGGCAAGAGGCGCAACCCAGGAAGGGGAATCAGAGTGTCCCACTCCATCCCTCTCGCTCCCCTGCGCAACCACAAGCCTGCTCTCTATGCCTGTGGGTCTGTTTGTGCCATATTTTAGATTCCACATATGAGTAATATCAACGATATTTTCTTTTTCTGTCTGACTTACACCACTTAGTGTAATAATCTCTGGGTCCGTCTATGTTGCTGCAAATGGCATTTTTCATTTTTATGGCTGAGTAGTGTTCCATTATATACATACCACATCCTCTTTATCCAGTCATCTGTTGGTGGACATTTAGCTTGTTTCCGTGTCTTCACTATTGTAAATAGTGCTTTTATGAACATCGCCTGTGTCTTAATGAAATCTTGCTTTGAGGGAATTCCCTGGCAGTCCAGTGGTTAGGATTCAGTACTTTTATTACCAGGTCATGGGTTCAATCCCTGGTCAAGGGAATAAGATCCCACAAGCAGCCCCACGGTGCACCCAATAAATAAACAAAATCTTACTTTTAAAGTAATAATACCCAGACACACATTACCCCCTGAAAACTCCCTGTCCTCTATGATGAGTGCTGAAAATCAGTTTCTGGCATCTCTCCTACTTTGTCACCCAAAGTATTCCAGTCTAACATAGTTTTACTATCATCCTGGCCAACAAGAGTTCAACTTTTTGGCAACACATTCACTCCTGTTTGGGGCTCCCATCTCACCCATCTGCACCTCTGCCATCCCCTGTCATCCCCTCCACTTGGCCATGCAGGATTTCTGCCAACTCTTGGAATCTGTCATGCTTTCATTCATTGACTCAACAAGTCTTCACTGAGCTCCTGGCAAGGGCATGGTTCTATTCTACGAACTGTGGATACAGCGATGAACAAGACAAGTCCCTACACTCAGGAGCTTCCACTCCAGGAAAACAGACGAGGTAACACTAACTATGCAACCAATTCATCCTAAAGGAGATCAGTCCCGGGTGTTCATTGGAAGGACTGATGTTGAAGCTGAAACTCCAATACTTTGGCCACCTGATGCAAAGAGCTGACTCATTTGAAAAGACCCTGATGCTGGGAAAGATTGAGGGCAGGAGGAGAAGGGGACAACAGAGGATAAGATGGTTGGATGGCATCACTGATTCAATGGACATGGGTTTGGGTNCCCCATCCATTGGGGAATAGGGTTCCTGGCTGCTGGGGTCTCCCAGACACGTGGGAGAAGCTAGGGGTCAGAGGGAAGCAAGGCCACTCGGGGAAATCCCCTCCATCCCCTAGTTCTCCAAGGAACCAGACAACAGCTTTCCATGAACCCACTGTGGGACCTGCCTCAGTTTCCCCCTATGGAAAAAGAGATCAGACTGGACGGTGATAAGAGCTCTCCAGCCTGAACATCCCACATCTACCTGTCTTCCGCAAGAGGGACCTCCAGCTCGGCCCCCAGAGAGACAGCCAGGCAGGAAGACGCCTACCCATACAGACATAGTGAAAACGGGAGCCTGGCTGAGACCGGGGCTGGCCCGGGTAGGGCGGGCAACACGCACCTCCTCCAGCAAACCTGACATCATTTTGACCTCTTCTTGGGTGATCTTCTTGACGGGCGGACGTAGGTCAGGACACAACAGTGCAGGAAAAAGTGGGCAGCCAAGTCAGGAAAAAGGGAGCATATAATACCCGGCATCATTCGGGGCTTCCCAGGTGGCTCAGCGGTAAAGAATCCGCCTACAATGCAAGCGACCCGGGTTCAATCCCTGGGTCTGGAAGATCCCCAGGAGAAGGGAAAGGCAACCCACTCCAGTATTCATGCCTGGAGAATCCCATGGACAGAGGAGCCTGGCAGGCTACAGTCCATAGGGTCGCAAAGAGTCGGACGCGACTGAGCACGCACTTTACTGCTCTCTGCCCTCAACAGCAAGGGCCAGCAAAGATGAAGATGGAATTCCCTTTCTGCCGCCATACCTTCTCCATGCCCCGCGTAGTCAGCACTCCCTTCCCTGCTCCCAGGGCCAACTAGACTCGGTTTTTCCCCCTTGGGGGAAAGGTACTAAGTGAGGTACTGTGATCACAGTCCTACAGCCCCTGGAACCTAGGAGATTGGAGGTGGCTAGCGGAAGTTCAGTGCCGACTGACTCAACATCCCTTACCCAGAGGGCAGCCCTGGCCAGCTCACTGGAGCCTCAAGGGTCACAAAGACAGACGCAGTCACTCATGCCTCACCTGTCGCACGAGGCGAGGAGGAGGAGACTTCTCCGGGGGGAGGAGGAGAGGCAGATTCTGTCTGAGGCTCTGCCCACCCCCAAGACTGTTTGGGGTGAAGGCGGATCTTGATCCGGATGTTGGCAAAACCGCCCCCTCTGCCCACCCACCTCCCGGTCGCAGGCGCCGCGGCCCAGCGCAGGCTCCGAGGGCCCCCGGCAGCGCCTACCCGCAGCCCCCCGCCCCTCCCCTGGCACTGCGGCAGCCTTGCGAGGGGCCACTGGGAGTGCGCAGGTCTGGGGCCCGACCCACCGACGGAAGTCTGGGGATGAGAAAAGCGGGGAAGGGTACGAAGCCAAGCCCCGAGAGGCGCCGCAGACCGTGACTTCGCTGGGGTGGGCGGAGGGGTGGGAGTGAGCGCCAGCGGGCGCCTGGATCCGACGGGGCCGCCTCCTCCCTGCTGCTGCCCTAGTCCGACTAGTCCTCCTCCGGGACCCCGGGGACCAAGTTTACCTTCCTCCAGCTCCCGAATAAAGGCGGCGCGCTCGGGGCCGGACACCCCTGGCCGCTGGCCGATGTAGGCAGCCGGTGTCTTCAAGATTCTCGTGGCCTTTCCAGTCCCCAAGCCCGTGGCTCGGGGACCAAAGGGCGGCCCTTGGAATATGAAGCGAGTCCGCGACGCATCCGAGTTGTCGGGCACGGACTGGGCATTCCCCTGGACGGCCGAGAATGCGGATGCCCGCTGGGTTCCAGCCTCCGGTCCAGCCACGGATGCCCGGCGAGCCCCGGCTGAGGGTCCCGAGACGGCTGTGGAACCGGATCCTGCTCTCTGTCCGGGCGCGGGTGCTTGCGCAGAGGCGGGTTCAGGCACGGCATAGGGCTCCGGAGCCGGACTGGTTGCGGCTAGACGAGCTGCGGCTACTGGCGCCGGATCCGCGCGCCCCGGCCGGTTCCAGAAAGAACCCGGCCGCGACAGTTTAGGGCGCATCTTGAGTCCCCTGCTGACTCGCGCAGCTGGGGCTTTAGAACCTGTGTCAGGACGTGCGCCCGCGGGGCCGCCCCGCGCGCGGGAGGGGGCGGCGGAAGAGGAAATGGTGGTGCCCGGGGCGAGGGGACGCGCAGCGGCATGAGCTTATGGGGGCGGGCCAGAGCACAAAAGGCAAGGGAAGAGCGAGGAGAGGCGAGCGGATGTTCCAGCTGCTTCCGCGGACTTCGGCTCCCAGTACTGGGCTTTTCTCCCCTCTCCGCCTCCGGAGAATGATTTTGCCCAAAGCCGCAGCTTGCCGGGGATTCGGATACCCGGACTTGGAGGTCTTTAACTGGGGGACAGCCCCTAGTTCCGCTCCAGCCCGAGGCTTTTCGGCTGCCTTCCCGGGAGCTAATCTGTGAGTTGTGTCTTTCCCCCGTTGATTGGGGGATAGATCCAAACTCCAGCACGGTCTCCACGCGCTGCCAGATCTGGCGCGTCACACTCTGATCCTGGCGCTAACACCTCCGGTGCACCAGCCGCTCAACAACCTTCTTTCTTAATTCTTAAGTCGCCTTATAGTCTTTCCTCGGGCCTTAACTCCGCCCTCATTCACTTTGCCCACTCTGGCAAACACCCATGCTTCCGGGAGACCCCACTTAGGTGTCTCCGCATAAAAACTCCTCCGAGCCGGTCCTTTATGCGATGGCCGCAGTGGTCACGCTGTGTCTGTCTCCAAAACAAGACCTGTGCTTAGCACAGGGAGCGTGTCCCTCAGAGCGCAGCGCAGGACGGG
Source organism: Oreotragus oreotragus (assembly GCA_006410675.1). NCBI lineage: Eukaryota > Metazoa > Chordata > Mammalia > Artiodactyla > Bovidae > Oreotragus > Oreotragus oreotragus. The sequence goes on from SJYX01006852.1 coordinate 456,564, forward strand.
TCCCTGTGGGGGTGTCCGTAAACCCTGAGTGAACTGTGGAGCAACAGAGGAGTTCAGAGGCCATTTCTGTGCCATTGGACTGAAGGAACCTACAGACCAAAAAGATGGCTACATCACTGATTCTTTTAAAGCCTCGGGATCATTCTTGGTGCCCCAATTTCCTTCTCTTCAATGCTGTCAGTCACCAGATCCTGGTTAACTGCCCTCCTAATGTGCCGCCTTCTTTTCAGCCCTCCTTCTGTTGATGCCCGATTCTCTCTCCTCATTCTCTCTTCTAAATTGTAATCCTATGCTCCCATCCACAGGAATCCATCTCTAATCTAACTCACCCCTCTCACTCACACCCCTAATCCAAGCTAAGGATTATTACAGGAGCCCTTTTCCTACAGCCACCACTCAAAGCCAGAGCCCAGGACAGAGGCTGTGCCCAAGGTCTGGGCCTGGGACAGAGCCTCCTAGTGCTGGCACCATGAGCCAGGTATCCAGGACACAGCCTGGGGCAAGAGGCGCAACCCAGGAAGGGGAATCAGAGTGTCCCACTCCATCCCTCTCGCTCCCCTGCGCAACCACAAGCCTGCTCTCTATGCCTGTGGGTCTGTTTGTGCCATATTTTAGATTCCACATATGAGTAATATCAACGATATTTTCTTTTTCTGTCTGACTTACACCACTTAGTGTAATAATCTCTGGGTCCGTCTATGTTGCTGCAAATGGCATTTTTCATTTTTATGGCTGAGTAGTGTTCCATTATATACATACCACATCCTCTTTATCCAGTCATCTGTTGGTGGACATTTAGCTTGTTTCCGTGTCTTCACTATTGTAAATAGTGCTTTTATGAACATCGCCTGTGTCTTAATGAAATCTTGCTTTGAGGGAATTCCCTGGCAGTCCAGTGGTTAGGATTCAGTACTTTTATTACCAGGTCATGGGTTCAATCCCTGGTCAAGGGAATAAGATCCCACAAGCAGCCCCACGGTGCACCCAATAAATAAACAAAATCTTACTTTTAAAGTAATAATACCCAGACACACATTACCCCCTGAAAACTCCCTGTCCTCTATGATGAGTGCTGAAAATCAGTTTCTGGCATCTCTCCTACTTTGTCACCCAAAGTATTCCAGTCTAACATAGTTTTACTATCATCCTGGCCAACAAGAGTTCAACTTTTTGGCAACACATTCACTCCTGTTTGGGGCTCCCATCTCACCCATCTGCACCTCTGCCATCCCCTGTCATCCCCTCCACTTGGCCATGCAGGATTTCTGCCAACTCTTGGAATCTGTCATGCTTTCATTCATTGACTCAACAAGTCTTCACTGAGCTCCTGGCAAGGGCATGGTTCTATTCTACGAACTGTGGATACAGCGATGAACAAGACAAGTCCCTACACTCAGGAGCTTCCACTCCAGGAAAACAGACGAGGTAACACTAACTATGCAACCAATTCATCCTAAAGGAGATCAGTCCCGGGTGTTCATTGGAAGGACTGATGTTGAAGCTGAAACTCCAATACTTTGGCCACCTGATGCAAAGAGCTGACTCATTTGAAAAGACCCTGATGCTGGGAAAGATTGAGGGCAGGAGGAGAAGGGGACAACAGAGGATAAGATGGTTGGATGGCATCACTGATTCAATGGACATGGGTTTGGGTGGACTCCAGGAGTTGGTGATGGACAAGGAGGCCTGGCATGCTGCGGTTCATGGGGTCACAAAGAGTTGGACACAACTGAGCAATTGAGCTGAACTGATATGGGGGAAGAGCTGTTCAGGCATGGCAAAAGGAAGAGCAAAGACCTCAAGAGTCTGCATGATTGGATGCTCCTGGGATAGGACACCACCAAGGATTTTCCAGCAGGAGAGCAACATGGTCTTACTTACATTTATAAAAAGATTACTTTGGCTGCTGAGTAAAGCAGGAATTCCGGAGCAATGCTGAAATTGAATGGGAGCCATAAACACAAACCACAGATGTAATTTCATCATATTCTTTTCCACTGTGATTAATCATAGTGTGTTGAATATAGTTCCCTATGCTATGCAGTAGGACTTGGTTGTGTATCCATCCTATATATAATAGTTTGCATCCGGTGTTATTTGCTCAGTCATGTCTAACTCTTTGAGACCCCATGGACTGTAGCCCACCAGGCTCCTCTGTCCGTGGAATTCTCCAGGCAAGAATAATGGAGTGGGTTGCCACTTCCTTCTCTAGGGGATCTTCTCAACCCTGGGATCAAACCTGGGTTTCCTGCCTTGCACGTGGATTCTTTACCATCTGAGCCACCAGGGGAGCCCCAAGTTTGCATCTACTAACCCCAAACTCCTCAATCCAGCCCTCCCACACGCCCTACCCCTTGGCAACCACAAATCTGTTCTGTATGTCCATGAGTTTGTTTTGTTTCCTCACACACGTAATTTTAAATATTCTAGCAGCTGTATTTTAAAAGTTTACCTTTTAAGCCAAAAAACAGGCAAAATTAGTTTTAATAATATATTTTATTTAACCCAAAATATTAATCTCCAAAATATTACTTAAACATGTAATCAACACAATGATTTATGAGATTGCATTTTTATAGTAAATCCAATGTAGCTATAACCTTACAACACATCTCAGTTTGAACTGGCATTCATTCTTGTCTTTATTTCCCTATATGGAATCTGTCTTTTTTTCCTACTTGCTTTAAAGTGTCTTCTCCTCATCACTGGCTTTCAGCAACCTGATCACGATGTGTTCTGGTGGGGTTTTCTTTTATTCTCCTTGGGCTTCACTGAGCTTCTTAGATTTGTGGATGTATAGCTTCCATCAGAATTTGGACACGTTTCAACTTTCATTTCTTTAAATATTTTTTCTAAGTCTCTCTTCTAGAATTTCAATTCTAGTGGTGTGTTAGACGGTAACCACAGGGCACTGAGGCTCTCTTCTCTGTCTTTTTCTTTCAGCCTTTTTCTCTCTGTCCTTCAGTTTCCATTATCTCTATTGGTTTATCTTCAAGTTCACTGATCTTCTTTAAGAAACAAAAACAATTTTTTTTCCTTGTGATGAGAACTCTTAGGATTTACTCTGTTACTGATTTTCATATATAACATAGAGCATAATTATGCAGCATAAATAATTATATTTATCATGTTATACGTTACATCCTTGGTACTTTTATCTTTTAACTGCCTTCTCCCGCTTCCCCCTTCCCCTGCCCCCCACCTCTGGTAACCACAAATCTATTTGTTTTTAAAGTAAAATTGACCCACAACACTATGTTAATTCCTGTTGTACAACAGTGACTCAGTATTCCTCTACATTTCAAAATGATCACCATGGGAATTCCCTGGTGGCCTAGTGGTTAGGATTCCAGGATTTCACTGCCTTGGCCCAGGGTCAATCCCTGGTCAGGGAGAGAACTGAGATCCCACAACCCCCATGAGGTGGATCACAACAAACTGTGGGAAATTCTTCAAGAGATGGGCATACCAGACCACCTGATCTGCCTCCAGAGAAATCTGTATGCAGGTCAAGAAGCAACAGTTAGAACCAGATATGGCACAACGGACTCGTTCAAAATTGGGAAACAAGTACGTCAAGGCTATATATTGTCACCCTGCTTATTTAACTTATATGCAGAGTACCTCATGCAAAATGCCAGGCTGGATGAAGCACAAGTTGAAATCAAGACTGCTGAGAGAAATATCAATAATGTCAGATATGCAGATGATTCCACCCTAATGGCAGAAAGGGACGAGGAACTAAAGAGCCTCTTGATGAAGGTGAAAGAGGAGAGTGAAAAACCTGGCTTAAAACTCAACATTAAAAAAACTCACTCAGGTCATGGCATCCAGTCCCATCACTTCATGGCAAATAGATGGGAAAACAATGGAAACAGTGGCAGGCTTTATCTTCTTGGGCTCCAAAATCACTTTGGACGGTGACTGCAGCCATGAAATTAAAAGATGTTTGCTCCTTGGAAGAAAAGCTATAAAAAACCTAGACAGCATATTAAAAAGCAGAAACATCACTTTGCCCACAAAGGTCTGTATAGTCAGAGCTATGGTTTTTCCAGTAGTCATGTATGGATGTGAGAGTTGGACCATAAAGAAGGCTGAGTATTGAAGAATTTATGCCTTTAAACTGTGGTGTTGGAGAAGACTTGAGAGTCCCTTGTACAGCAAGAAGTTCAAACCAGTCAATCCTAAAAGAAATCAACCTTGAATATTCACTAGAAGGACTAATGCTGAAGTTGAAGCTCCAATAATTTGGCCATCTGATGCAAAGAGCCAATTCTTTGGAAAAGACCCTGATGCTGGGAAAGACTGAGGGCAGGAGAAGGCAGTGACAGAGGATGAGATAGTTAGATGGCATGCCCAACTCGGTGGACATGAGTTTGAGCAGACTCCCAAGAGATGGCAAAGGAGAGGGAAGCCTGGTGTGCTGCAGCCCATGGGGTCACAAAGAGTTGGACT
>SJYX01006854.1:0-137187 GCA_006410675.1 Oreotragus oreotragus
GGGGGGGGCTCAGTTGGAGGAGGGGCAGCCCCATCTGTAAACAGGCCTCTGAGGTTACTTCCTGAGCAGGTCTCAGCCCAGCTGGGGGAGGTGAACATCCTGGGTTTGGGGTTGGGTGGGTAGCATAGCAGGGTGAGGGCAATTCAGCCCAGTGGTTGGGGAGCTCAGATTTTGGAATCGGACAAACCGGAGTTCCTGCTCTGCTGCTCACCACCAGTACCTTGAACAAGTTGATTCCATTCTCCCAGCTTCAGTTTCCTGTCTTAGTTATTATAATAACTCCCCCAGGGGTGAGGGCAGCTTGCAGGATTAAATGCTGGAACTGGGCCCTGCGTGTCTCTCCCCTGGTCCCCACCTCCTCCTTCTCACTCCTCTCACTCATTCTGCTCCAGCCACACAGCCGCCACACTCCACCAACGCACCAGGCACCCTCCTGCCTCAAGGCCTTTGCAGGAGCTGTTCCCTCTACCTGAATGCCAGGTGCCCAGGAGCCAACTTTAAAACATAACAAGTTGCCTAGATGGGCCGGGCCAAGGGCCAGTGGGGTCAGGGCTGGGCAGCTGGGTGGCTGGGAGGGGTGGAGGAGGAGCCGACCCAGGGACGCTGTACCTATGGAAACCAGAACAAAGAACTGTCGTCCCAGCCACAGGAACACCTGGTCTGAGCTTCTCCCACTTGGCAGGCCTTGTGGCCTGGGACGCCAGTGGTGGGTGAGTGCCTAGATCTCTTGAGGGGAGGCAAATTGGGGACTCGAATCCCACTCTGATGGAGGGTGGGGGTCCCTAAGTTAAAATACCAATCAGGCAGGTACAGATTGGAGGCCCTGTGGTATCCCCTTCTGCTGTGTGGCCTTGGGCAGTTCAGGGGCTGCCTGACCCTCAGTTTCCTCACCTGAGGCCTGGGGAGGGGAGGGGCCTTTTGGTTGCTTGGTGATCTCATTTGATGGATTCAGAAGGCCTCAATGTCCCTGTCTGTCAAATGGGGCCACAACAGGGTGCCTAGGACATAACTCCTGCTATTGTCATGGAAATAGCTCCAGAGGCAGGTGCTGATGAAATGACTCATGCTTGTGCAGGTTCAGCCCCAGGTGTTACAAGACTGAGATGACCTAGAGACAGGTAGGACTTGGCCTTACAGAGAACTCGGGCTTTCACCCCAGAATCCCCCATGTATACCCCTCCATCAGACGACTTCCTCCAGAATCTCACCACATGAGGCATTCAGGAGGTACCTCTGGCCAAGTCCTCGGGATCTTCCAAGGCTCCATTCTCCTGGCCTCACTTTTACCTTCTGTCCAAATGGGCGGTGGAGGTTGGGGAGTGTCCACCTGGAAGAGACCCTTCCAGAAGGGTTCGTGTTTTGCTTCTATGTGACCTTAGGATATCTGTCTTTCTCTTTGCCTCAGTTTCCCTGGCTGGATACAGGGGCCCTTGGACGACATCTCTGACTTCCTTTCTGGCACTGAAAGGCCATCTATTCATTCAACAAACTGGTTCTGGGTGCCTACTGTGAGCCAAGCCTGGTGCAGGGTGCCTAGGGCCCAGCAATGACCCAAGTCCATGTGGTGCGCCCCTCCCTCCCACCCGGATTCAGCTCACAGACATTCATCCAGAGAAAGTCATTAGGCTTAGCTGTAATTGCATGAAGGACTGGAGAGACAGATGGATGGGGAAGTTAGTTGAGATGGGGAACTTGGAAGGGACTCCTGAGAAAGTAACATTTGAATTGAAGCTCAATGACAAGAAAGAAATAGCCATGCAGAGATGAGGGGCAATCCAGGCAGAGGGCACAACCCATGCAAAGTCCCTGGGGCAGCACCAGGCTCCATGTGCTGGTGGAACAACCAGGAGGCCTGTGTGTCAGGAGCAAAGTGAGTGAGGCGGAGAGAGGAAGGAGGGGAGGGCAGGGAGGGGACGCAGTAGGTCGTGCATGGCCTTGTGGGCCACGGGAGGACTTGGGCTTTTACTTTGAGGGAGGTGGGAGCCCTGAAGGGCTGTGCGCAGAGGGGACTCGGGTGTTCACTGGCGCCCTCTGGTGGCTTGTCCGGAGAGGACCCCGGGACCGGGGACGGGGACCAGAGACCGGATGGAGGCTGCGGAGAGGTGACAAGTGGGTGGACCCTCGAACCTCTGCCACTTGCTGTTAAAAACCAGCCTCAGTCCCAACCTCTCCTGTCCTCTGCAGTGGGGTGGGCTTCGGTCTCCCAACATTCATTTTTGCCCATCCGTTCTTTACCCCCAACCCCCGTCCCTCGCCCAATCTCTGCTCTTTCTTCAGTGGAGATCTGACCACCGTGGAAAGTGTCTCAGTTTTTGCCGCAGCCTGGCAGGCAGGCAGACCCTGCCCATCCTTGGGGTGGCCCCCGAAGGCTCTGGGAAACCCGGTTTGAGAACCACTGGTATCCCTTCCCCAACCCCCACCTCAACAAACAGGAAGCCCCTAGCTCCGCTTTCTACATATCTAAATGGGCCCCAAATGTGAGGTCTGAGTAATGGTTGATAAAGGGCTGGAAGCAGCGGGTACCCTGGTGTTGGCTGGAAAGAGCAGGTGCTCTGGTGTTGGCGGAGGGAATGGAATGGGAACAAGGACCGTGGGGGCATTTACCATGGAGGGCGGAGGCCCGGAGCCCCCACCCCCACCCAGGGCTGCCCTGGGCCCCTGCAGCCGGGGCTGAGGGAGAGAGGTGGGGCAGCAGCCCTGGCCCCGCTGAGCGGGCCCATCAATTATTGATGCCCTTTGTTGGGACATGAAGAATTCATGTGGAGGGCAGGCTGCTCCGTGGACCAGTGGCATGCCGGAGCCGGCCGCACCCCAATCATCAGAGCCACTTGCTGTATTGCTGGGAATTTTGCCACCCAGTTGTTAATATCCCCGTTATTAAAAATGACAGACTGTCAATAAAACTGGAAGAAGAAATAAAATTTTAAAAAATGACAGGCTGTGAACTTACAGTCAAATACATTATGTTTGAAACAAAGGTATGGATGGGAATTCCCTGGCGGTCCAGTGGTTAGGACTCCCAGCTTTCACTGCAGGAGACCCAGGTTCTATCCCTGGTGGATAAATTAATCGCACAAGCTGCATGGCACTCCCCAAAAGAAGAAAAACACCCACAGAGCTACAGAATACTATCCAGCCATAAAATGGGTTGAAGGCCTGACACTCGTTACAATGCAGATAAACCTTGAAAATGGGATGCCCAGTGAGAGAAGCCAGACACAGAATATGTGATACCACTTATGTGAAAAAATAGGCAAATCCATGGAGATGGAAAGTAAATTTAGTGGTTGCCAGGGCCTGGGGGAAGGGATGGGGAGTGACTGGTGATGGGGATGGGATTTCTTTTTTTTTTTTTTTAAAGGGACTTTCCTGGTGGTCCAGTGGTTAAGAATCTGCCTTGCAATGCAGAGGACACTGGTTTGATCTCTGATCCAGGACGATCCATATGCCTCAGGGCAGCTAAAGCCGTGCACCACAGCTACTGAGCCTGCTCTCTAGAGCCTGTGAGCTGCGAATACCGAGCCCACGTGCTGCAACTACTGACGCCCAAGCACGTAGAGCCGATGTGCACCACCAAGAGAAGCCACTGCAATGAGAAACCCACACCCTGCAACAGAGTCGGCCCCACTTGGTGCAACTAAAGAAAGCCCAGGTGCAACAATGCAGACCCATCATTCGTTCCCCCACAAAAGAATGATGAAATGTATATTTTATTTACTGGGTTGCACTGGGATCTTTGAACTTTGCTATGGCTTACAAATTCTTATACGCCATGCATGCGAGATCCAGTTCCCTGAGCAGGGATTGAACCTGGGTCCCATTCTTGGAATCTTAGCCACTGGACAACCAGGGAAGTTCAAGGCCTGGGGTTTCTTTCTGGAGGGATGAGAATGTTTCGGAATTAAATAGTGGTGATGGTTACCCAGGTCACTGAATATATAAAACCCACTGAATTATACACTTTAAAAGTGTGGATTTTATGGTTTGTGACTTAAATACTTCAAAATAACTTATACAAAAGCAAAGGTCATAAATGGTCAAAAATCCTAACCTTCAAGACTTCCTTGGTGGTCTAGCGCTTAAGACTCTGGCCTTCCAATGAAGGGGGCACAGGTTCCATCTCTGGTCTGGAAACTAAGATCCCGCATGCCAGGCAGTGCAGCCAAAAAAAGACAGAATATATCCTTTCTAATTATTTTACTGCATTGTGCAATGACCTCTGTGCTCTCGAGGTTATTTCTATTCTGTGGAAATGGTGGGCAGTTTGTTCCAGCTCCGTGGTCAAGTTGGAAGCTTGAAACTGGCCATGGCAAGAGAATTTACACCATGGATATTGGCAGATGCTACAAATCAGGGTTTGATGTGTTGTTCAGTCATCATCTAATCCAGAGGTTGGCCAGCCTTTTTCTATAAAGGGCCAGATAGTAAATATTTTTGGCTTTGCAAGCCGTACAGCCTCTGTTGCCTCTATTCAAGGCTGTGCTTTAATATTGGCTGAGTGCCAATAAAACTTCGCAAAAACAGGCAGCTGGCCAGAGTTTGCCACCCCTGGTGTAATTCCAGGTAATGTCAATAATGAAAATTAAATTTTAAAGGGTGGTGTGTCTCTAGTTACTTGCTTTCGAATAGCACAAAAAATCTTGAGGGGGTATTCCCTCACTATTGGAAAATCACTGTTGGATTCTGTAAAAAAGTTGCTTACTTGGCTGACAAAAAAGTTGCTTACTTGGCCGACGAGTGAGTAAATGAAGTCCAAGTTTTCTCTGTTCATATGAAAGAGAAGATCCAGCGACATCCATGTCAGAACTGCTTTCATTTATCCATAGCAACCATAGATTGGCTATTGGTACCCATTTTACAATTGGGCTTCCCTGGTGGCTCAGTGGTAAAGAACCCGGCTGCCAATGCAGAAGACATGGGTTCGATCCCTGGGTCAGGAAGATCCCCTGGAGGAGGAAAAGGCAACCCACTCCAGTATTCTTGCCTGGGAAATCCCATGGACAGAGGAGCCTGATGGGCTGTAGTCCATGGAGTCACAAAATAGACACGACTTAGCGACTTAACACCACCACCACCACCAGTTAGGCAAAACTCACTGAGAACATTTATCGAGCATCAACCAGCTGCGTGAAATTTACAGTGAGGTTTGCTATTTTCTTAAGTTGCACGGTGCACATCCTTTATGTCAGGAAAGTTTATGGAAAACATACGTATGTACCTACATTCACCCCCCCCCGCCACCGCCCCCCACCCCGGAGAGCTGGTGGCTAAGAACTTTCCAGCAGGTGGTGAATGGGATGAGATGTAGCATTCCCAGTGCACCCGGGGAGCAGAGTGGGCCCCTGGGAGTCGGGGCGGAATCTCCATCACCCCTATGCCCAGCGTCCAGCACCGGGAATGTGTGTGTGGAGAGGCCACCCCCAGCGTGCTCAGTTCAGGTTGGATGGAGGGCCATGGGGAGTCTCCCCACTTGGAGACCCCAAGGCTGGACGGTGCCTAGCATGTTGCAGGGACAGTGAGAGAGGAGATGAACTGGGGAAGGTCACTGATGGGGCAGGGGTGGGGGCTGGCCCTCCTCCAGGGTTTGGGGACTGAAAGGATTGGGAGGAACAGATCTGCCAGGCCGGGTGCCCTTCCCCTCTGGGAGGGCTCACAGAGTCCTGCCTCCCCGCCTCTGCCTAGGCAAGGAAAGGATGCTCTCATGTCTAGAGCAGGCCGAGGCTCCAGATCAATGTCTGGTCAGTTTAGGAGCTGGAGTGTCCAAAATGGGGGCAAGGACAAAGGTCAGAGCCAAAGAGACAAAGTAGGGTTGGCAGAGGGCAAAAGTCTGAGGTAGGGATGGAAGGCCAGGGTTCTGAGAAGAGCATGGAGTACAGGAGTTGACAGTCAGGGACTCAGTGGCTGGACACTCATTTCACAGATGGGAAACCTGCCCTCGGGGGCTGGGGCTGGTCTGGGGTCTTGGTGGGGAGACCTCAGGGCTGCGGGAGGACTTGGACAGTGGGCTCCTAGGAGGCTGGGAACCAGCCTTCCGTCTCCTCTCTGCACTGCCCCGCCCCAGGGCCTTTGCACCTGCTGTTCCCTCTGCCTGGCTCACCTTTCCTCAGACCCCGCCCTTCCAGTCCCAGCTGCGAGAGCTCCTCTTCCAGGAAAACTTCCTGACCGCTGGCCTAGGTCACCTGCCATCCCTGGCTGTCACTGCCCCCTACCCAGGCCTTATCTGTCTCTGAAATTATCCTGTTTATTCCACGTTCATTGGTTCCCGCTGTCTCCTCCTTCCAGCAGGGGTGACCCCTCTTAGGTGGCTGTTTTGGAAATTCGGAGGGCTTTTCCCCCAACTTGTGATAATAATAGGATGTGCTGCTTGCATTTCAGGGGCAGGGACCAGGGACACTAGGCATCCAGCCATGCTCAGGGCAGCCCCTCAGCTCACAACTTCCTCACGTCCTGGCATCTACTAATGTACTTCCTATGAATTNTCCCCCAACTTGTGATAATAATAGGATGTGCTGCTTGCATTTCAGGGGCAGGGACCAGGGACACTAGGCATCCAGCCATGCTCAGGGCAGCCCCTCAGCTCACAACTTCCTCACGTCCTGGCATCTACTAATGTACTTCCTATGAATTTGGCTATTCTAGGTATAAGTGGAGTCAAACAGTATTTGTCTGCACCTGATGTATACTGGAATGCATTTTTAAGGTCAACCTGCGATATATCCTACAAACGGATGGCACCTTTGGAGTTCTTTTTTTGATAGAAACTTGCATCTGTATGTTCACTGCGACGGTTCATTGAGGGGCAACGCTCTGACACGCACTTCGTCGCTGAGTGCAGTGGGCCTGAGGCTTTCTCTTTTGAAGCTCTCTGTTTCCTTACGTGGACCGCCTTATGATTCGTTGGTTTGTGGCTGTGCTGGGCCTTCGCTGCTGCCTGGGCCCTTCCCTAGCTGCTCTAGTGCTTGGGCTGCTCGTTGCCGTGACGTCCCCTGTGGCGAAGGTTGACCTCTAGGGTGCTTGGGCTTCAGTGGTTCTCGTCCCCGGGCTCCAGAGCACAGGCTCGATGGTCCTGGCTCACGGGCTTAGTTGCCTCGCGGCATGTGGGGTATTCCCACATCGGGGATCCAACCCATGTCTCCTGCATTGGCAGGCAGATTTATTATTCATGAGCCACCAGGGGAAGCCCTTAAAGTCTTTGTTGGAATTCTGTTAAAGTATTGGTTCTATTTTATGTCTGGGGGTATTTTTTGGCCATGAGACATGTGGGATCTTAGTTCTCCAGCTAGAGATTGAACCCACACCTCCAGGATTAGAAGCACAGAGTCTTAACCACTGGACCACCAGGGAAGTCCCAATTTATTAAACATTAAANCTGGGGGTATTTTTTGGCCATGAGACATGTGGGATCTTAGTTCTCCAGCTAGAGATTGAACCCACACCTCCAGGATTAGAAGCACAGAGTCTTAACCACTGGACCACCAGGGAAGTCCCAATTTATTAAACATTAAAAAAAAATCATTTATTATTTTGGTTGTGTTGGGCCTTTGTTGCTGTGTGGGCTTTCTCTAGTTGGGGCCCGCAGGCGTCTCACTGTGGCGCTTCTCTCGTGGCAGAGCGCGGGCCCTGGGGCACACGGGCTTCAGGAGCTGTGGCTCGTGGGCTCGGTGGCGGCAGCTCCCAGGCTCTAGAGCACAGGCTCAGGAGTTGTGGCACACGGGCCTAGTTGCTCCCAGATCAGGGATCGAACCCATTTCTCCTGCATTGGCAAGCAGATTCTTTACCACTGAGACATCAGGAAAATCCTGTTTAACATTTTAAGGTGAGGCGTTATATATATACAGGCTTCCCTGGTGGCTCAGCGGTAAAGAATCGCCTGTCAGTGCAGGAGATGCCGGTTTGATTCCTGGGTTGGGAAGATCCCCTGGAGAAGGAAATAGCAATCCACTCCAGTATTCTTGCTTGGGAAATCCCATGGAGACACCTGGCGGGTTACAGTCCAGGGTGTCACAAAGAGTCAGACACGACTCAGTGACTAAACAACAACAAATATGTAGTAAGGGGCACAAAAGTGTGACACATATCCACTGGATATAGGTGCAGTGAGTGTTCAGCTTGATGATGTATAGTTCACGTATTGTAAAATTCACTAAAGTGTTCACATTCCAAAACATCCTTCCACCCCCAAAAGACATCCTGTCTCCATTAGCAATCACTCTCCATGCTGTGCTCCCCAGGCCCTGACCACCAGGAACCCGCTCTCTGTGTCTGTGGATCAGCCTGCTCTGCACGTTTCCCGTCAGTGGAGTCACACCCCGTGCGTCCTTCTGTGTCTGTGTCTCTCACTGAGCATCGTGCTCTCAGGGTCCGTCCACGAGGCAGCGAGTGACAGGGCTTCACCCCTTTTCAGGGCCCAGTGTTGCTCCCGCGTGTGGAGGGACCACATTTGTTTGTCCATCTATATGTGGCTGGGTGTTTGTGTCGTTTCCGTGTTTTGGCTAGTACAAATGTGCTGCTATCTGTGCCCACGTGTGTGTACGTTTTTATGTGAACACATATTTCCATTTCTTGGTGGGGGGAGTTGATGCTTAGGAGCGGAATTGCTGGGTCGTGTGCTAACTGTGTGTGTTTGAGGACCTGCCAGAAACCGGTTTCCATGGTAGCTGCACCATCTTCTGTTTCTCCCAGCCTCGCCAGCCCTGTTTATTGTCTGTATTTCTGGCAGCAGCCATTCTTGTGGGGTGAGGTATTGTATTATTATTGAGCTTGACTTCCATTTTCCTCCTAGCCAGTGATGTTAAGCATCTTTTCACCTGCTTATTGGCCACTTATATACCTTCTTTGGAGAAATGTTAGATTTTTTTTTTTAAATCGAGATCTAATTCATACACCATAAAATTCACCCCTTGAAAGTTTACAATTTGCTGGGTTTTAGTGTATTCACATCACCCAGCTTAATGACTTTTTACATTCGTGTAGACCCAGATCAAGGCGCAGAACCTGAAACACTCCAGGGACTTCCCTGGTGGTCCAGTGGCTAACATTCCCAACTCCAAATGCTGGGGGCATAGGTTCTATCCCTGTTTGGGGAACTAAGATCCCGCATCCTGTGTGGCATGGCCAAAAAAAAAAAAATTTTTTTTTTTTTGAGAAGTATTCCAGAGTTCACCTGTACAATCCTGCTCACTGTTCTAACCACCTATTAATTTTATTTTTATACTGGTGGGTGGACAATGCTGCCTGTGGACTCTGTTTCAGGAAAGTGAGGGCACCCAAATTATTTTGGAACAAGGAGGTGGCATGGGATCTAGCAGGCCAGGACCCCTGGGGAGGCAGGGACCCAATCTCTTCTGGTCCAGCTATAGAATCTACCTGACAAGCAAGAGAACCAGGTTCAATCCCTGGGTCAGGAAGATCCCCTAAAGGAGGAAATGGCAACCCATTCCAGTATTCTTGCCTGTGAAATCCCACAGACAGAGGAGCCTGGAGGGTTACAGTCCATGGGGTCACAAAGAGTCAGACACGACTGAAGTGACTTAGCACACATATCCCCAGCCCTGGGACACAGTTGGTGCTCTGTAAACACTCACTGAGGACCTGAATGAGCATTCCAGTCGAGCCCTGGAAGCTTCATGGGGCATTTCTGGCTTGTGATGATAGTCGGGTGATCTGGCTTTGGGTCTGCTGGGCAGTCCCTGGGAAGGCCCTGCCCCCACCAGGCCCCCTCCTGGCTGGCCTGCCCTGGATGAGCACAGCCGGCAGGAAGGAAGGCTGGGGTCTATTTTGGTCCCCAGAGTGCTCCCCAGGGAGAGCGGTCATCTCCCTATCTGGCTGCTTGGAGGGGATTGTTTCTGATAGAACAATGGATGGAGGAGAAGTGGGGGGTGGGGCTGCCATGCAGCTGGGCTGGTCCAGGTGCTCGAGGGGCTAAGAGTGTGGCGTCTCCCACTCCACCCCCGACCCCTCTTCCTCCTATGCTTGGCAGGGTGGGGGTGGGGCGAAGCCAGTAAATAGGACCAGCCTCCCCTCTGAACCAACAGGCACAAGCTCAGGACTTGCAGACCGGAAAGTCAAGGCCCAGAGAGGCGCAGAGCCCTGCCTGGGGTCACACAGTGACAGAACAGGGCAGAAAGACCTGAGCGCCAGGGCTCTTGGGATCCAGGGAAAGGCCTTCTCCTCTCTCTGAGACTCTGTCCATTTGTAAACTGGGGGACCCAGGGTGCTGGGAGTTCCCTCTGGGTTCCAATGTCTGCAGACATCCCTTCCCTTATTCATTCAACAAACACTTACTGGGTGCCTGCTGGGTACCAGGCCCCAGGCTGGCCACCAGAGCAAGAAACATACAGCCCCTGCCCACGCCGTCAGGCCTGGTGTAATGGACACTGAGACCAAGCGCTCAGGGCTACAATGGTGGACGGACACCCAGGGAACCATGGGAGCCAGCGGGGCACCTGGCATAGCCTGGGACATCCGGAAGTCTCCCGGGAGGAGTGACCATAACTCTGAGACTTGAATGGGGAGCAGGAGTTTACAGGTGATGAGAGCAGGAAGGGTCCCATAGAGGGAACAGAATAGAATGCCCTAGGGTCTTCCCCGGTGGTCCAGTGGTTAAGACTCTGTGCTTGCAATGCAGGGGGTGTGGATTTGATCCCAGGATGGGGAACTAAGATCCCATATGCCATCTAGTGTGATCAAAAAGAAAAATAAAGAATAGAATGTTCTAGAGAAATTGGTGAGCTGGCATCCTTGCTGAGAACATAGCGGAGAAATAGGTCTGTTTGGAGAGTTACAGGCCGCAGAGCTTGAAGGTCAGAAGTTGGGACAGCGGCCCAGCCTCTTGCCCAGGGAAAGCTCACAGCCTGGGGGGCTCTCAGGTTAGTCACAAGTCTCTGCCCTGGGATGGAGTCACTTCTCCATCTTGACAGCCACCATCTTCCATCTTACAGGGGAAACTGAGGCATAGGGCAGTTATGTTGTTTGGCCACGTGGTCAGAGCTAGGAATAGGCCCCAGATATCAGGGCTGGTTTTGTCACGGGGGATATCTCCCAGCCCCTCAAGACTGAGGGTGACTCCCAGTCATCAACCAGGGAAGGCAGAGGTCGCTGCGGTGCAGAGACGGTGGGGCAGGTGGTCCCTGTGTTGCTGTGTGGCCTTGGGGAAATGGCTAAGCCTCTCTGAGCCTGGTTTCTTCTGCAAGGGCAACCAGCTCAGTGCAATACCAGGCAGAAGGTATGAAACAGGCACCGGCCACTGCTCAGGGCTTGCCATGTGATGCCGAGTCACCCGCACCCCGCTCTGGCCCCAGCCTGTGACAGGGTCTGGGACTGGTGTAGGGGGAGGGAGGCCCAGGTCATTCATCACCAGGCCTGTCCTGACCTCTGTGGGCAGCAAGAGGGTGGCCGAAGGTTGGGACTCCTCCCACCGTCTGAGCTCACACAAAGAGGGGCTTTGTGGGGTCTCCCGTGGCTGAGTGGGCACCCACATGGCATTCCTGGTCTGGCTGGCCTGCAGCTGGGGTGGGAGTGACTTCTGACCAGAGCCTGGGGCAGCAGCGGGGGAGGGCTGGGGGCGGGTCTCAGGCTACCTCATTCATTGGGCAGATGTTTCTGGAGTCTCCAGAAACAGAGTGGATAGGGAATCACGCCATTACCACCCCTGGGACCTGTGGTGAGGCAGACCACTGAGGCAGCAAAGCCAGGGCGTGCAGCAGGGACGGGGGACGCCTGGGGTGCTGGGTGACCCACAGGAGGGGCCTCACTGTCAGTTTGGCTGTTCAGGGACGGCTTCCTAGAGGTGGTGTCCAAGCTGAGCTGAGGGATGAAGCTGCCAGGGGAAGAGGCAGGGGCTTGAAGGTCAGGGCTTTGGGGGCATATATAGGAGTCTAACAAGGAAGAGGCAGGGGTTTGGGGGCTAAGGTATTGAGGGATGTATAGGAGTTCACCAGGGAAGAGGCAGGGACCCAAATGGAGTGTGGGGCTTGGTCTCAAGAGCCATGAGGAGCTTCCAGCTGGTTGTTAGAAGGAAAGGACTATGCCCAGATGTTCAGTTTAGGAAGAATTCTGGTGCTGAGGGGGAGGCTTCAGAGCCTGGGAAATCTGGAAGCCGGCCATGGCAGGACATAAGGGACAGGCAGAGGTCCGGGCTTCTGCAGTCAGAGGCGTGGCTGCTGTTCCAAGAGCACCAGCCTGCCACTCACCTCGGGAACCTGCCCAGTCCTTTCCTGGGCGGAAGCTGATGCATGTCAGTGTTTCTATATCAGAGGACTCATCAGAACTCTGTGCTTCCAAAAACCCCACAAATGGCCCTGGGGAACCCCCAGCCAGCTGCCGCCCCCTGACTCATCCAGGGCCTGACTAAGGCCTCAGGGATATCTGCTGTAAACTCACAGGGTTGGGGAGATGGGGGGTTGCTAACTGCGCTCTTCCTCCACCCTGAACAGCCTGAGGCTGGGGCTGGGACCCTGGCTCATGGAGCTGTGCAATGAGGCCAGGACCCCCTGTACTCACTCATCCTGAGCCCTTCTCAGCTCACAGCAAGGCTACAGAGGGTTTGCGAGGCTGGAGCCAGGGCCCACATGTAGTGGGATTCAGAAGGCTCTACTCATTAATATCCAAAATATATAATCAGTTCATACAACTCAGTAACAGAAAAAACAAACATCCCAATCAGAAAATGGACAGACCTACATAGACATTTCTTCAAAGACATACAGATGGCCAATAGGCACAAGAAAAGACGCTCAACATCGGTGATAGAAGAGAAATGCAAATCAAAACTACAATGAGGTATCACCCCACACCTCTTAGAATCAGTTCAGTTCAGTTGCTCTATCCTGTCCAACTCTTCGTCACCCCATGGACTGCAGCACACCAGGCCTCCCTGTCCATCACCATCTCCCAGAGCCTACTCCAACTCATGTCCATCGGGTCAGTGGTGCCATCCAGCCATCTCAGCCTCTGTCGTCCTCTTAGAATGGCCATCGTTAAAGGTCAATAACAAATGCTGGACAGGGTGTGGAGAAAAGGGAACCCTTCCATACTATTAGTGAAAATGGAAATTGGTGCAGTCACTATGGAGAATAGTATGCAGGTTCCTCAAAAATCTAAACATAGCAGTGGCAGATGTTCTAGGAACCCCACTCCTGGGCACATATCTGGACTAAACTATAACTTGAAAAGGTACGTGCACCCCTATGCTCATAGCAGCACTATTTACAATAGACAGGACAGGGGAGCCACCCAAGTGTCCATCATCAGACGAGTGCCTAAAGACGTGGTGCACGTATACAGTGGACTATCGCTCAGCCACAGAAAGCATGAAATGGCGCCATATGCAGCAACACGGGCACCCAGAGATTCTCATACTAAGAGGACGAAGTCAGAGAAAGACAAAGACCATATACGATGCCACTTACATGTGGAACCTAAAGTATGGCACAAAGGAACTGATCTACAAAACAGAGATGCCAAGGGAACATTTCATTCAAAGGTGGGCACAGAAAAGGACAGAAACGGTATGGACCTAACAGAAGCAGAAGATATTAAGAAGAGGTGGCAAGAATACACAGGAGAGCTATACAAAAAAGATCTTTATGACCCAGATAATCACGATGGTGTGATCACTCACCCAGAGCCAGACATCCTGGAATGCGAAGTCAAGTGAGCCTTAGGAAGCATCACTACAAACAAAGCTAGTGGAGGTGATGGAATTCCAGTTGAGCTATTTCAAATCCTGAAAGATGATGCTATAAAAGTACTGCACTCAGTATGCCAGCAAATTTGAAAAACTCAACAGTGGCCACAGGACTGGAAAATAGCAGTTTTCATTCCAATCCCAAAGAGAGGCAATGCCGAAGAACGCTCAAACTACCGCACAATTGCACTCATCTCACATGCTAGCAAAGTAATGCTCAAAATTCTCCAAGCCAGGCTTCAACAGTATGTGACTGTGAACTTCCAGATGTTCAAGCTGGTTTTAGAAAAGGCAGAGGAACCAGAGATCAAATTGCCAACATCTGCTGGATCATCAAAAAAGCGAGAGAGTTCCAGAAAAACATCTCCTACTGCTTTGACTATGCCAAAGCCTTTGACTGTGTGGATCACAACTCTGGAAAATTCTTCAGGACATGGGAATACCAGATCACCTTACCTGGCTCCCGAGGAATCTGTATGTGGGTCAAGCATCAGGTAGAACTGGACATGGAACAACAGACTGGTTCCAAATCCAGAAAGGAGCACGTCAAGGCTGTCTACTGTCACCCTGCCTATTTAACTTATGTGCAGAGTACATCATGCAAAATGCTGGGCTGGATGAAGCACAAGCTGGAATCAAGATTGCCGGGAGAAATATTAATAACCTCAGATAGGCAGATGACACCACCCTTATAGCAGAAAGTGAAGAACTCAAGAGCCTCTTGATGAAAGTGAAAGAGGAGAGGGAAAAAGCTGGCTTAAAACTCAACATTCAGAAAACTAAGATCATGGCATCTTGTCCCATCACTTCATGGCAAATAGATGGGGAACATGGAAACAGTGACGGACTTTATTTTTTGGGCTCCAAAATCACTGCAGACGGAGACTGCAGCCATGAAATTAAAAGACGCTTGCTCCTTGGAAGGAAAGCTATGACCAGCCTAGACAGCATATTAAAAAGCAGAGACATTACTATGCCTACAAAGGTCTGTCTAGTTAAGGCCATGGTTTTTCCAGTGGTCATGTATGGATGTGAGAACTGGACTATAAAGAAAGCTGAGCGCTGAAGAATCGATGCCTTTGAACTGTGGTGTTGGAGAAGAATCTTGAGAGTCCCTTGGACTGCAAGGAGATCCAACCAGTCCATCCTAAAGGAAATCAGTCCTGAATATTCATTGGAAGGACTGATGCTGAAGCTGAAGCCCCAGTACTTTGGCCACCTGATGCAAGAACTGACTCATTGGAAAAGACCCTGATTCTGGGAAAGATCGAAGTCAGAAGGAGAAGGGGATGACAGGATGAGATGGTTGGATGGCATCACCAATTCAATGGACATGAGTCTGAGCAAGCTCTAGGAGTTGGTGATGGACAGGGAAGCCGGGCAGTGCTGCAGTCCATGGGGTTGCAAAGATTGGACATGAGTGAGCGACTGAACTGAACGAAACAGAAACAGACCCACAGACATAGAGAACAGGACTTCCCTGGTGGCGCCGTTTAAGAATCTGCCTGCCAATGCAGGAGACGCAGGTTCAATCCCTGATCTTGGAAGATCTCACATGCCATGGAGCAACTCAGCCTGTCCGTCACAGCTACTGAAGCCTATGCACCTAGAGCCCAAGCTCAGAAAAAAGAGAGGCCGTCACAATGAGAAGTCCGTGATCCGCAACCAGAGAGCAGCCCCCACCTTCTACAGCTAGAGAAAGCCCACGCAGCAACAAAGGCCCAGAACAGCCAAAAATAAAGACACAGACAACAGACTTGCAGTTGCAAGTCTGGGATTAGTTGGGAGTTTGGGATTAGCAGGTGCAAAGTATTGTTTGCAGAAATGGCTAAACCACAGGTCCTAGGGTATAACACAGGGATCTATATTCTGTAATAAACCATAACAGAAGGCTCTGCCCAGATGTCACCACTACACATTAATTCCTTTAAGAAACAAATTCCTTTAGGTTCCTTAGGGTCCCTTGGGTCGTTATCTCTTCAGTGCCAATGTTGTTTGTTTTTACAAGCTTTTCCTAAAAATAGCTTTTGCTATTTGTTCACAAGTTTCTGCATCCGGTCCTCCAACAACTCTGAATTTCTCTTCCCTAGGCCTTGGAGCTCCTGAATCTTCCCGCCTGGGATTCCCTCCACATCTTGTTACCTGTCCCTTTGTCCAGAGCGTTCCTGGGCCTTGTTGATCTGCTGGGGAGCCCCTGCTAAGGGCTCTTGCGGCATCTCAGATGGCGACACTTGCTGTGTTTGGTGCAGGGATTAGGAAGGGTCTTGCAGTCAGCTTTGCGCACCCAGTACCTCTGTGGCATGGGCACATGGGCTCCCCTGGGGATAGGGTGGTGGTGCGCGCCCATTTCTCAGATGGGGAAGACAGAGGTCGCCAGCATTAGCTGCTGCCCGAGAGCCCCTCACAGCTGGGCCCCGCAGGCTGACGGCAGGTCTGTGTGTCTCCCCCCGCAGGACAGATGGACACCTTCAGCACCAAGAGCCTGGCCCTCCAGGCCCAGAAGAAGCTTCTGAGCAAGATGGCCTCCCGGACAGTGGCGTCCGCCTTCATCGACGACACCAGCAGCGAGGTGCTGGACGAGCTGTATCGCGCCACCAAGGAGTTCACCCGCAGCCGCAAGGAGGCCCAGAAGTTGGTCAAGAACCTGGTCAAGGTGGCAGTGAAGCTGGGCGTCCTGCTGCGCGCTGGGCAGCTGGGCTCCGAGGAGCTGGCGCGGTTGCAGCGCTTGCGGCAGCAGGCGCGCCGCCTGGCCATGACCGCTGTCAGCTTCCACCAGGTGGACTTCACTTTCGACCGGCGCGTGCTGGCCGCCGCCCTGCTCGAGTGCCGGGACCTGCTGCACCAGGCGGCCGGCGCACACCTGACCGCCAAGTCCCACGGCCGCATCAACCATGTGTTCGGCCACCTGGCCGACTGCGACTTCCTGGCGGCGCTCTACAGCTCCGCCGAGCCCTACCGCTCCCACCTGCGCCGGATCTGCGATGGTCTCACCCGGATGCTGGATGAGGACAGCATATGATGATCTCTGACCCCGCTGCGGTTGCTTGCGGGGGGCGGAGCTCTAAGTGGGATGGAGCTAACCCTTTCCTTCCTGTCTGGCCAATCACCCCTCCCCAACACACACACACAGGTGACTGTGCAGCTCCAAAGACCCGGGTCCCCTGTCCTCGGGCCCAATCTCACCGGGCTCGGAGCCCGGCTGTCTGCCTGTGCCTGCAGCCTCCCCCAGGCACCTGGAGACCCCTGCCTGCTCTGGCACCGTCTGAACAATGCCCCTTAAGCCACTGTCTGTACCCCTCAAATCACTGGGTGTCTCTGACAGCTGGGGGCTTCTCACTTCAGTGTTACTTGGGCTTTTTCATTCCCGCAGAGAGGGTCACAGGGAACCGGGAGAAAGGGGGTGTTACAGAGTCAACTGTCTCACCCCACCCCACCTCCCATTTCCCGGATGGAAGTCCTAACCCCTGGGACCTGTGAATGTGACCTGATCTGAAAACCGGGTGATTGCTGATGTAATTGGTTGCAATGAGTTCATATTGGAGCCAGGCAGCCCCTAATCCACCATGACTGGGGTCCTTCTGAGAAGGGGACATGTGCACAGAGTCAAGAGGGAGAATGCTGTATGAAGGTGGAAGCAGAGACTGGGCGGATGTGTCTACAAGACAAGTAATACCAAGAGCTGCAATCCAGCACCAGAAGCTGGGACACCGGCCCAGCCCACACCTTGATGTCGGGCCTCCTGAGCTGAGCAAACAAGCTTCCGTTGTCTCAGCCTCCCAGGCTGGGCACTTTGCTCCGCAGCTCAGAAAATGAGGCCAGGGAGCCGTGGTGAGGGCTGTGGTGGGCTCAGGCCTACTGGCGAGGATGCCCCTCTGTCTGCTTGGCATCGTGGCCCTGACTCCCAGGAGGGAGGGGTCGGAGTGCACCTCCAATGCAGGCCGTTGGGAAAGCCATCTGAGACACATGCTTGTTTTTAAAGGATCATTTCTTATTTGGAAAACAAATACACATAAACACTTGTTTTTATAAGACAGGCCTTAGAGACAAAGCTTAGCAAACCTTGGCTTTGGCAACACCCGGCAGGTAGGACAATGCTCAACTTGGGGCGTGGATGGACACGTGGGGGTGTGTGGGGTGTATCTGTGATTTGGTCGGAAGTGGGCACAGGTTGTAAGAGATTGCAAAGCCCCCTGCAGCTCTGGCTGTGTCGGGTTGTTTTGAGCACCCTGGAGAGGGGGACGTGTCCATTTCTGTAGAACCTGGTCTGTTTAGGGGAAACGCTGCCAACAGGAGGGCTGCAGGCCATATTAGGTGAGAAGATGGGTTTGCTTAGCCTCATTCAGTGTTTGAGACATTTGGAATTAGTTGCCAACACTTGAAACCAAGGAAACTGCACGTCCCAATCTACCAATGGATCTTGAAAACTCTAGAAAACTCACCTGCACTGCCCGTTGGTGAAGCTGCACAGGCGGCCCGTCTTTGCTCTGCCACAGTCCTCATCACTCCCTTTTGCCTCTCCATGGCCTGCTGGGCTGGCTGGTAGATTAGGACCCCAGATCCAGGGCAGCATTTCTGTTTGGTTTTGGTTGCCCTGAAAAAGCCAAGGCTTCCACCCAACAGCCAGCTGTTCCCCTCTCTACCTTCAACTTCCAAAGCAAACTCCCCCCCTCCTTCATGTGCCAAGAGACAGATCCTTAAATTCAAGAACAAACGTGTATTTTTATTACACCGAGAAGCCCCAGATGAAATCCTTTGCCCTCTGCTCTGCTGGCTGAAGGACATCCACGTGACAAGGCTTTGGACTTGTCGTCTTGACTCTTCATACATTTGAGATTTAATTTAGGAAAAAAAAAAAAAAAGAACCAGGACTTCCCTGGTGGTCCAGTGGCTAAGACTCCACATTTCCAATGCAGGGGGCCTGGGTTCAGTCCCTGGTCAGGGAACTAGATCCCACATGCCACAACAAAGACGTGGTGCAGCCAAATAGAATTTAAAAAGAACCTAAGAGAACTATGTAAATAAAAGCATCTGATAGCTTTCTCTCACCTGCCCGGGGTTTCTACCTATTAAAAATCAAGTTTGGGGACTTTCCTCGTGGTCTAGTGGTTGAGAATCTGCCTTCCAATGCAGGGGACACAGCCTCCATCCACGGTCCAGGAACTAAGATCCCATCTGCCATGGGCAACTTAAACTTGAGCACGGCAACAAAGACACAGCACAGCCAAAATGAAGTAACTCCAGATTGCACACAAATGTCATAGGTTCACAGCCTGCTGGCAGGCTGAGTTTCCGCTGAGCTTGATGACAGCCTAGCAGCGGTGGCAGAGCTTGGCTTTGGCAGCCCAGAGGGGGCTCGGTCCTGCTCATTGTGACCTGCGGCCGGGCAGCTCTGCTCACCAGGCCCTTGGGGTAAAGGGGAGGCTTCTTTGTGTGCAGAGATGCTGTGCCCTGCCCTGCTCTGCCTCTCTGCCAGCGCCCGGGATGTGGAAGTGGTTAAGTGATTCCCAACTGGCCGTACAAGAATCAATGTCCCTCTTGGCTGGGGTCTGGCGCTCAGGCAGCTCAGGCGCAGGGAGCGCCGCTGCCTCTGCCTCTGTCCTGCTGCCTAGCCCCTGCAGGCGGCCCCGGGCAAGTGTCTCTGGCCTGCTGAGACCTGCAGGGTTCCGTGCTCGCTGAAGCGAGCGTCCCCCAGGACTTGTGTGCGTCCAGAGCTGCTCTGGACTTGTGTGCTGTCCAGGGGGCGACAGGACAAAGGATGAGATGGTTGGATGGCATCACCGAATCAATAGACAGGGGTTTGAGCAAGCTCCACGAGATGGTGAAGGACGGGGAAGCCTGTCCTGCTGCGGAACATGGAGTCGCAGAGTCGGACGTAACTGAGCAACTGAACAAAAAGCTGCTCCCGAAGTGGCACAGGCCATGTGCGCTGGACCACTGAGGCTGCGGGCTCTTTCCCAAGTCCTGTGGCCCAAGGTCCCTGTCAGTCCTTACTGGTTCTGAGTGCAGCTGCTCTTCTTGCTTGCACCTCCCTTGGAATGGCTCCTACACCTGGTGCTGGAGCCCTGGGGCTGGACCCCACGCCCTCGGTCAGCCGGCTGCTTCTCTGGCTGGCGGGGTTCCAGCAGTGCCTGGCTCCTGACAGCACGAGGGGCGGGCCAGGTGAGTGACAGACACAGAGAGGCCTCAGCCAGCCCATTGCGGCGATTCTGATCATCAAGGACCCGGTTCACAGCCACAGGTTTTTCTCCTCCTGGTCAGAGGCCAGGCAGACAGTCCAGTGGGGGTCAGACTCCCAGGCCGTATGCTAGGAGTGGCTGAGGCATTTGGGGATTTCATTTATTTATTTTTGTTTGCCTGTGGGTTTTTTTTTTTTTTTTAAAGTCACTGAGTTTGCAATCCAGCTTCCAAAAAAATAAGCAGAGCCAACTATAGGGCGCAGAACAGTTGGTCTGGGAACTTCCCTGGTGGTCCAGTGGTTAAGACTCCACACATCCAAAGCAGGGGACACTAGTTCAATCCCTGGTTGGGAAAGTAAGATCCCACATGCCATGCCAAAAAAAAAAAGAAGAGCCAGTCTTCCCTGGTGCGTTCCCCTTCGGCTAGGAGTGGCCCCACAGGTGAGGCCATGTGAGCCTTGGTGAGGCTGCCTCAGTTCCAGCACATCTGTGCCTGCAGGAAAGTCCTGCCAGAAGGTTCCCTCTGCTCGGGGGTGACTCAGTTCACCTGTCTTCAGCAGCAAAGGAAAGTAGGGGACGGCAGTAATGCAAGCCCAGCTGGTGGGGGGGCCCCAGCACCGGATGCCAAGACTGTGGGTGCTTTTTAGTTGTCTTATTTATTTAAATATGAACATTTCATTTCTGCCCAGTGTGAAAGTTGGTCCCCTGGGGAGTGAGAAGGCGGCTGGTGTGGGGTCTCAGGCGGCGGGGGGCTCCCCCGCAGAACATCCTGGAGCCTGGCCTGATCTCATCAGGGAGGAGGGGATGCCCTGGCTGCAGAAAAGCCATGATCCCAGGGAGATGCCCCCCTGCTCCCCTGGCCATGTGTTCTGATGCCTCTTCTGATGAGAAGAGCAATGGGTCTCAGACCCACAATCTTCGAGGTGAGGGAAGGTGGGAGCCAGGTGAGTCCTAGCCCTCCAGACTCCATCCTGGGGCCTTAGCTGTCCTCCAAACAGGGCAACATCAGCTGGGACAGAAAACCAAGAGCTCCCCAGTCCAACCTAGAAAACAAGTACTGGGCCTTCTTGGGGTCCAGCTCCTTTTGGGGAGAGGAGGAAAAGCTGCCCTCAGAGGGGCTTCAGGTCACAGTTCACTGCGTGTTGCCTTGGCCACGATCACCAGCTTGGACAGCTCAGCCTTGAAGGCCCCAGGCCTGTGGAACACTGCAAAGGAAGAGACCCTGAGTCAGCGCTCGCCTCTGCAAGTCCTCTGGGTCCTGAGCTGGGGAGTGGGGTGGGGGCAACGATGCGGGCAGGGCAGTGGAGGGGCCTCCAAGTGGACTCCACAAGGAAAGGCTCCTGGCCCTGAGAGGCTTATGGGTGATGGACAGGGGAAAGGTGGGGAAGTCGAGGGCCTGACTGGAGGGCAATGAGAGGCCAGGGGAGAGGCTGAGGTGGATAGAGCTGTGATCACTTCTGCCACGTTGAGAACAGCTGGGGGTCAGAGGTTTGCCCTGGCAACTTGTCTGGCCATGCCCTGCTCTGCAGCCCCAGCCTGCCTCCCATTCCCTGTCTAGCCTCCCCATTGGTGCTCCCTGGGGCTCAGGGTCTGCCAGCATCCCAGGCCCCTCTGTCTTTGATCTCCACTCTAAACAGGCTCTGTGCCTTGGAGGACCTGTGGGCAGGGCGGGCCTCCTTCCAGGCCTTCCTAAAACCCCCAACCACACCACTACCTTCCCTCCCCTCCCACTCTCCACTTTGGTGCCTGGTGACACCCATGGCCACATGGGTTCCTCATCTCACTTCTCCCCTGTCCCTCAGGACTCTCAGGCTCCCCGACTCAGCTCAACTCCATGTCCACTGTCTCACTCACTCATCCCCCATTGCTCTCACCCCTCCGAGCCCCAACTCTAGCACCCACTCTTTCTGTTGTGCATTTGGCCTGCATGGCTGTAGCTGAACAGGGGTCAGAGGTCACAGGGGTCTCAGAGTAACCCCCTGCCTCTCCAGTCACGTGGCACACATGAGGTCCCAACTTCGATGTCTGAACCTGTCACAGGGCCCAGGACGCCCCCTCCTCCATACCCCACTGTAGAGCTGAGCAGAATTTTACACCCTCTGTTCTCTGCAAGGGACGGGCCAAGAGTTTCTGCTACCTGTGAGCAAACAGTGGCTTCTACATTTATAAACAGAAATCAAAGGGAACACAGCATCCTGTGATATGGGAATGTAGTATGACATTCACATGTCAGTGTTCACAAAACAAGGTCTTATTAGCATGCAGCCAACCACATGCATTGACTAGTGGTTCATGTCTGACTTGGCCCTGCAGGGGCAGATCGACTTATTTCAAAGGGGGGTGTCTGCCCCTAAAACTGAAAATATTTACCAGATGGCCCTTTTTACAGGAGGGATAGCGGCCGCCTCTCACCAGTGGTCCCTGGATCGACCCCTCATGGGGGTCTTGTCCCCTGTCTCACCTTCCCTGCTGGAGAACCTGGGGTCCAGCCCCACAAACCCCTCCACCTACCTGCTGTTTTGGTCACCTCAAACTCCTCATTTTTCAAGGGAACGTCGCTCTCTTTCTCAAAAGCAGCTTTCGACTGAAAGGGAACAAGTGGAAACTTTTCTAACCAGGAAAGAACACGGCTCAGTTTGCTTCCTGGAGCGGCACAGACGACAGACTCGAGATGCTTTTTTAAGCACAGAAAAGAGAATCCGGTGGAAGTGGCAGGTTAATCCACTTACGAGATCGTCGACTGGCTTCAAACCTCATGCCTTGCTGCAAATCCAAGGAGGGAGGCATCTAATTAAGTTTTTCCCTTTAGCTGATGTATGGAAATGGCATATAAGCATGGCAGTCTCTTGAACGTAATTTTTAAAAATCAGAACTGTCTTTCTCAGATCAGTTAAAGTAACGGAGTTTTACAGTAAGAACAGATTACTTTAGACACAATTTTGTGGTTTAGTCGCTAAGTTGTGCCTGACTCTTGCGACCCCATAGACTGTAGCCTGCCAGGCTCCTCCTGTTCTTTAAGAAGTGGAGTTTCCCAGGTGGCGCAGTGGTAAAGACTCCACCTGCTAGTGCAGGAGAGGTAAGAGATGTGGGTTCGATTCCCTGGGTCAGGAAGAGCCCCTGAAGGAGGGCATGGCAATCCACTCCAGTATTCTTGCCTGGAGATTCCTCATGGACAGAGGGCCTGGCAGGCTACAGTCCAAAAGATTTGAACGTGACTGAGCATGAATGCATGCGAAGTAGGAAGAGACCCAAGAGAGTGATGAGTTACCAGACTGATGGTCGGTCTGATGTGTCAACTGGGAGGAGCCAAGGTAGCATTAGGCAATCAGACCCTGGTGGGGGCTGCTGGGGGGGTCACTGCTGTGACAGAGGTTCATCCTGAGCTGACTTTAAGTCAAAGAGACGGTCCTTGAAGACCTGGGGATGCCTAGGGGAAGAGCTGAGGCTTCCCTGGACGAATCCCCACCAACAGCCAGGCCCCCACAGCAGAAGCCGGTTCCTACAGTGAATCTCTGTCTGTCTCTTGTTGGTTCTGCTTCTTGGGCTGATAAAGTGGTTTTCAAACTGTTCCCAACTCAGATGCAGAAGCAGGCATGGGCTCTGCAGAGTGGCTGGGCTCTGAAGGGGGTTATGTGGGTCAGGAGCATGGCAGAAGGTGCTGGCTGAGCCATGAACCACAGGTCACTGGGGCCAAAGGACGTGGGGCCTCCCAAAACCAGTGAGCCTGCCCCCTGGGCCCGCTTCCACCCCATCCCCAGGGGCCCACTGAGCTCCGCTGTCTCCTGACTTCCCGCCAGCTTGGCCAGCAGGGGACAGAAGTGGGAGGCTGGTAAAGCCTTACTGGAGGAAGGCCGGTCTTTAGGGGCCGCCTGCGCTGCCCTCTGGGTGCTGCGACCTGTAACCCCCGGGCCTCCCTCTCGGGGGTGGCATCCATCCACCCCCAGCCTGGGGGCCTTCAGGGCACAGTCCATGGCGGGCCAGCCACGCAGCCCCCAGCTTGGGCGACACTCACGTAGGCCATGCCGTACTCGATCTCGGCACCCTGCACCTCTGCCTTGAACTGCGTGAAGTACAGGTAGGACTTGCCCTGGGGCCTGTGAAGAAAGGTCAGCAGACAGATCAGCCTGGGGCTATGTGTCTCCCGCTCCCTAAGAATCTACTTGGGGATTCCATTTTGGGGAAGGACAGACTGGGTGCCCTCAACATGATCTCCTCTTTGCCAGAACATTCTTCCAGCTCCAAGATGGACATGCCTCTTCCGTTTCCGCACGGGAACTGTTTGAGGACAGGAACACTTGCCTCCATTTGCTGAACACTTCTCATCCCCTGAACAACATCCCAGGTTTGCAGTGGGGGCAGGGCGGGCAACATCCC
Source organism: Oreotragus oreotragus (assembly GCA_006410675.1). Lineage (NCBI taxonomy): Eukaryota > Metazoa > Chordata > Mammalia > Artiodactyla > Bovidae > Oreotragus > Oreotragus oreotragus. Next base: position 24,238 of record SJYX01006854.1, read on the forward strand.
CAGAGGGTGAGAAGTACAGAGGTTAACTAGGTAGCAAAGGAGGGTGTCTACAGCTGAGTGTGTCCTCAGGGGGTGCTGCAGGATGAGGACCCTGCTCTGGGCCTGTGTGGCCCAAGTCTGTGCCCAGCTGGAGGGCTGGCACTCCCAAGCCCATGTGAGATGATGGTCTACAGGCAGGGGGATGCAGCTTGGATGACTAACCTGTAATGAAGGGGGCCCACCCCGGCTCCTCTCCTCTAGACGCTTCCCTCTGAGGCCAGGAAGGGGCACAGACAGGGTCTCAACAGGGCTGGTGGTGGCATGTTGAGGACACGAGGCTCCCACCCTCACACACTCAGTACCCTGGAGTGGGGTACTGCTGCTCTGTGTAAGGCATCTCGCAGGAGACGGGGACTGCAGCGAGGCCAGCATGCGTTTTCTTTGATTAAATGTCACCCTCCCTGCTCTCTATCATATCCCGTTTCTTGATCTGTCCCCTGAACTGACCCCAGTCCCTGAGGGTGAGAGCATGGCTGGGACTTCTGCTGTGCTGGGCATGTGTCGATGCTTGAGAAATCGGTTCTATGGGGCCTCTCTGGCAGTCCAGCGAGTAAGAACCCACCCGCCAATGCAGGGGGTGCCAGTTCAGTGCCACATGCCATGGAGCAACGGAGCCGTCGTGCAACCACTGAGCCTGTGTGCCGCAAGAAGCCCCCGCACCGTAACATAGCTCCTACACGCAGAAACTGAGACCCAACACGGCTAAATAAATAAAAATTAAGAAAAAAATCAGTCCTGCTCGGGCGATCCATTCCAGGTCACAGGGCCCAGAGGAGAAGGGCCAGGATCCGATGACACTGTAGACCCTCCTCCCCATCAGGGGGCTGAGCGCCTCCTTCTCAGGCTCCTTGAGCTGGGCTCCAGGCCATGGGGTTACAAGAAGAGTGGACATGGTGTCAGCCCCAGGGTGGGAGGTTAAGCCCTTGAATAATGAATATAACTGAGGGAGACGAAGACAGGGGCGGCATCTGGGAAGCCCGGCCCCTCTCCCGGGGGCTGTGGCCACTGCCTGAACGTCCCTGCCTCCTGCCTCCCCAAGCCCCTCTCAGCCTCAGTGTCAAGGTGATCTCTCCCCGCCCCAGAGGGCTTCAGGACTCTGTCAGCCTGTGGGCCGCCTAGAACAAAGGTGCCTCATCTGAGGAGGGGGTAATCCCACCCCCAGGACCCTGGCTTACCTCCAGATGGTGCACGTGAAATGCTGGTGGTCTTCGCTGGTCCCCACACTCATCTGCCACTTCTGGGGAGAGAGGACAGACAGGTCAACCCAGGACACAGAGCCCCACCATCGTGGCACACAGCCTGCACTGCACCGGGAGTGAACCCCGATGTCAACTCTAGACTTGGGGTGCTGATGCGTCAGTGCAGGGTCACTGACCCTCACAAATCCACGTGATCAGGGATGATGGGTGGGGGGAACGGGGATACGGGAAATCCCTGTGCCTCCCGCTCAGTTTTGCTGTAAAAAATAAAATCTGTTGGGAAAAATAAAAACAAAAATAAAAGAAGACAGTAAGCCCATGCTTGCTTGTGTAAGTGCAGAGCAGGTCTTAGAGAAGACGCAAGATGTGATAACCATGGCAACACACAGGACGTGGGTGGGGGCTGGGCAGATAGAAGGTGCCAGAGAGCTTTTCATGTTTTTTTCTCTTTCTGAATGACACATATTAGCTTTTTTAAAAAATTAAATTAAGAAAACAATCTTTAGGGACTTGCCTGGTGGACCAGTAGTTAGGTCTTTGTGCTTCCACTGCAGGGGCACAGGTTCGCTCCCTGGACAGGGAACTAGGATCCCACATACCACTTGGTGTGGCCAAAACACTTTTTAAATTAATAATAATACTTTAAGATAGTTCCAAAACATACCACTACCAGTTTATTCTCATTTTCAGGGCCTCCAAAAAGTTGGCCAAATGCAAGGTCTGGTGGCCTGAGGTATTTCTAAGCTTTGCTAGTAAAATCAGAGTGTCTTGTCTTTCTGAAAGAGTAAAGATGGATTCCAACTGCTGATAAGCTGTTTTAACATTAGAGCTTTTCCACTAATAAAAACAAGGCCGTTTTTATGTTAATTATGATGGGAGTAAATGGTCACTTAGAAGCCTTCTGCCTGCAGCATGGAGGTGGGAGCCAATTACTTAGGTGGGGCAGGCAAGGCAAGTGGACCCATATATTTATTTTCTATTTAAAAACTACTGGGACTTCCCTGGGGGTCCCGTGGTTAAGACTCTGCACTTCTACTGCAGGGGGCGTGGATTTGATCTCTGGTCGGCGAACTAAGAACCCACATGCTGCACAGTGTGGCCAAAAAATAAACTGAACAAAACAAACAGAAAAAAACTCCTGCCCAGTTTCAAGGGCTCACAGTTTTATGCTGTGAAATATATCTGGGATGGTCTTCTATAGCTCTCAAAAGTTCCATGACAGGCAAATCTTTTTTTTTAAGAGTATGAAAGCAAACTAAGTTAAAACCAGGAGTTTCTTAGCAATACGGCCAACCTCCCTCTGAGTGGTTTGTTAAATGAACTTGACTGTGGTCTTGAGCCTGCAGGCTAGGGCAGGCGGTAGGTGCCCTTGGTGAGGCTCAGATTTTGGCATCTGATACTCACATGAGGGTGTGTTTTCAGGCAGCCCGTTCAGACAAGAGCCTCTGTGACCTTCTCTGGGAGGCTGGGGAGATCAGGACTAAGCGACCGGGTGTAATTAATACAGGTAAATGGTCACCTATTGTTTTTCATTAAGATATATTGATAAGTACTGTTACTTATCAATATACTTATCAATGGTGAAATGGACTCATTTGTATATTTTTCTTAAGATTTTTGGATGTAGACCATTTTTAAAGTCTTTATTGAATTTGTTACAATATTGCTTTTATGTTTTGGTTTTTTGGTCAGGAGGCATGTGGGATCTTAGTTCCCCAAACAGGGATTGAACACTCACCTCCTGTATTGGAAGGCGAAGTCTTAACCAGGACCACCAGGGAAGTCGCTGTGTCTGTTCCGAGTTACCCAACTGCGGCACAGATCAGTTCTGTCTCCCTGGTTGTCTATTCACCATCCCTGTGCAGTCAGTCCCTTCCTGCAAGTTCCCAGTAATCACTGATCTGCTCTGTCCTCACAGTTGTGCCTTTGCACAATGCCACCTGAGTGGAATCACACAGGCCCCGATCTCCTGAGTCAGTCAGTCTCACTCCGCCTAACACATGTCTGATTAACCTAAGTGGTTGCATGTGTACCGACAGTTCACTTACCTTTAACAGCTTTACTGAGAAACAGTTTATAGAATAACAATATGCTCTTTCTAATTGCACACTTCAGTGTTTCCTAGTGCTTTCAGAGCTGTGCAACCATCACCTTGTATAGCCACTCTCTTTTCCTGGGGATCTTCCCTGCCCAGGGATATAACCCGGGTCTCCTGCATTGCAGGCAGATTCTTTGCTGTTTGAGCCACAAAAGAAACCCCTATCTAATTCTCACCATCCCCCAAAGAAGTCCTGAACCCATGAGCAGTCAGTCACCCGCACTCTCTCTCCCAGGCCCTGACAACCAGGAAACCACTGTGTCTGTGGATCGGCCTGCTCTGCACGTTTCCCATCAGTGGAGTCACACCCTGTGTGCCCTTCCATGCCTGCTTCTCTCACTGAGCATCGTGTTCTCAGGATCTGTCCACGTGGCACCGAGGGTCTGGGCCTCAGCCCTTTCCATTGCTGAGTGGCGCTCCTGTGTGTGAGGGGCCACGCTGTGTTGGGCAGCTTCCGCTTGCTGGCATGGCAAATCATGCTGCTCTGAACAGTCACATGCGAGCTTTGTGTGGACTTAGGTTCTCATTTCTAACAGGCAGATTAGAGGACCAGTGGGCTGTTTCCTGCCACCGGGGCAGTGGGCCAGCAGCCAGAGAGCCTGTGGGTCGCACTGTCCTGTTCCCATGCTCCGTTGGTGGCCCGCGGTCTCTGATGACCGGAGTTCTGGCTGGTGCTGCTGGAACAGGTCATGCTGGACATGTTTCCTTTGGGAAGAATTCCCTCATCCGAAATGGAAGAACCAAGCCTGTTGCTGGCTCAGAATCTGTGACCCAGCCGCTGTCCCAAGAGTGAGCCTGGCCCTCCCGTGAACTGTCCACCCGCAGGGTCCTGTCAGGGAGGCACTGCTGGTGATGCAGACTGTGTCCTGTCTCAGGGTAGGGTCAAAGGTCTGCACCTTGGGGACCTCGGTCACATTCCAGTTGATGGGGGCCTGGGTCCTCAGCCTCAGGGGCTGCCATGTCCTCATGTGCGAAATGGGGGTAACGACAGCCTCCCAGGTTTCTGCAGATGAAACGCGACATGTGCCTGGCTTAGCACTGCTGGGGCGCCTGGTAAACTGCAAGGTGGTTGGGGACATCACGATTTTATCATCCTATGAACTGACCATGGACACAACCATGGGCTTCCCCGGTAGTTCAGACGGTAAAGAATCTGCCTGCAATGCAGGAAACCTGGTTTCGTTCCATGGGTCAGGAAGACGCCCTGGAGAAGGAAACAGCAAACCATGCCAGTATTCTTGCCTGGAGAATTCCACAGACAGAGGAGCCTAGCAGATTACAGTCCATGGGGTCGCAAAGAGTCGGACACGACTGAGCAACTAACGGTTTCACTTTCACAACCAAACAGGCAGGGAATGTGCTGATGAGGAGACGGTGCTCTGTGACTAATCAGGAGCCCAAGAAGGGGCATGGCTCTACCAAGAAGTATGGACTGGGGTAGAATGTTCTACCACATGTCACCACCCCACAGTGGACTGGATTGCTTGGAGAAGCAGGGAGGCCTAGAGGTGTCCGAGGGAGCGGTGGACAATCCCAGGATGCCCGTGGTCCTGGCGGCAGGTGGAAGGGCTGCAACAACCCTTGGTTCCACTGGGAAGGGTGTCACCAGGCGTTCACTACATTTCATTACAATACTGTTGCTGGGAGTCATTTACTTTTATTTACAAATCCAATGTATCCAAAATAAGGAAAGTGGATTTCATGTCACTTTTTTATTTATTATCTATTTATTTATTTGGCTGTGCTGGGTCTTAGTTGGGGCTTGTGGGATCTAGTTCCCTGACAAGAGACTGAACCTGGGTCTCCAGCATTCGGAGCGCAGAGTCTTAGTCACTGGACCACCAGGGAAGCCCCAACTTCATATCATTCTTGCCCAGGGGCTTTCGCCCGGGGGTAATTTTGTCCTCTAGCGGATACTGGAGGACATTTAGACACTGTCTAAATGCACAGGTTCTAGGAAGTAAGATGGGGACACATCTTTTTTGGAAGACCTCATTCAACTACATTATGTGAAGAATTACCACAAATTTAGTAGCTTAAAAGCGACACCCATTCATTAGCTTACAGTTCTGTAGGTCAGAAGTCTGGGTGCGGCAGGGCTGCATCCTTTGCTCAGTCTCACAGGCTAAATCAGAGTGTCAGCCAGGGGCTTCCCTGGTGGTCCAGTGGTCAAGACTCCGCCTTGCAATGCAGGGGACGTGGGTTTGATCCCTGGTTGGGGAACTGAGATCCCATGTGCTGCATGGCACGGCCAATGAAATAAATGAAGAGTGGAGGCCAGACTGCATTCCCAGCTAGAGATCTGGAGACTAGGGTCCTCTTCCGACGCACCTGGTTGTGGCGGGGTTCAGTTCCTTGTGGTTGGAGGGCTGAAGCCCTGATCTCCCTGCCACCAGCCAGGGGCTGCTCTGAGCTTCTAGAGGCCACACATCCTAACTCCTCAAAGTCAGCTGTGGTGCACTATGCCTGTCTTATGCTTCCAATCTCTCTCACTCCATCTTCCGCCATCAGCTGGAGAAACCAGCCAGCAAGGAACTGGGGACCTCAGTCACACACCGAAAGGAACCAGGTTCTGCCAACAACCTGAATCAGTCTGGACGAGGGTTCTCCCCAGAGCCTGCAGGTGAGAGCCCAGCTGGGCTGACACCTTGATCTTGGCTTTGTGAAGCATCCAGCTGAGCTGACAGGGACTTCTGACCTTCAGAACTGTGGGATAGGGACTTCCTCTGTGGTCCAGTGGATAAGACTGTGCTCCCAATGCAGGGAGCCTGGGTTCCATCTCAGGTTGGGGAACTAAGCTCTCACATACTGTAACTAGGCCCTCATGCTCCAGAGTCCATGCACCACAATTAGAGAAGCCCACGAGCCCCAGCGAAGACCCAGGGTAGCCAAATAAATGAAAAAAAAAAAAAAGAATGATGCAATAATAACTGGGCACTGTTTCAAGCTGTTCAGTCCGTGTTACTCAGCACAGAAGATGAACACGATACTGCTAACGGAGGCTCATGAGAATGGCAGATTCAGGTCTTACATCCCTCTTTCTGTCCATATGCCTGTTCAGTCTGTGGAATTATGAATAGAATCTGCCATCACCATTGGACTTGAGCACTGTCTTTTATCTCTTAGGCAAGAATAGTCCAGTGTCCTCTAGAGAGCATGTCTGTATGACAATGGATGCTATTGTACTAAACTACATGGAGTTCTGAACAACTCACCTCATTGGTCCCTCCTTGAGATGCATAGGTGAACACACAGGTATATTTGTCCTAGAGAATGGAAGGAAAAAACATCTCGGTAGTAGATAATTGTTAGTGGTGGAGGTTCAGGGTCTCTGAATGTCCCTCTGAGATCCAGAATCAAGATCCTGATTCTGAGTGTCTACACGAGGTGGAGTCAGAGCCCTCTGGCTGATGTCCCTGGAGGCCGATGTCCTTGGAGGCCTGGAACTCCCCCACCTGGCTCTGGACAAATAACTCACGTGGCTTCTAGGGAGATCACATTTCTTCCAGCACCCAACCATTTAGGAACATGAAATCTAGAAGTAGGGACACCTGGGGTCCCTGTGTCCACATCTCTGCTCCGCTGTGGGCCTTGGGCAAGTGCAAAGCTTTCTGTTTCTTCACTTGGAAAATGGGCCTCACATAAAGAATCTGGCACAATATCAGGTTATAAGAAAGTAATAAACAAATAGTGACTATTGATATCATTGTTAGACTGGAAAGGGGGACTGAGAGAGGAAGCAATTTCTCCAACAAGCTGAGGATGGGCTAGACTAGACCTAGGCCTGCTGCCTCTAGATAAGGAGGGTCTGGCCTCAGATTTCAATGAGAAAGATGGGGGACCTTGTGCAATGGAAGGAAAGAGCAACATCTGTCCACTTCCTTCCTGGTCAGAGCTGAGGCAGAACTACTTTCTGTGGGGCCTGGAGGCATATGCCCCAGGGCCTCCAGCTCTCCTCTCCCTACCTCTGGACCCATCCTGCCCTCCAATAAGGAGGGGCTCACTTGAGTCTAAACCAGACAATTCTGAAGGAAATCAACCCGGAATACTCATTGGAAGGACGAATGACTGATACTGAAGCTGAAGCTCCAGTACTTTGGTCACCTGATGTGAAGAGCCGACTCATTAGAAAAGATCCTGATGCCGGGAAAGATAGAAGGCAGGAGGAGAAGGGGGCGACAGACGACGAGATGGTTGGATAGCATCACTGACTCAATGGACAAGAGTTTGAGCAAACTCGGGGAGGTAGTGCAGGAAAGGGAAGCCTGGCGTGTTGCAGTCCATGGGGTCCAGACTCGGACACAACAGAGCGAATGAAGAACAACACTTGGGTCTGAGGGATGGGGCTGCTTGGGCACGATGGGCAAGTGAGATGAGTTAGGGACTGAGGCTGGAGACCCAGCCCCCTCAAAGAAGCCAGCCCCCAGGAGCCTCGCCTCCTCTTAATCCAAGTCCCGCCCCCTACCCTCAGGCCCTGCCCCCGCCGGGGCCGCACCCTGGTCCCGCCCCCGCCGGTCAGCTCCCCCTCCCCAGGCCATGCCCCGGCTAGCACCATCCCTCAAGCCCCCGGGGTGTCTGAGGTACGTACCCCAGGGCCCACGTTCTGGGAGAAAGAATGCACCACGCCGCCAGGCCGCACGTCAAACGCCACCGTCGTGGGCTCGGACACCGTTTCCACCGGCCTCAGCGCCACGGCCGCCAGGAGCAGCGAGACCCACAAGTTCGCGCCGCCGCTGCCATTCCTTCTTCCGCTGGGCGCTGCCATCTTGAGATCAGGTTCGCGGGGGCAGGGACGGCGGACGGAGCGCGGCGAGGGACACGTAGGGAGTCTGGCGGAGGCCACGTCGGCGCCGGCGCGACCACGTGATCCGGAGGGCCCCTACCCCCGCGCTTCCTACCCGGGCTGCCATCTTGGGGGCGGGGCTTGGAAGTGCCAGGAGCGTTCTGGGGTTGGAGGAATTAAAACAGGTTTCTTGGTTTGGGGTCCATTCGTCCCTCACTAGGCAAGTGACTGGGAGAAGGCAGCGGCACCCCACTCCAGTACTGTTGCCTGGAAAATCCCATGGATGTAGGAGCCTGGAGCGATTTCACTTTCACTTTTCACTTTCACGCATTGGAGAAGGAAATGGCAACCCACTCGTGTTCTTGCCTGGAAAATCCCAGGGACGGCGGAGCCTGGTGGGCTGCCATCTATGGGGTCGCACAGAGTCGGACACGACTGAAGTGACTTAGCAGTAGCAGGCAAGTGACTGACCCTTCAACTCTTCTAGTTAGTACGTGTACGACGAATGAAGGATATAAAGGAGCACCACTGAAATTCAAGTTAATGCATGTAGGCAGAATGAGGGAAATGGAAGATCACCATTGAGCAATCAACTCTCATTGTTAACTCCAAGATTCGTGGATCTATGCTAAAAACTGGTGGGGAAAAGGATTTTTGCATTATCTCAAAGTATTTCCCCCCCGAGATACATAACAGCTACAAAGAGAAAAGTAAGTAATTTTACAGGGGCGACACCATCTTTAGCCCATTGAGCAAAGTCGACGTCGTTAAAAAAGACATTGACTTCATGGTGTCTCGATGGGATACAGAGAAGGACATTCTGAGTGGCATCTCCGTGGAATTTCTGTGCAAAATGCACGGCCTTAATCTGGTAGAGCAGATAGCAGAGAAACCCAAGTTGAGGGATATTCTGCCTAGGTCGCTGGCAGTTCTCTTTAGAAATGTCATGAAAGACAAAGGCTGAGGAACCATCACAGAATGAGGAGACTAAGACGCGGAAAGGCAACTGGGATCCAGGATTGGGTCCGTGCCTTAGTCTAGGTTGTTACAACAGTGTCGCAGAGTGGCTGGCTTCAACAACACATTTATTTCTTACAGCCTGTTCTGAGTGGGGGTACCTGCTCCTGTTAAGAAATGCTTCCCTCTTTGCAGCCAGCTGGCGTGGACCTGTTAGGAATTGGCTCCATAAATCGGAGGACGGCAGACTATTTGGTGTTTCACACAGCACAGTTCTTTTTATGTCTCCATTTCCCTGCCTCCCGTGTTGGACCTTCAGCGGGTCCCTATGAAGGATTCAATTAGTGGCCAAATGCTGTAGCTGACAAGGTATTTGGTTGTGAGTGGTTTTGAGTTTCCTACTCAAGAGGGGTACGTATGTGTACGTGTGTTTTCTTCTTAGACTGAACCCCAGCCTCGTTTCTGTTTTTCCTTTTTGCCTATAAAACAAAACCCAAAATAGAAACAAACAAAAAACTGAAGGGATTTAAAGGAAAAAACCATAATTTCCAAGATTCTTCTTTTTAATCATGACATGATATCTAGCGGTCAAAAAATATTTGGTAACAACTACCACGGCTTCTGCCTCCATGGTCAGGACACCATAAACAGGGTGGGTGTGGACACCATAGAGTGTGCATGAAGGAACTCCCTTATGGTGAATTAACAGCTCTGTATATATATGTTTTTTTCTGCCATGAGGCATGTGGGATCCTAGTTCCCTGGCCCAGGGATCAAACCTGGGTCCCCTGAAGTGGAAGCTCAGTCTTAACCAACAGACTGACCACCAGGGGAGTTCCCACAGCTCTGTATTTTGCCTGTGGCGGTGGTTCTAGGAATCTGTACAGGTGACAGAGTGGAATAGAACTGCACACACATATGAGTGCCTGTGAAAGCTGAGGAAATCTGAATAAGGTCTAGAGTTTAGTTCATTGCGTTGTAGTCACATCATGTTCCTGCATGACAGTGTGTTAGGGTTAGGTAAGAGGTAAGCTGGGTGAGTACAGGAGGCTCTGCACTGTTTTTTGCAACTTCTTATGTGTCTGTTGTTACAGGAACTTCCCTGGTGGTCCAGCGCATGCTTACACTGCAGGGGGCACTTGTTTGATCCTTGGTCAGGGAACTATGATCCAGCATGTCACAAGGCAGCCCCCCCAAAAAGTTTCTGCTTGAGATGGTTGCGGGTTGTCAACTGCCAAGCCTCCTGGGCAACCCTTGTGACTCCTTTCTCATCAATTCTGTCATTCTGTGACTTGTGATTAGTTGCCTCTCCACTTTCACAGTGGATTTCAGACAAGATATATTCTTATCCCTGAAATGATTCTTAACATTCATTGGCTGAGCTTCCTACCCATCAGACATTTTGAAACCTCAACATTGTTCAGTTTGCAACATGTATGACAATGCACTTATTTCCTTCATATAGAAAGAGTGTCTATAAATGAATGAGGCCAACATATCAAAAGGTGGACAAGGAATTCCCTGGTGGTCCAGTGGTTAGGACTCTGTGCTCTCACTACCAAGGGCTTGGATTCCATCCCTGATTGGGGAACTAAAATCCTGCAAGCCAAAAAGAAATTTTAAAAGGTTGGCAAGTGATTAGCAGTAAACAAGTGCCTTAAAGCATGAAAATATTCATACACACATAAATAGGAGTTCAGATTTCAGTGAGCTGCTGTGTTTCACTCCCTAAGCTTTTCAAAAATAACAGGTGGTACTGAAGACCCTTGAGAGTCCCTTGGACCGCAAGATCAAACCAGTCAATCCTAAAGGAAATCAACCCTGATATTCACTGGAATGACTGATATTGAGGCTAAAGTCCCAATACTTTGGCCACCTTTTCCAGCCGATGCACTGGAAAAGACTCTGATGCTGGGAAACACTGGAGGCAAAAGGAGAAAGGGATGATAGAGGATGGCATCATTGACTCAATGGACATGAACTTGGGCAAATTCCAGGAAATAGTGAAGGACAGGGAAGCCTGGCATACTGCAGTCCCTGGGATCACAGAGTCAGACATGACTTAGCGACTGAACAAGAGCAACACTGAAGGAATGGAGCAAGGGGCACACTTCACCAAGAGGTGTGTACATGGAGGCATTCTCCTTAAAAGGCAGTATTGCAATATTCTTCCAAATTAAAAATGAATATGCCTTTCGATAATTCTAGGAAATTACCCTATAAATTCAGACATGCCCAAAACATGTACAAGGCTGTCTGTTGCAGGATCTTTTATAGCAGAGGTTGGTCAATGAGAACCTGTGGGCCAAATTTGGCCAGCTGTGTGGCTTTGTAAATACAGTTTTATTGGCACACAGCCACATCCACTCATTTATACATTACCCTTGGCTACTTTTGAGTTGCAAGGGCCAGAGCTGAGCAGTTGGAACAGAGACTGCCTGGCCCACAAACCCTGAAATAGTCTCTGGTCCTTGACAAAGTCTGTTGACCCCTGATTTATATGAAATGCCCAGAATAACCTTATCCCTTGATAAGTATCTGGCAAAATAAATTATGGCATTCCCAGAGCAAAACAGAAGGCAGGTATTAAAAAGAGAGACTGGGGGACTTCCCTATGGTCCAGTGGTTAAGAACTTGCCTGCCAATGCAGGTGACCCAGGTTCAATCCCTGGTCCGGGAAGATTCCACATAACATGGGACAGCTAAGCCTGTGAGCCAAAACTGCTGAGCCTAGGTGCTGCAGCTACGTAAGCCTGCATGTTCTAGAGCCCCTGTTCCACAAGAGAAGCCACTGCAATTAGGAGCCACTGCGTACTCTTGCCTGGGAAATCCAATGGAGTAGCCTGGTGGGCTGCAGTCCATGGGGTCGCTAACAGTCAGACAGACTGAGCGACTTCACTTTTACTTTTCTCTTTCATGCATTGGAGAAGGAAATGGCAACCCACTCCAGTATTCTTGCCTGGAGAATCCCAGGGATGGGGGAGCCTGGTGGGCTGCCGTCTGTGGGGTCACACAGAGTCGGACACGACTGAAGTGACTTAGCAGCAGCAGCTCGCCACAGCTAGAGACACCCTGAGCACATAAACGAAGACCCAGCACAGCCGGAAATAACGTTTCCTAACCAGAGACTGGGGAGGGGTTACCGCTCACGGAGGTGGGGAGGGCATTGCTCTCCTCTCTATTCCCTTTTGTACTGGTTTATTTTTGGCCACACTGCGGCACGTGGAACCTCCCCATCCAAGGATCGAACTTGTGCCCCCTGCAGTGGATGCATGGTTTAACCACTGGACCACCCAGGGAAGTCCCTGTTTTATTCTCTAAGCCATTAAAAATAAAAGTGGACCTTTGCAAAGGATAGTGCGGGTGATGGGCCTGGGGCCGAGGTCATTGCGCCATTAGAAGCTCAAGTGCCATGAGTGCCCTCCGCTCGGGCAGGGCCTCCAGTCTCATCCCTCCGCTGTTGAGACAGATGAAGAGTCTGCCCCACTTGCCAGTGTGTCCTGATGCTCCAGCCACCAAATCAAGCCTCTGGGCAAGGAAAGGTGCAAAGGAGTCAGGGCCAGGCTGCCCACGACAGCCTGGGCTGGCTCCCTCAGTGGCACCCACGAGCTGCCTCAGGACCTCTGGGACTGTCCTTTGGCCATCTTCCAGCTGTGGCATGGGGCCCCCTGCCGTTTTGTGCCAGGGCAGCAAGGCTGAGCAAGCAGCCCTTCTCCTACCACTGCCAAGACTGCCCTGCCCTTGGCTCAGTTGCCTCCTGGGACTTCCCTGCCCACCCACGGAACCCCATCACCAGCCCCGGGTAGTTTAGCTTAGAAGGAACCTCAGGCAGGTGGCAACGCTTCCATCTGGAACTGTTTAATGTGTCTACTTCTTACACGCATAATTATAAAAGAATAAGAATTGACAAAAATATTTTCTTTCCGTAATATGTAGAGGTGGTTTGTCTCTCTGGTGGGATTTTTCTTGTTGGGTTTTCTTTTTTTTTTTTTAAACTCGCCCCTGGCAGAACTCTTGGCGGGAGGGAAAGGAAGAGTAAGGATAACCCTGAGGCAGGGAGGGTTCCACTCCCAACCCTGGAAGCCGGTCAGTGCGGGCCAGGCAGAAATGTGGGACCAGATGGCCTGGCTGGAGAGGGGGCAGCAACCACTGGCCAGCAGAGCCCCAGCCGGTCACGTTTCAGAGCCTGCCTGAAAGCTGGGGGAGAGCCGGGCTGAAGGGCTGCCTGCTCCCCTGCGCACTTGCGGTCTGCTGGGCGCACGGCTCCTGTCTCGGGTGCTGGTTGGGGTGAACCCGGTGGCCAGCAGCAGACCCAGATTCTAGATTTAGGCACCCCTAGCTTTCTGTCTTTTAAATAATAAAGAAAAACGCCCCCCCACACACACACCCCGCCAAAAAAAGAAATCACAAGAAGTGGGCGCAGGTGGGAAGGACAGGCAACCGCATGCTCCTGCACCGATGGCGGGGCCTGAGCCTAGGCCTGGCTACCCCACCCCGGCCCGCCCCGGGGGAGCGGCGCAAAGGCCAGGCTGCTCTGAGTCTCCTCAGGCCTCCATGCCCAGTGGAGGTGAGGCTCCCAGACAATGGGGAGCAGAGGGATGGCTTGAGGAAGTGCTTTGTGGACGTTGGCCTCAGCGCTCCATCCTGGCAACCCTGAAGCAGCAGGCAGAAAACCCAGGAGCATGAACAAAAAACGATCACAGGCATGGGGGCGAAGGTGGTGGCTCCCGGGTCGGGCAGTCCCGCGGGCCGGTGGGAGGAGGCACGGTGCGGGGCCTGCGAGGCCGCTCGGGCCCTCCTGCCCCCAGCGTGCGCGATGGCGGCTGTGGAGCCACTTGTGCTCTGGCTGTGCAGGCCCCTCCCGAGGCGGCCCCGGGCTCAGAGGTGTTCCTGAAGAAAGTGCAGCAGTGTGACTTCATAGTGCTCACCGGACTCGGGGCAGCGGATGCTGTGTCTCTCATTGGGGTAGATCTGGGTGGAAAGAGAAGGCCAGGCTGGTGGCACCAAGGACCCTGCACCCTGAACCTCACCCTCTGAGTCTGGCTCCCAGCGTCTCCCCTCAGGGCTTTGGTCCCACCTTGCCACCCTGGGAAGAGATCTTGCTCTGGAACTGAGGGACCCAGGTTCAAATCCCTCCTCCATGGACAACTTGCTGGGCAAGTGATTCTGGGCAAGTGACAGCCTCCCCCCATGAAACCTGAGTGAAAAATTCAGACCTTGTGGGGTCTGTGTGGCTGGGCCAGCTAAGTAGATACAAAAGCACGTATGAAAGCCTTGAGAAGCTGTGCTGCTCCTCTGTCCCCCAAACCCAGGGAGCGTGAGGAACTCACATCCGCAGAGGGGCTGGGGCTTCAAATCATGGAGACATTTGCTGCTCTCCACCTGAGCCACTGCATTTTACCAACAGGCCCCACTGGGGATTGGACACACCGAGGCTCCAGGAAGCTCTCGCTCTAGGAGGGCCTCCCCCCAGGCTTTGCCATGCTTCCTGGGCCCTCTCAATACCCAAGGAGGGGGACCATCCCCTGAGAGAAGTGGCAGTGTGCTGGTGACAGGGGCTGGTGTCAGGGGCCACGCCCAAGGAATCACCCAGTTCCTGAGACCTGGCTGAGTGGAAGCAGGCTCCCGGGTGGATGGTGACAGCAAGGCGGTCTTGCTTCTGGCCGTGGAGTGAGGGTTCCTGGGGCAGGTGTGAAACCTGCTTCACACCCCCTAGGAATGCATCTAACTGCTCAGAGATCTTCCCTCTTGCACCCCTGCCTTCAGTATTCTATCCTCATCATACTGTCCCCAGCTCAGAGGAGTTGCCAGGCTGAGATCAAGACCTGGGCTCCTGGGTCCTACTGCTCCCACGGCTTCACAGGTCCCACTCCTTCAGGGCCCGGGGCAGTGGCATGACCTGGGGCAGACATCCACCCCTCTACACCACCCTGGGTCCTGGGTGCCTGGTCACTTCCTCCTCCTGAGTTGTGAGAGCAAGGAGAGGCTCATCTGGCTCCCCACTCTGCTCCCAACCCCCAGTTGCAGGCCTGGTCTGTGGCAACAATGTGATGTGTGAACAAGTTTGGCCTGTCAGCCTCCAGGCCAAGTAATTCAGGGTGTCTGAAGCAGAAAGTGGGTGTGCTCCATCCCCCCCTCTCCCACCCCCCCCAAGGGGGTATCCTGTCTCACTTTCAACTTCCCCTGGGAGGCAGAGGCACAAGTCTCCAGGCCCCCATGTGCCAAATGTCTTTCCTGAGAGCACTCATTTGACCCTCAACACCTCTCAGAAGCAGGGGTTATCAAGCCCATTTCATAGATAAGGAGACCAGGCCCAAGGTTAAAGGACCTGCCACCTGTGGTCACTCAGGGAGAGAGGGGCTACCCCAACCAGGAGACTGAGACCTTCAGCCTCAGAAGGGACACTTGAGGATCCACCCTGGCCCTGCCTGACTCAACTCTGATGAGCAGCTGCTGCTGGCCTGTGTTGGGGGTGCATGTGCACCCTGTGGGAGCCCCGCCACCCTCCTGCCCTGTCTGGCCAGTGCATGCACAGGCATAGATCTTGAGGCCTGTCCCTCCTGCCCGGTGACCTTCAGTTTTTCCATCTGCTGAATGGCAACGTGTCCTCCCCTGACAGGACTGAGCACGTGAAGGTGTCCAGGATGCAGAAAGACTGCATGGCGGCAGCAGGTAATCAAATCTGTCCTTCGTACCTCCAGCATCAGGCCTCCCCCAACCCCCCCCGTCCAGATGTGTATAAGAGACAGATGGGGGACCTTGTGCAATGGAAGGAAAGAGCAACATCTGTCCACTTCCTTCCTGGTCAGAGCTGAGGCAGAACTACTTTCTGTGGGGCCTGGAGGCATATGCCCCAGGGCCTCCAGCTCTCCTCTCCCTACCTCTGGACCCATCCTGCCCTCCAATAAGGAGGGGCTCACTTGAGTCTAAACCAGACAATTCTGAAGGAAATCAACCCGGAATACTCATTGGAAGGACGAATGACTGATACTGAAGCTGAAGCTCCAGTACTTTGGTCACCTGATGTGAAGAGCCGACTCATTAGAAAAGATCCTGATGCCGGGAAAGATAGAAGGCAGGAGGAGAAGGGGGCGACAGACGACGAGATGGTTGGATAGCATCACTGACTCAATGGACAAGAGTTTGAGCAAACTCGGGGAGGTAGTGCAGGAAAGGGAAGCCTGGCGTGTTGCAGTCCATGGGGTCCAGACTCGGACACAACAGAGCGAATGAAGAACAACACTTGGGTCTGAGGGATGGGGCTGCTTGGGCACGATGGGCAAGTGAGATGAGTTAGGGACTGAGGCTGGAGACCCAGCCCCCTCAAAGAAGCCAGCCCCCAGGAGCCTCGCCTCCTCTTAATCCAAGTCCCGCCCCCTACCCTCAGGCCCTGCCCCCGCCGGGGCCGCACCCTGGTCCCGCCCCCGCCGGTCAGCTCCCCCTCCCCAGGCCATGCCCCGGCTAGCACCATCCCTCAAGCCCCCGGGGTGTCTGAGGTACGTACCCCAGGGCCCACGTTCTGGGAGAAAGAATGCACCACGCCGCCAGGCCGCACGTCAAACGCCACCGTCGTGGGCTCGGACACCGTTTCCACCGGCCTCAGCGCCACGGCCGCCAGGAGCAGCGAGACCCACAAGTTCGCGCCGCCGCTGCCATTCCTTCTTCCGCTGGGCGCTGCCATCTTGAGATCAGGTTCGCGGGGGCAGGGACGGCGGACGGAGCGCGGCGAGGGACACGTAGGGAGTCTGGCGGAGGCCACGTCGGCGCCGGCGCGACCACGTGATCCGGAGGGCCCCTACCCCCGCGCTTCCTACCCGGGCTGCCATCTTGGGGGCGGGGCTTGGAAGTGCCAGGAGCGTTCTGGGGTTGGAGGAATTAAAACAGGTTTCTTGGTTTGGGGTCCATTCGTCCCTCACTAGGCAAGTGACTGGGAGAAGGCAGCGGCACCCCACTCCAGTACTGTTGCCTGGAAAATCCCATGGATGTAGGAGCCTGGAGCGATTTCACTTTCACTTTTCACTTTCACGCATTGGAGAAGGAAATGGCAACCCACTCGTGTTCTTGCCTGGAAAATCCCAGGGACGGCGGAGCCTGGTGGGCTGCCATCTATGGGGTCGCACAGAGTCGGACACGACTGAAGTGACTTAGCAGTAGCAGGCAAGTGACTGACCCTTCAACTCTTCTAGTTAGTACGTGTACGACGAATGAAGGATATAAAGGAGCACCACTGAAATTCAAGTTAATGCATGTAGGCAGAATGAGGGAAATGGAAGATCACCATTGAGCAATCAACTCTCATTGTTAACTCCAAGATTCGTGGATCTATGCTAAAAACTGGTGGGGAAAAGGATTTTTGCATTATCTCAAAGTATTTCCCCCCCGAGATACATAACAGCTACAAAGAGAAAAGTAAGTAATTTTACAGGGGCGACACCATCTTTAGCCCATTGAGCAAAGTCGACGTCGTTAAAAAAGACATTGACTTCATGGTGTCTCGATGGGATACAGAGAAGGACATTCTGAGTGGCATCTCCGTGGAATTTCTGTGCAAAATGCACGGCCTTAATCTGGTAGAGCAGATAGCAGAGAAACCCAAGTTGAGGGATATTCTGCCTAGGTCGCTGGCAGTTCTCTTTAGAAATGTCATGAAAGACAAAGGCTGAGGAACCATCACAGAATGAGGAGACTAAGACGCGGAAAGGCAACTGGGATCCAGGATTGGGTCCGTGCCTTAGTCTAGGTTGTTACAACAGTGTCGCAGAGTGGCTGGCTTCAACAACACATTTATTTCTTACAGCCTGTTCTGAGTGGGGGTACCTGCTCCTGTTAAGAAATGCTTCCCTCTTTGCAGCCAGCTGGCGTGGACCTGTTAGGAATTGGCTCCATAAATCGGAGGACGGCAGACTATTTGGTGTTTCACACAGCACAGTTCTTTTTATGTCTCCATTTCCCTGCCTCCCGTGTTGGACCTTCAGCGGGTCCCTATGAAGGATTCAATTAGTGGCCAAATGCTGTAGCTGACAAGGTATTTGGTTGTGAGTGGTTTTGAGTTTCCTACTCAAGAGGGGTACGTATGTGTACGTGTGTTTTCTTCTTAGACTGAACCCCAGCCTCGTTTCTGTTTTTCCTTTTTGCCTATAAAACAAAACCCAAAATAGAAACAAACAAAAAACTGAAGGGATTTAAAGGAAAAAACCATAATTTCCAAGATTCTTCTTTTTAATCATGACATGATATCTAGCGGTCAAAAAATATTTGGTAACAACTACCACGGCTTCTGCCTCCATGGTCAGGACACCATAAACAGGGTGGGTGTGGACACCATAGAGTGTGCATGAAGGAACTCCCTTATGGTGAATTAACAGCTCTGTATATATATGTTTTTTTCTGCCATGAGGCATGTGGGATCCTAGTTCCCTGGCCCAGGGATCAAACCTGGGTCCCCTGAAGTGGAAGCTCAGTCTTAACCAACAGACTGACCACCAGGGGAGTTCCCACAGCTCTGTATTTTGCCTGTGGCGGTGGTTCTAGGAATCTGTACAGGTGACAGAGTGGAATAGAACTGCACACACATATGAGTGCCTGTGAAAGCTGAGGAAATCTGAATAAGGTCTAGAGTTTAGTTCATTGCGTTGTAGTCACATCATGTTCCTGCATGACAGTGTGNAAGTGCACGTTCTCATCCAGGAAGCCGTGCAGGATGAGCAGGCGGTTGGGCCTGGAAGACAACATTGGGGTGAGGGTCTGGGGCCGAACCCCCTTCTCCCACCCTGCCCCATGGCAGTGAGGAGGCAGCAGCGGCAACTTGGCACCAGATGGTGGGGCAACTGAATGATCTGGTGTGACTGGCACGTCTGGGAGATGCCTGGCCAGGAGGGGAGGGTGTGGCCGGTGGTACCTGGAATGCCCTGAGGTCCCAGAAGCTTATGAAATGTGCTAGACCTGCCCTACAGTCTAGCAGTGGCTACCAAGCACTTGGCGTGTGGCATGGGTGGTGGAGGATGATTCCTTTCGAAATTTTGACATAAAAATAGCTTACTGACGTGACACCTGATCTAAAATTCACTCATTTTAAAGGGAACAATCCAGGGGCGTTTGGTGCATTCACAATGTCATGTAGCCATCACCTGGATCCTAAGTTACAGGACATTTCCATCACTCTGAAGCATACTCTGTGCCCGTGAGCAGTCGCTCCCAGTCCTTCCCAGTCCCTGGCAACCACCAGGCTTGTCTTTTATTATTCCAGTGAACTGAGATGAATGCAAAAGTGAATGGAAGTGGCTGCAGAGCTGTGGGTTCTGAGCTTGGCTGCACCATGGTGGCCCCTGGAGTCCAGGTCACCCTCTAGATTGAAGAGAACGGCCTCGCAGGGACAGAGGCCAGGGAAGGGTCAGTCTGGGACAAGAACCTTGGCACTAAAGGTGGGGCCAGGGTGGACGTTCACCAGATACAAGGCACATCAGAAACGGCCACGCCATTTTCTTTCCGATGGGAAAATCAGAAACCAGTTTATCAGAGCTGGGCCAACACACGTAGGTTTTACAACCACTGTGGACCTGGGTTCTGAGGCAGAACCCACAAGGCAGGCGGTTAGGGTTCAAAACCGACTCACGGGGCCCACGGCAGGCCACGTGCTTAGGAGGTGAGGGGCACCAGGGTGTTCAAAGTAGTGTCACTCTAGAGCTTCCTCTCCATATTGCTGGGGGCAGGGCTGGGGGCTTCCCTCCTTCCTTGGTCCAAGAGAACCCGGGGGCCTGCTTTCTGCGAGGAGGATGGAGGAGGGGGGGGCGCCGGCAGACAGAGAAGCAGGTGTGGAAGCCGCCCCGCCCGGCCCCAGGAGAACCCAGCGTCACGAGGGCTGGCTTTGGAGAGCCGGCAGGCGGGCAGCAGGGGCCCTTACTCATTGGGCAGCTTCTCCACGTGCAGGGCCACAGAACCCGCCTCGTAGCCAAGCTGGTTGTTCTCTGGGACATCCATGTAGCGTTCTGTGTAGCCCGTGTCGTAGGCCATCCACACTGTGACTGGGGCGCCTGCGATGGCCACCTGGGGGCCACCGTGGGTGAAGGGGTGCAGGAGAAAGAGAGAGAGACACACACAGAGGTCACGTCCTGGGAGCCTGCGTTTGGCCTGTGGTCCTGGGGCCTCCCCGGAGGACATGAGGAGCGGGCATGCACACGGGGGCTGGTGGGGAGGGGCCCTCCGCGTGTCTCCCCTGTGGACCGTGCACTGTCCTGGGAGGGTGGGTGAGCTGGGCGAGCTCTCAGGCTGGACTTGGCCCCACCCTGGGCCCACTGCCTTCCTGCCTCCTCCTCCTCATCGCCCTGGCAGCGCCGCCGGCCTGGGGGCCCCTCCCCCGACGCTCTCCACACCATGCCCCACCTCTGCCCGTCCGGGGCCGGGGTCCCGAGCTCAGCCTCCCACAGAGAGCTGCTGGCGGGGTTTTGTGCAGCCGGACGCCATCCTGGGGTCAGCAGTGGCGGGCAATGAGGAGGGGGGCTCGGCCCCGTGGGGCTGCTGCGGGGAGAAACAGCCACGTGGCAAGGCCCCTGCCGAGATGCCTCCCCCGGGGGGGTGGGCTCCAAGGGGCACGGGGGCGCTGGCAGACATGGGGGAGAAGGCGGGGTGGGACCCACCTTGAACACCTGGGGCTTGTGGATCAGCCCCATGAGCGAGAGGAAGCCTCCGTAGGACCAGCCATGGATGGCCACACGGCTCAGGTCAATGAAGCCATACTTCTCGGCCACGAACTGCAAGCCCTCCACCTGGTCCTCGATTTCCACCTGGCCCTGGGGGATGAGGCCGGATACCCCTCAGCGGCCTCTTCCCAGGCCCATGCCGCACTGTTTCCCTTCCCTCGCAGGGTGACTCCAGGCCCTGTGCAAACCTCTCGGGGTGGTGGTCAGCTGGACCTGGCACCAACCCTGCCTTGCCATCTCCTGGCTGGCTCTGATAAAGTCTCATCCCCTCTCTGGGCCTCAGTTTCCCCATGCCCAAAATAAGGAGGTTCACATGAAGAGTACAGATTTTTACAGTGGGTGTGAGGATGAAATGAAATGCGAGGTGTCCTGTATTCAGAGGCCTGGTGTGTGCCAAGACTCAAAGAGCTGTGCTATCACCACCACCAGCACCACCACCTCCGTCCTCATCACCACCATCATTGCCATCAAGTGCCTCATCACCAGCATCAGCCCCACGACCATCACCATCCCCACCACCCCCCACCACCCCCACTTCCACAGCCGCCAGTGCCTATCTGGCCTAGCCCTTGGGCTTCCTGCTGATCGGGCCTCTACTGATGTGCCTGGCTGCACCTGGGCCTTAGACACCAGGCAGGGCATATGTATACATGTCTCCCCATGGGGCACCGCTCAGAGCTGAGCAGCAGAGTGGACATTCCTCTAGTTCCACAGACCGCCCCACTTAGAACTGACACCCTGGCCAGGACTGTCCTTGAGGAAGGTGCTTCAGGGCCACCCCCAAACCCCAGGTCCCCGCACCTCCACCACACAAGAAGGGAATGGGAAGAGACATTACCATCTGGTTTTTAAGAGCCCCTTCGAATCGAAGCCCTCGCTGACAGGAGCCCCTGCCGTCAATCACGACCACAGCATAGCCCAGGGATGCCAGGGTGTTGAGCCGCAAGTACTTGATTCCTTTGAAGGAGTTATTGACCAGCTGCACCTGTGGGGAAGGCAAAGCAGCTTTGAGTCTGAAGATGAGGCCTGCACTCTATCATGAAGACTATGGATGGCCCAGGAGAAGAAGGCCCCTGCCCCGGGTCCTCCCTGGGATTACTCCCTTATTTCTTCAGCTACATTTTGCCTCTTTTCTACCCCTCTGTTATATCTAGAAACAGACACAGAAGCTGACGGGGAGGGCGGCAGGCTGGTGGTGCCAGGCGGTGTGTCCCCCAAGTAATGTGGCTTATGCTGGTCCCTTACTTTGGCACAATTCATGTTTGGGGCCTCATCATCTTCTGAGTGGTGTCTTGCTGGCTGTAGGGTGTTGACAGCACCTCTGGCCTCTGTCCACTAGATGCCAGGAGCACCCCCACCCCAGCTGTGATGACTACAAACGTCCCCAGATGTCACCAAGTGTCTTCTGGGGGACAGCCACCCCAGCTGAGAACCACTGTCTTGGATGCACCTGCTTGCCAACCTGCCTGCCTGGCCTGTCCCCTTCTCAGAGGGCTGGGCCCAGGGCTCCAAGCTGGTGACCAGGGGGTAAGAGTGGGTCACTGCTGGGTGGGTGGCCCAGACACACAGACGGGGTTTAGGGGGACTTCCCAGAGGGACAGGGAATAGCACCAGGTGAAGGGGGGAGGAGGCTGTGCAGTGAGGTCAGTGGGGACGGGCAGCAGCGCTAGGAGGGGCCCCGAGAGCCCTGGGTGGGTGGGGGTTATGGGGGAGGGGCGTGCCCACCTGTGGGCCTCCATACACGAAGAGGACAGTGGGGTGCTTCCTCCCTGGCTGCACGGCGTGGGGCTTGTAGATCATGCCGTAGAGCCGCACGTCTGACCGCGTGTGGAAATGGAAGATTTCTGGAGGCACGTAATCCGGGGGGCAGCCNCCCGAGAGCCCTGGGTGGGTGGGGGTTATGGGGGAGGGGCGTGCCCACCTGTGGGCCTCCATACACGAAGAGGACAGTGGGGTGCTTCCTCCCTGGCTGCACGGCGTGGGGCTTGTAGATCATGCCGTAGAGCCGCACGTCTGACCGCGTGTGGAAATGGAAGATTTCTGGAGGCACGTAATCCGGGGGGCAGCCTGTGGAGACAGAGTGGCTGTGGCTCCGAGGGTCAGGGTGAGCCAAGGCAGGCTCAAATCTGAGCGGGGCCCACGTCTGGCTGAACCCACACTCCCCCAAACCCAGAGGGTGGACCAGAAGCACCCCGTCTTCTGTGCTTCCTGGCAGTTATAACCAGAGTCTGCAGGCTGGAAGTGACCTGCACCCTGGGTGCCTGCTCGGGCCAGGCCATGGCCTGGTCTGGGACCCTTTCCAGAGCTCCTGACACCAGCTCCTCTCCCCCAGAGATGACAGCAGCTCTGGGATCTGATTAAGGTCGGTTTTATGCGGGGGGGGGGGGTCTTCTCTCTGTTTTTGCAAAGCAACGCTGGCTTTTCAGTCCAGTGGCGAAGATAACTCTTTTAAGTTTCTTTGAGTAAACAGGGTGTCAATTTAAAAGGCAAATGAGTCAACAGTGATATAGGCCAGGGGTCCACAAGTGTTTACTGTAAAAGGCCAGGTAATATTTTTGGTTTTACATGCAAAAGAGACATTCTGTGTGTCTGGGTTGTCACCACACTTGTCCCCCGGTATCCTCAGGGGACTGGATCCGGGGCAGCCCCCAGATACCAAAAGCCGCAGATACTCAAGTCCCTCATATAAGATGGCATACACACACCCTCCCATGTGCTTTCAGTCACCTCTGAGTCACTTATTATACCTGATACAACACGGACGCTACGTTAACTAGTTGTAAACACAGTGTAAGTGCTACGTAAATGGTTGCCATGCACAAGTCAGGTTTTGCCTTTTGGCATGCTCTGTGGCCGGGGGACCTGTGGCCGTGGAGGGCTGTGTGCACTTGACTCTGCTGTGGCTGCCCAAAGGGGCCACAGATGAAGCCGAAGCGACTGAGCATGGCCAGGTGTGGCCAGAGGGCCAGCTTGTCCACTTCTCAGAGAAGTGACCCACACACACAGATTGGGCTTTGGGGGAAAACGGCGCCCCCATGTGCCTGCGTGCACATCCGGGGCGGGGCATCAGGACGCCCAAGCCCCCTTTGCGGCCCCTGTTCAGTGCTAGGTGGCACCTTGTCAGTCCCCTCTCTTCCTTCAGTTTCCTCATCTGTGAACCAGGGCCAAGTTCCAGGACTGAGCTGTCAGATGGAGGAGGCTGCTTATTTACTCATGTTCTGGGGGCAGTGATGGTAACAAACTGCTTTCCAGCTCATTCAATGTGTTGAAAGTATTAGTCTCTTGGTCGTATCTGACTCTTCGTGACCCCATGGGCTATGGCCTGCCAGGCTCCTCTGCCCGTGGAATTCTCCAGGCAAGAATACTGTATTGCCATTTCCTTCTCCAGGGGATCTTCCCGACCCAAGGACTGAAACTGGGTCTCCTGCATTGCAGGCAGATTCTTTACTGTCTGAGCCACAGGAAAGTCTGTCAACACTCACAACCCCCAGGGATCTTATGTCCTATGGTGTCCTGGAAATCTACAAGGGGCAGCCCTGTGCTCAGGGGAGGGCGGCCTTTTTAGTGAGTGATCCCCAAGGCGGGGTGCTCTGCAGAGCGTTCAGTTTACAACACGTGGGCTGCCATAGGGCCCTTCAGTAGGTAATGAAACATTTCAGAGATGAACTGAACTGACTGGCCTTCGCTTCCACAGCTGGAATTGGAACCCGGGGCCCCTCCACCTGGCACAGCCGGCTCCGGCCCTTTGCGTGTGCTCTCTCTGGGACAGCAGCACAGAAACTTGAGGCTGTCTCAGGGGCCCCACAGGACAGTTCGGGGCTGTGGTTACGCTCGACTGGTTCTTGGGGCCGCTTGCTGCCTTGCGCTCACCCGCGTTATTCAGCAGGGCTCGGGCGGCGATGCACACGCTCAAGGTCCCAGGGGTCTGGGGTTACTCACTGGCTGCCTCCATCATGCTGGCCCAGAACCGGGGCTGTTTGTGCAGAGGGTCGTCGTCGGGACCGCTGAGCTTGTAGACGTGCACGCAGGGTGGTGTACCCACGCTGCTATAGTGGCTGACGAACATGTCGAAGTTCTGCGGGCGGGATGGGGCACTGAGACCGTGGGGTGCCTCCCATCACCCCTGCTGTGCCGGCGCCTTCCCCCATCACCTCCACCTGTATCCACTGCCTGCTGTCTACACCCCGTGTGGTGTATTTGCTCGTGTGACCCTGCTGTTACCACCACCCCTACCTTGAAAGGTTAGAGGAGCCTCTCCCCTGACCAGGGGGGTCCTGGGTGCTGACTGTGGGACCTGGGGGTGAGTTCAGACCCAGACCTGCCCATCTTGCTGGTCCTATAGCCAGCAGACTACACTGCCTACTTGTCTGGGCCGAGGGTGGCCCTGTGGTCGTATTCCAGATTGCTGCCTGATATTCTGGAATGTTCCAAGGGAGGGCACGTGGGGGAGGGGCCCACCTGGCTCATGGAGCAGCTGTGGGAGAAGCCGGGCGTGGTGAGGCGCACGATCTCGCCGGCCACCTCATAGCTGGCCACATAAAGGTGGTGCTCCAGGGGTGTGTCCTTCGTGCCTTGGAAGTACACCAACTTCGTCTCCTCGTTGACCCAGATCTGCAGACGGCATGGGGGCTCCTGGTGACATGGCTCCCTCCCTGCCCCCAGGGAGGGCTCCGTGTTCTATGAACAGGGAGGACCGTTCTCCCAGAGCTGGCTTCAGCCTGCCGGCTGGAGAGCTGTCTGGGAGTCTGTCCTGGATCCTGCAGGGGAGAAGCCCACTCCACTAGAGCTGGGCTAACCACATGTTCTCTGGTCCGACTTGGAATCAGAACTCCCAGTCTGGACAGCTCCTTCCAGGCGGGCCCAGAGCAGCTGGAGGGGGACTGAAGGCACAGTGTGGGGGGATACCGAGGCTGAGGGAGGGCCTGTCCTGGGCCCAGCAGCCCCCAGTCCTGGTCCCCAGTAGGGACAGCCCACCCTCTGACCCAAGTGCTCAGGATTAAGAAGTGGTAACTCCCTGCTCCGCTATTTCCTGGAGGAAAAGCCAATCAGACCTGGGCGTGGTTCTCAGGCAGTGACCTCAGGAGGAGGGGGAAAGAACCTCATTCTGGGGATGGAAGAGGCACTGCCTTGCTAGGCTGACCATGCAGCACAGATGCTCTGAACAGGCCTTTATGCCCCTGGGGACTGCTCCCAAGGATGGCACTGGAGGGGCAAATTCCAAATGAAGGCACAGCGATGCCCCAAGTGCTCTTCAGATGAGAGAGCTGATGATAGCTAGAATGTCCTAAAGACAGGCTAGCTCCACCCCTACGGCAAACTTCTCTGGGGCCACAGTAAGTCATGCAACCCTACAAACCCTCTAAAATACTCCTGTTCCTGTGCAAACAGGAAAGACCTACAGTGATTCCCCACTGTGGTCACTTCTGAGGACGGAGGCAGGTCACAGGGGCCTGGGTGAGGATGGAAGGGGACCATATAGAGAAACTCAATTTTTAAAACAAATGCTGATGTGTTGGTTGTCGTGTGCTCACTGGAAAATAAAGGCAGGTTCTCTGAAAATGGAGGCTGCCACTGGAAAATCCCAAATCACCACAGTGAAGTCCTGTGCTGGCTTTGTCACTGAGACTCTGAGAAGCTGTGTGGGTGGGAAGGAGAGTCTGCAGGTGAGGGGCCCACCCAGACCCAGGGCTCAGGGCTGGAGCATGTGGCTGTGGGCAGGGATGGCACAGGGCATTCTTTCCTTTTCTCTTTCTTAAAATGTTGCTTTTTTTATTTTAAAGAAAATTTCTAGGTAAAAAGATAGGGTATGCAGAGGGTTAAACTTTGACCATGGAGAAAGGTGTTTTGTTTTTTCCAGCCGTGAGCATGGCATGGGGGATCTTAGTTCCCCTACTAGGGACTGAACCCAGGCCCTGGCAGAGACAGCACTGAGTCCTAACCACTGGACCACCACCAAGTCCCCAGAGAAAGATTTTAATACTGTCCTGTGTGTCTGCCAGCTGCTAAAGGCCTTCAGAGTACTTTCAAGCAGGGTTCTCACCTGGGGCTGCTCTGCGCCCCTGGGCCATCTGACAGCCTCTGGACACATCTGTGGTCATCACAGCTGGGGTGGGGGCTAGGGAGGCTGTTCCACGCCCACAGTGCCCACAGTTGGCCCGAGTGTCCACAGCGCTGAGGGAGATACTGCTGTGGAGATGGGAGGGTTGGAGCTGTTTGAGGGCCCCATGACGCAGCAGGGAAACCCAGGCTTAGTGCCTGGCTGGCTGGGCCAAGCTAGGCCATGAGCCCAGAGGCACCTCCAGCAAGACTCAAGCACAGCAGGGCCACCCAGTAGGGACAGGTGTGGTCCACTGTCATGGGCACCATGCCTTGCGTTACCCAGGTCCCAGGAGGTCACTTGTCTCCTGATCGAGTGTTTTCACACTGCTGTTTCCTACCATGTAAACAGTGCACGTTTGTGTGCTAACCTGAGTGTGCCCCGGGTGGTCTCACTTAGAATCGGCGCTGTCAGGTCAGATGAGGTGCAGGTTGACACTGTAATGGATGCCCTCTCTGTCCCCTGCCCAAGGGTGCCCAGGCCCCTTCTCTTGGCAGCACACGGGTCACCCAGCTCTGGGTTTTAAAAAGGTTGGCCTACATCTCCTCTTGGGCACTTGGACAGTTTAGGTCTGTCTGAGTCTTTGGACCAGGACACTTTTATAAAAGCTGGGAGGGAGGGAGGGCTCCAGGACATCTGATTAAGGGGTCTCTCTGTAAAGTGAGAATTCTGCAGACCTGGCCCCCAATGATGGATGCAGGGCAGTTCCATGGTGGGCCCCACCAGTGTCCACAGGTAGCTTCATGCAGCGGAAGGAGGCCAAGTGGACGCTCCTGGTGGCAGGGAGAATGGGCCAGGCCCCACCCACCAGGATCCAACAAAGGAAACACAGACAACCCTGCTTCCAGACCCAGGATCTCCTGCTGGTGGGAAGTGCAGCCCCCATGGCCCTCAGCTGCAGAGCAGGAGTGGGTGGCCAGGTAGGGGGCGTGGGGCTGGAAGAGTAGCCACAGGCTCTCAGGGTCTGGAGGGGTCAGGGCCATGAGTGCGTGTCTGTGCACGGGTGTGTGTACAGCTGTGTGTGTGGAGACTCGGGTACCTTGGAGCCGTGCCTCGCCAAAACCTCCCACTCGCCGCTGGTCAGTGCGATCTCCTCCTTGATGGGGCATTTAAATTCATCTGAAAGGATAGGAAAAGAGGTGAAGGGAGCCCGGGGAAGCTGTGACGCAGACTCAAGGCACAAAATGGACTTGCGGCAAAGCCCAGGCAGCTGGGGGACAGGCAGGTGGACTGGCCAGGCCCCCAGCATGGGACGCAGGCCTGAGATCTGCATTTTTATCAAAAACATCCAACTTGGCGGACTTCCCCGGAGGCCCAGTGGTTAGGACTCTGAGCTTCTCCTGCCTCCAAGCTTCCACTGCAGGCGGTGTAGATTTGATTCCTTATCAGGGAACTGTTAATGAGATTCCACATGCAGACTGGTAAAGCCAAAAAAAAGAGTCACCCAGTTTTAGAACCCTGTGGGCCAAACTACCTCCTTCCAGGCCTTGGACTTGTGACTGGTTAGGACAGGTTGGGAACCAGGTCTTGACTAAACTCTGAGACTGACCAAAGGCTCAGTGGAGTTGCAGTAGGTTTTTCTGGGTGGGTAGGTCTCTCTCTTTTTATATATTTATTTACTTATTTTTGGTCAAGCTTGGTGTTTGTTGCTACACGTGGGCTCTCTCTAGTTGCAGTGAGCAGGCTTCTCATTGTGGTGGCCTCTTTTGTTAAGAAGTTTGGGCTCCAGGGCACACAGGCTTAGCTGCTCTGCAGCATGTGGAATCCTGACCCAGGGATCGAACCTGTGTCCCCTGCACTGGCAGGTGGATTCTCAACCACTAGACCACCAGGGAAGTCCTCACTTCAGAGTTCTTATCAGGTAAATAACAATATGTAATGTTTCTTGCCATGTGTTTGAAATTTTATATTAAAAACAGTTTATGAGCAGTGGCTACAGATCTTTTCTGTTCTCTTGGATCTGAAGCACACTGTCAACATCTCCTATGGAGGGGCAGATGTCCCCACACAGATCCACAGGGCGCAGAGAACAGAAACCTGGGCTAAGCGACCATCACCAGAGGACTCAGGAGGGACAGACACTCCTCCGTCCCTCACTCACTGCAAGGTGGGTGCGCCACTGCCTGCCCCCAAACCTTCCCGGATGCCCACATCGTTGGGCCCACATGGGGAGCCGAGTCGCACAGGCCTCCTCTGGGGCTGGCGGCCCTGCCAATGCACTGCTCCAGCTCTATAGCCTCTGTGCCACTCGTTACCAAGCCGCCCCCACCAGACCCCCAGCGGGCCTGGGTGATAGCACAGCCTGCTGGTCCCCCTGCCTTGCTCCAACTCACTCTGAGCTCTTCATGGCCTAGAAGGTCCCACCAACCACACCAGGCCTTCCCTCCCTTATCCCCCACTACTCTGCTCCAGCCACACAGGCCTCCTCACTGTCCCTCCCCACACAAGGCCCATTCCTGCCCCCAGGCCTTTGCTCTGGCTGTGCCCTCTGCCTAGAGCACTGTGTGGCCACCTCTGCCACAGGTCCCTGCCCTGTGTCACGTTATCCACTGATGTGCTCCAGGCCTCCTGGTGTCTTTCACCATGTCTGGATGTCTGCCTGCCTCCCCTCTAGAGCAGAGATGTCCACACTTGTCTCTTTCTACAGTGACCCTCCCTGCGGGCAGGGCAGGGCAGCTTCTCCTATAAAGGGTCAGATGGCACAGCCTTGGTACACAAAGGGCCTTGGCATGCAGTCGGTGCTGGATGAACCCTGCTGCCAAAAGAAAGCGGTCATGGCTGTGATAGCCCTCCCAGACCAGGAATGGCGTTGGGAAAGGCCAGTCTCTGAATCACAAATACCCACTCCCTGTGGTGGGGCACCCGTGAACAAGCCGTGCACTGAACCACCGGCTTGAACTGCAGGCAAGAGTGGTGAGTATTAGTCGGGCTTGCTCACCTTCCCCGGGGCTGAAGGGCTGGGTCCAGTCGTAGCCGCGGGGCCGCAGGACAGCGGTGACTTTGTACAGGTGGCAGAAGCCAGTCTTGCACTCATTGGCGCGGATGAAGCAGAGCTCGTCCGCTCCCTCTGCTTGGGGGAAGGGGTAGAAGATGTCGTGAACCTGTCCGGGCAGAGAGAGGAGGTTCATAAGTGGTGGTTTTGGCAGGAGCAGGTGCGGGGGAACTCGGGCTATCTCTCTCTGAGAAAGGGGAGGCTCAGACAGTCTGGCCAGAGGGCAGTCCCTGCCAACCCTCCCTCTTGAGCTGGCTTCTCCACATTGAGGAGCTGGGGACCTGGGGGCGGGGACATGGGAAACCAGGAGATGCAGGGGGACAGGGCCCACACACCCCAGCTCTTACATTGATCCACACATCGGTGACCTCCTCATACACCACGTACGGCTGGACATCCCTGGGCACAGCCCTGGCGAAGGCTGCCCGTTGCTCCTCGTTGTCGGTGGTAGGGATGAACAGGGCTGGGGGCAGGAGGACCAGCTGGAGGCGCTGCTGGGGCCGGTCCAGAAACATGGCCCAGGCACTGGAGGGTGAGATGGGAGGACCAGAAACTCAGGGCCTGGTGCAGGCCAGCCGGGCCCGACACCCCCTGCCCATCCGTGTGCGTGGTCGGGACGGCTCCTCCTCCGTCAGCTTCAGTGACACTCTAGCAAGTGACTGTGCAGTACATAAAGCCTCCCTGGCTGGCAGGCATGCCCAGGAGGCAGATGGGGGTGGTAGGGAGCGGGGTGGGGTGGGTGCTGACAAAACCGTGCGATCTGGCTGTTCTGCAAACACCTTGCGTCACTGGTGAACTTGGGCGACTTCTGCCAAATCCTCAGCCCTTATTTGTCCTTTGTTTCATATCTTGCTCTAAGTGGACAGTTAACTTAAATCTTTTTGCTTTTTTTTTTTTTTTGTCGCAATGCACAGCATGCAGGATCTTAGTTCCCAGACCAGGGATTGAACCCTTGCCCTCTGGCAGTGAAAGCGCGAGTCCTAACCACTGGACCGCCAGGGAAGTCCCTGCTTCAATGTATTGTGAACAGAGATCTGTTGGGGTCAGAGATGGAAGAGTTGACTCTCCACAGAAAGACAGACCAGATGCCCTCATCACGCGCCACTGTTCCTTCCTCAAATACTCAACCCTGCCCATGTGGGGTGAGTGGCCACAGAGGTGTGGCCATGTGCCAATAAAGCTTTATCTCTGGATACTGAAATATGGATTTCCTATCATTTCCATGTGATGAAATACTCCTCTTTGGATCCCCCGGCCCCTGCTTCACTGGAAAACGGAAAAGTCATTCTCGTGAGCTGCATGGTGATGGGCAGCCAGCCAGGTCTGGCCCCCGGGTATGCTTTGGGGCTCTGGTGTAGTGTGTCCGCCCCACCCCAGGGCAGAAGTGACTGTGAGGGGTGTCTTGGACTCTGAGGGATGACACTCACTACTTGCCATCTTGGGTCCAGCCGGCCCTGGCAAGGTACTCGACTTTCGGGAAGAGCAAGCTGAATGGCTGCACCAGCTCCTTCTCCTGCGTCGACACAATCTAAAGCGGAACAGACAGACGTGGGTTACCATCTGGCCTGGCCATGTGCTGCTACTGCTGTGAGGCGCTGTATCTCCCCAGAGCCACACACTGGAGCCCTAACTCCTGGGACCCAAGGAAGGGGCCTAACTTGGAAACGGGACAGTTACAGATGTAATCAGTTAAGATGAGGTCATACTGGGGTGTGGGCACCCAAACACACAGAATGAGTATCCTTATAATAGGGGGAGATGTGGACACAGGCGCCACGCGTCCCGTCTTGTGACACGACGCAGGGAGAAGGTGGCATCCCCAGGCCTCCGCTAGCCAGGGAGGAAGCTGCCCTCTCGATACTTTGGTTTCAGACCTTCAGCCTGCAGATCAGGAGATGACAGGCTTTGGAGACTAAACCCTCCCAGCGGTCTTTGCTATGACAGCCTGCTGACTGGAAACCAAGGGTTCTGGCATGGCTGTTGCTGAAGAGCCAGGTGGCCTTGGGCAAGACAAGCCTCTGGCCCCCGCGGCTTCCTGGAGGTGACACAGGGCTAGCAGGGCATCTCCTGGGGAGGGTGGATGGGAGAGAGGCCAGCAGGGCCCAGCACATCCCACACCCAGGCCTGCCCCCAACCTCTGCATCCCCCAGCTGTGGGTTAGTGGGCAAAACCCCCCCAGCCATCTCAGGACCCTGCTCATCTGAGGGGGGACCTGGAACCATTTACAACAGCTGGTGGGGCTCGGCAAAGCCACTTAGCGCAGGTCCCTGGAGGATTCATCAGAACATTCTGGTCAGGAGTGGAGAAGGGGTTTGGTTGGGCCTGCTGCTGCTGCTAAGTTGCTTCAGTCGTGTCCGACTCTGTGCGACCCCATAGACAGCAGCCCACCAGGCTCCCCCGTCCCTAGGATTCTCCGGGCAAGAACCTTGGAGTGGGTTGCCATTTCCTTCTCCAATGCATGAAAGTGAAAAGTGAAAGTAAAGTTGCTCAGTCGTGTCCAACTTTTCGCGACCCCATGGACTGCAGCCTACCAGGCTCCTCCGTCCGTGGGATTCTCCAGGCAAGAGTACTGGAGTGGGGTGCCATTGCCTTCTCCAAGGGCCTACTCATGCCCAAACCAAAACCAACCCCTAGATCGTGAAAATAAGTGTAGTTTATCTCAGGCACTTTTCTGAAAGGTTACACAAGAAGCCGTTCTGGCAAAACACAAAGGGGCTTCCAGGCTCACCAGCCTGCATTGATCTCTGGCGTGAGGGGCATCCCCCCCGACATCCTCACATGGAGTTGGGCATCGCCCCCACCCTTCTCCCCATTGCCTCCTCTGCCATCCTGGCTATGGATCCTTAAGAGTGACTCTCTGGGTGATGAGGACCCCCATCTGTGAGGCTGATTAGGTGACGGAGAGAAGGATCTGGCACACTGATGCGTCTGAAGTGACAGATGAAGAACTGCCCAGAGGCGGGGGCAGAGATACCCTTGGTCGAAGGTCAGGTCCCCCAGGTGACTGCACCCCCGCCCTTCTGGGCAGCCCAACCCCCGCAGGGCCTCCACTTGAGGCTAACTCTCCGCACCTCGGGGCCACTCCCTGTCTGTGTCCCGGTTCAGGGTGATGGGGGGAAGGGTGCAGCCTGGAAGCTGGGGCTCCGGGTGGAGCCTCTTTGGGTTTAGTTGGCCAGAGAAGCACCTGCCCTGGAGTGGGGGCTGAGGGGCCACCTGATCTCCCAGCAGAGACCCCGGCCTCCCCTCCTCATCTGGACGCTTCTTCCAGTCTCCCCGGCCACACTTACCTTGCCCTGACTGTCGGTCTGGAACTCAGCCAGTTTCAAGGCGATCTTGGGGTTCTTGCTGCCTGCAGAAATGAAAGCAAGGTGGACCTGGCAGGTGGACCAAGAGGGCTGACAGCAGGTGCTGGGGCACCAGCTGGGGGGGGTGCAGGGGATGTTCCCAGGCTGTGACTCAGCTGACATGGGGGGTGGGGAGGAAGACACCCACTGTCCAGAGGTCCCTCTGTGGGTGTGTCACCCTCTCTGGCCCCCCCAGGCAGGACTGACTGTGAGCCTGGACCATGGTCCCAAAGGTGATGTGGCTACATCTTTCCTGTGTAAGAACAGAGATCAGGCCTGGGCTGGTCGGGGGTCATGGGGGGACACAAAATAGGAGGAAGATGTTTCCCTGCCTCGGGAGACCTTGAAAGCTGGGTGCAAATATGGCACACGCCCCTAATAAAAGCACCCATGACGCAGAAACAGGGCCCATATCTGGTGACAGCTGGTGCTCAGCAGTCAGGAGGCAGGCAGCCTATAGGCTGGGGCAGCCGAGACAGGCTCTCCAGGGCGGGGTTCAGTTCCTATGACACGTCTCAGCTTTGGCTTATGGCTCTAGTGCTCCGGCAGGTGATATCTTGGAGCTCTGCTTCCTCACCTTTCCAGCAATGGAAGGACAAGACTGACCTCCCCATTCACACCAGGACCTAGAAGTTTCCCCAGGAAGGCTCTGCCTAGCACAGCCCACAGTCGGCAGGAACAAGTCTCTCAGAAGCTTCCACGGGGGCCCCGAAGATGCTAACCCTGCCCCGCATGAGTATTCTGTGTGGCTCACCAAGTTTGTTTTCCTTTTTTAAAGTTGTGTGACTACGCCTAGCATGGCAAGTGGGATCTTGGCTCTCCAACCAGGGATCAAACCTGCACCTGCTGCATTGGAAGGCAAAGTCTTAACCACCGGATGCCAGGCAAGTCCTGCTAAAAGTATTTTTAAATAATTTGAGACATGTTTAAGAATTGGTAGATTTCTGGGACTTGGTGGTTCAGTGGTTGAGATTCAGAGCTTCCAATGCAGGGGATGCAGGTTTGATCCCTGGTCAGGGGGCTAACATCCCACAAGCCTCTTGGCCCAAAACTGAAATATAAAACAGAAGCAATGTAATAAAAAAATTCAATAAAAACTTTAAAAATGGTCCACATTAAAAAATATAAATTGGTAGATTTTGTGGGTGAGTCTGGATTTCTGGCTTCTCTTGAGACACGGGGCAAACTGTACTCTCACAAGGCAGTGAGTATCCGACGTGCCCTCAGAGGGGCCACACCCTCCACTACCTCCCCAGGGCTCCTGTTGTCTCCTGGGCCCCAAGGCAGGATGCCAGTCACCACTGATGGTGGCGCTGGCCTGGCTATTGTTCCCGAACCCAGCCTGCTTCTCTGGGTCTATCCCTGCCTGGGTCCTGTGGGCACATTCTGGTTGGTGACTCACCGGGTTCCACGAGGCTTCAGACATCTCCAAGCTGCCCTGACCTGTCCTGGGCCCTGACCTATCCCTCACCTGTCCGGGGGTACCGGTAGGAGTCCGTCTTCCTTTCCTCCAGCGCAGGGGAGGGCACGTGGATGATCTCCACCTCGGACTCGTCCACTTCCTCGTACAGGATCCGCAGCGTCTTGCAGCCTTCTGACCCTGGAAGGGAGCGGGCCCCTGCTGAGGGTGCCAGGCATCCCTCCGCTGTCCCTGACTCCTGCCCACACAGGACTCTGTTCCACCACGGTGGGGCCCAGACGCCCAAAGCTGCCAATGCTTCCACCTAGGACGTCCAATCTTCAAGCTGTGACGTCCAAGCTGCCCCATCTGTGGGACTTGGTCACATCCACTCGAGCAGACCAGCATTTGGGGCTGGGGCAAGAAAGGGTGCCGTGAACATTGTCACGAGAAGGAAGCGAGTAGCCAGGAGCTACTGGCTTAGCAAGTGGCACGGGGGCTGCCAGTGGCAAGGTCAAGGGACGGAGCCCATAGCCATTACTTTCTCAGCTGCTGAGAAGGGTCCCCTCTGCATCTTATACCCTCATCTAACTCACAAGGGTGGTCCAACAACATCCACCAAATGTGGCTAAGCCCACTTGGCCTGCAGATGTCCACACGTGCTCTGTAGGGTGCTGGTTACAGCAAGCGGAGTGAGTGCCCCTAGGGTCCTGCATGCGGGGGCTCTATCTGAGGGGTTCTGAGCTGCTGAGGATAGCAGAGTGAGAACCCTGACGTAATCAAGGCCAGCGGATGACAGCAGCGGTCATTCTGTGTCCCCAGGGGACCTATCCCATGTCTGGAGACATCTGTAGTTGTCATGAAAGCTCAGGAGACCACAGCCCCCACAGAGAAGAAGCCCACTTCCATGCCCACAGGGACAAGGGGAGAAGATTTCATTTTATAGACCATGAAATTGAAGGGTGAGACAGTCACCTGCTTTTGGCAGGCAGAGTCATAAGCAGAGTGACCTGACCTGACCCCGACTTCTGACCTGGAGCCCTTCTCCCTGGTGGGCCTCAGGCACACCAGGTGCTGCGGCGGTGAAAGACACTGGCCAGATGGAGAAGTGTGGACAGTGTCCTCCCCAGAAACATGCCGATCCCCGCCAGGTCTCAGGAGTGCCAGCAGCCTACCCAACCCTGACAATCCAACCTCTGCCTGGGTGCTGGCTAGAGGGTACGGCACTGGTTTCTCCCCACCGCACAATTTTCAGGCCAAGCTTGTATTCACGGTTGGACCATGAAGTTTTCTTTGCAAATCAACTTAAGGAAAAGGTGAGTTGACGTAAAGGTGGCAGTGGATGGCCGGGATGGGGTGGTGCATGGCTGGGGCGGTGGACACCAATGCCTGGTCCCCAGGATCCTGGGTTTTGTGGCCCCACACCCACTGGCGCTCAGGTCAGAGGGACTCTGAGCAGCGGAGGCCTGGGACAGTTCTGCTCACGCTGTGGAGGGTCTGAGGCTACTCACTGGCCCCGGAAATGACTGTTCCCTCGCTCAGAAGACAGTGTGTGCTCTGCTGAACAGGGAAAAGGTGACACATCCTGGCCTCAGACACAGCTAAGAAAAACAGATACAAAAGGGCCCACTGCTCTGGCTTCTTCCTAACTTGTTGGCAAAACCCACCAAACTTCTAGGTGCATGCAGCTTCAACTCATCTCTCTTCCAGCTGGGAATTTCTCTAAGGCGGGATTTTCTTTTCTTTCCTCTTTTTAAAATTAATTTATAGCTGTGATAGGTCTTCACTGCTGCAACTGGGCTTTCTCAAGTTTCAGCTAGTGGGGCTACTCTCTAGCTGTGGCACCCAAGACATCCACAGGTAGAGGACTGATTCTCTGTGTTCTGATTGCAACGGACTGAATGTGTGCACCCCCCCCAGAATCCAAATGGTAGATCCTAACTCCCCACTACTCAGTGTGATGTACTGGAAGGTGGGGCCTTCGGGACATGATCAGGTCATGAGGGTGGAGCCCTCATGAAGGGGATTAGTGCCCTTACAAAAAGGAGACCCCAGAAAACTCCCTGCCTCTTCAGCACGTGAGGACAGGGAGATAAGATGGCACCCGGAAGCTAGGGAAAGTCCAGCACCAGACAACAAATCTGCCTTGGCCGTGGACTCCCAGTCCCAGCAGCAGTGAGAGATAAACATCTGTTGTTTATAAGCTGCCCTGGCTGTGGTATTCTGTAACACCAGCCTGAGTGTCACCAGCAAGCTGGCTGAGGCTGATCTTAAATGAAAAGCGTGAAGGGTAGACTAGCATGTA
Organism: Oreotragus oreotragus; assembly: GCA_006410675.1. NCBI lineage: Eukaryota > Metazoa > Chordata > Mammalia > Artiodactyla > Bovidae > Oreotragus > Oreotragus oreotragus. Next base: position 61,147 of record SJYX01006854.1, read on the forward strand.
TACTGTGCTTCTGTTAATAGAAGAGCACTTGCAGAAGTGTGTTTATTTTTTTGCAGCACCTTGCAGCATGAGGGATCTTAGTTCCCCAGCCAGGGATCAAACCCGCATCCCCTGCAGTGGAAGCGCAGATTCTCAAACCCTGCATCACCAGGGAAGCCCCTTGCACAAATGTTTTTAAACCAGAGAGGCACTTACCCTCCCAAGAGGCTGTGGGGCACCACCAGTAGCCAGTGAAGCGGTCAAATTCCTCCTGGATGACAAAGGTGGCCACACCCGCAGACCTGGGGTCATCGAGGACGCTAGGCAAGCCTGGAGAGGACAGGGGCAGATGCGAGACGAGGGGGGCTCTCCTGGGACTGCTGACGTTGGGGGCCATCCTGGGGGCCGTACTGGGTGCCATGGGGTGTAGAGCAGTATCGCCACCCCACCCACTCCATGCCAGGCACATCCTTGCCCCATTGTGACAGCTAACAATGTCTCAGCACATGGCCAGTGTCCCAGTCGCCCCAGCTGAGAGGCTCAGGCTTATCGAGAGGGCACTAGGACCTAGGGCAGGATGGTAGGCAGGGATAGGCCATAGTCCTCGGATTTCCACAGGCGTCTGCACAAGGGTTCCATCACACTGGGCAGGCAGGGGCCTGAGGCAAGCCCGGGTCTGGTGAGCTTTGGGCGGGAAGCGTGGAGGGGGACAGGAGGGCAAGGGTAGGAAGGCTGAGATGGGCAGCATCTAGCGGGCAGGCCAGGCCCCCACAGCCTGGGTGATTCACACAGAGGAAAGCCAGGCAGCTGGACTTTGTGGAGCTACTGTGGGGGTGGGGTGGGGGGTTGCGGTGGCTGGGAGACCAGGCTCTGAGCAGGTGCTAGTGGTCTGGTGGGGGTGCACGGTGGGGCAAGGGTCTCCAGCAGAAGCTGGAGTGGTGGCTGCGGGAACTGACCACAGCGGGGAGCGGGTTCCCATCCGCCCTACCCTCCACATAGGGACACAGGGAGGGGGTTGGTAGGTAGCGGTGGTGGTGTTCCCGTCCCACCCCCACCCCACCCCCTGTCTGGCCTCACCCTTGTGGCAGAAGGTCAGCCTCCGCTCCTCGCCCGTCTCAATGCTGGCCACCCACAAGTCACTGTTGTTGATGAAGGAGAAGAAGGCAGGGTCGGCGGGACAGATCTTAGGGTCCATTCGTGGCCCCGAACACTGGGTCTTGATTTCCAGCGGCTTCATGGGGGACACCTGCAGACAGAGAGGCCTGGCTCAGCAGGGTGGGAGGCCCCAGCCATTCCCCTGCCCTCCCCACCACCGAGTGCAGCTCACCATGAAGCCATTCTTGCCGCCATCCCGGCAGTGGAAGAGACTGTTGCTGGCCTGGAAAAGGAAAAGGCCGCTCTCGCTGTGGAAGTCGTAGGAGGTGATGCCGAAGACGCCCAGGCGTTTCCGCTCCCGCAGCAGCTCCTCCTCCCGGGAGTAGACCCCGTGGTGCGGTGTGGCCTGTGGACACAAGGGGGACATCAGCGTTTGCAGCTGAGGCCCTGGCCGCCTTTCCCCACTGACTCTCTCCCAGACAGATGGGGCTGGGCCCCCAGCCAGTGCCACCCTACAGAACCCCACCCTCCGTATTCGATCACAGCCCCTTCCCTCGAGAACATCTGAGCTCATTCCACCCACCACCAATCGTCCCCAGTCTCTGCGTGGAGGAGGAGACGGGCAGATTCAGGACCACCCAGATGCCTGACCTGGGGTGGGGCGGCAGCAGGGGGGTGAGCAGGTTCATTATGGGGGACACCGTGCAGCTGCCCCACGGAGAATTCTGAACATCACGTAGGAATTCAGAGAAACATTAAAAGGAAGAAACACATTTTTACTTTTTAAATTTCTTTTTCTCTGGCCACGCTGCAAGGCCTGCAGGATTTTAGTTCCCTGACTAGATATGGACCCTTTGCCCCCTGCAGTGGAAGCGTGGAGTCCTAACCACTGGACCGCAGAAGAGAGATCCCAGAAATGTGTTTTTAAAGAGCAGAATCCAAAGCAAAACGAGCAACCCTCACCCCCACTCCTGCTGCAAGGAGAACCATGCAAATGAGTTGGTGGGCTTGGCAACTTCTGTCCAGGACAGGCGACAAGTAAAGAGGAGAGGGCTGCATGGGTCCTCTCCCTGGAGTACGGTCACATGTTTATGATCCAAAAGCAGTCAATGTAAACCAGTACAAAAGGCACTCTCCCACTCACCGGCCACATCCTCTTTGGAAGCGAGATGACTTGGACCACATGGGTCATTAGTTAAAAGTCTGTAAAAGGGCCTCAAGCCCAAGTTACTTGCACGTTTTTGATGAGGCTTTTAAAGGGAGAGGTGCTTCCAGCAGGCGCTGTCATCACGAGCCTGGGCTGCTGTTCGGGTGCCCCAGGGGAAGGGGAGGGCCGGGCACTCCTCCCAGGGGGAAAGGCTGGGACCCCTCAGAGGCCAAATGCACCTACCCGCCTCAGCCACAGAGAGGGCCTGACTCAACCGCGGGGCTCACCTGGAAGTGATCCAGCATCTGCTTCCACGACAGGAGCAGCAGCGCCTCCTNGCTAGTGGTCTGGTGGGGGTGCACGGTGGGGCAAGGGTCTCCAGCAGAAGCTGGAGTGGTGGCTGCGGGAACTGACCACAGCGGGGAGCGGGTTCCCATCCGCCCTACCCTCCACATAGGGACACAGGGAGGGGGTTGGTAGGTAGCGGTGGTGGTGTTCCCGTCCCACCCCCACCCCACCCCCCGCCTGGCCTCACCCTTGTGGCAGAAGGTCAGCCTCCGCTCCTCGCCCGTCTCAATGCTGGCCACCCACAAGTCACTGTTGTTGATGAAGGAGAAGAAGGCAGGGTCGGCGGGACAGATCTTAGGGTCCATTCGTGGCCCCGAACACTGGGTCTTGATTTCCAGCGGCTTCATGGGGGACACCTGCAGACAGAGAGGCCTGGCTCAGCAGGGTGGGAGGCCCCAGCCATTCCCCTGCCCTCCCCACCACCGAGTGCAGCTCACCATGAAGCCATTCTTGCCGCCATCCCGGCAGTGGAAGAGACTGTTGCTGGCCTGGAAAAGGAAAAGGCCGCTCTCGCTGTGGAAGTCGTAGGAGGTGATGCCGAAGACGCCCAGGCGTTTCCGCTCCCGCAGCAGCTCCTCCTCCCGGGAGTAGACCCCGTGGTGCGGTGTGGCCTGTGGACACAAGGGGGACATCAGCGTTTGCAGCTGAGGCCCTGGCCGCCTTTCCCCACTGACTCTCTCCCAGACAGATGGGGCTGGGCCCCCAGCCAGTGCCACCCTACAGAACCCCACCCTCCGTATTCGATCACAGCCCCTTCCTTCGAGAACATCTGAGCTCATTCCACCCACCACCAATCGTCCCCAGTCTCTGCGTGGAGGAGGAGACGGGCAGATTCAGGACCACCCAGATGCCTGACCTGGGGTGGGGCGGCAGCAGGGGGGTGAGCAGGTTCATTATGGGGGACACCGTGCAGCTGCCCCACGGAGAATTCTGAACATCACGTAGGAATTCAGAGAAACATTAAAAGGAAGAAACACATTTTTACTTTTTAAATTTCTTTTTCTCTGGCCACGCTGCAAGGCCTGCAGGATTTTAGTTCCCTGACTAGATATGGACCCTTTGCCCCCTGCAGTGGAAGCGTGGAGTCCTAACCACTGGACCGCAGAAGAGAGATCCCAGAAATGTGTTTTTAAAGAGCAGAATCCAAAGCAAAACGAGCAACCCTCACCCCCACTCCTGCTGCAAGGAGAACCATGCAAATGAGTTGGTGGGCTTGGCAACTTCTGTCCAGGACAGGCGACAAGTAAAGAGGAGAGGGCTGCATGGGTCCTCTCCCTGGAGTACGGTCACATGTTTATGATCCAAAAGCAGTCAATGTAAACCAGTACAAAAGGCACTCTCCCACTCACCGGCCACATCCTCTTTGGAAGCGAGATGACTTGGACCACATGGGTCATTAGTTAAAAGTCTGTAAAAGGGCCTCAAGCCCAAGTTACTTGCACGTTTTTGATGAGGCTTTTAAAGGGAGAGGTGCTTCCAGCAGGCGCTGTCATCACGAGCCTGGGCTGCTGTTCGGGTGCCCCAGGGGAAGGGGAGGGCCGGGCACTCCTCCCAGGGGGAAAGGCTGGGACCCCTCAGAGGCCAAATGCACCTACCCGCCTCAGCCACAGAGAGGGCCTGACTCAACCGCGGGGCTCACCTGGAAGTGATCCAGCATCTGCTTCCACGACAGGAGCAGCAGCGCCTCCTTGCGGACCTTCCTGGGGATCTCGGAGTAGAGGAGGGAGTTCTCTCGGCTGCCATAAGGCATCCCTTGTAGGGAAGAGAAAAAAGCAGAGTGGGCGCCCTTGCCAACTCTAGCCTAGCTCAGGGCTAGAAGAGAGCCTCAGGTGGGATGGGCCTAGGACCTAGACTCCCCATGGCTCCTGGGACTGGGCCCGGCTGGCTCCTCCTGCTTCTCCAGCCCCTTGGCCACATGTCCCTCCCCAGAGAATCCATAGACAGAATTTACACTGGCCAGCAGGAGCAGCAGGCTCTTCCACTTGAAATGTTAGAGCCAAACATGTCAGCCTCGGTTACTGAACAAAAAGCACCCCAGAGGACAAAAAACGGAGGGTCAGTGATCCCTGACTCCCCACAAGCTGGTCTCGGTCATGTATCCTGCTCTACTATGGGCTCTTGCAAAGGCCAGGAATTAGTCTCAGATCAAAGGAAGGGCAAAGCTCCAGAACGACAGGGAGAAGTGTATTCAAGTCCAGCCCCTCCCCCTCTGCAGGGCTGACACCAGGTTAGTCCGCTTCCGCAGGGCCATCCTGGACACTGGAGGGTGTGAAGCAGCCTCCCTGGCCCTACCACTGGATGCCAAGAGCCCCAGCAGTGTGACAACCACAGGATGTCCCCAGACACGACTGAGCATGGTCTCCTGGGGCAGGAGCGCCTGACTGAGAGCCGCTGATCTGTAGAGCAGAGTGGCTGCCTGGGGAGAACTCTGTGTGGGTGAGTGAGGGAAGGAATACAGAGTGCTCGGCACAGACAGCGGCAAGTGTGGCAAGGTCACACCTTCCAACCGGGAGTGCCTCTGCCTTGATGGACAATGGCATGATGGCCGCGGGAGCAGGATGCTTCTCCTGGGGAGCCGGGGGTCCCCGCTCTCCAGGTGCCAAGCTGGGGCACTGAGGCCGGGCCCCTGGAAGCAGGCTGTGGCCCAGGAAGGGACCGTGACCGACAGTGGATCACAGCGAGCGGGCGCCTCTCTCTCATGCCTTTCAATCCCAAACTCCTCCAGGAGGGAGACTGGGTTTGGAACTGGTGTCCTGTCCTCATACGCACCCTCACTTCTAAGACTGGAGGCTGGGGCCCCAAGTTTGGTGCCTCTAAAGCTAAACAGAGCTTCATAAGTAATACCCATCCCACCACAGTAACTCTTACAGGTAGCTTCTCAATACAGCAAGCGACTTGTATTTTCGACTCGTGAGTTTGCTCATGAAGTATAGTTGGTAAAGAAGTGAAAATGCAAAGCTAACTTGGACGTACTAGTGAGAAGTGTTCACAACTCAACATCTGAGGACTTTAAGCCAGGGGGTCCCTAACCCCGTTTGGAATCAGGCCTCACATCAGGAGGGGAGCACTAGTGAGTAAAGCTTCATCTGTGTTTACAGTCACTCCCATTGCCTGTGTTACCACCTGGGCCCTGCCCTCTGTCAAGTGAGTGGCATTAGTCTCTCAGGAGCAGATCCTACTGTGAAATGCACACGAGAGGAACCCAGGTTACAAGCTCCTCGTGAGAATCTTCCTGAAACCATCCCACCTCCAGTCGGTGGAAAAACTGTCTTCCATGAAACTGGTCCCTGGTGCCAAAAAGGTTGGGAACCACTGCTCTAAGCTGCTGCAGCTAGACTCACTCTCAGCTAGAGACACAGACTCTATACCGCCCATCCAGGCCACCCACGGGGACATCTTCCTTCCCAAGTTCACAAGACAAGTGGGGATGGGAACCATGTGGTGGGTGACTCCTTTCTTGTAAAATGTCCAGAACAGGCAAGTCCAGAGACAGGAAGTGAGTCAGTGGTTGCCAGGGCTGGGGGCAGGGATGGGGACTGCCTTGGGTGATGGAAAGTTCTGGAACTAGACAGTGAGGATGGTTGTGCAATCCTGTGACTAACTGTACCCAAAACTACCATGCTGTCTGCCTTTAAGAGAAGGGATTTGATGGGACGCGAATTACTTCTCAATTAAACAAGAAACAAGGCCCAGTGTGGGGGCCAGTGTAGATAGCTGGGAGGGGGCAGGTGGCCATTCTCAACCAAGCACCATGGGCTCTGAACAGCCCCGGTCCACAGGCTCTCTGGGAGCCCGAGCCTTCCAGACAGGAAGCTGGTGGTGCAGCCCTACCAAAGAACACCAGAGACACCTCCCCTCCCCACTGTCTAATAAGCACTGACATGAAAAGGGACACGCGCTCTGGCACATTCCTGAAGCAGCTGCCCAGGCCCTGGTGTTGGTGGGGATCGGCGTGCACAGTGAGGGTCTGGGATGGCTGAGCATGGCCACTGACTTCTGCTGTCCAGCTCCACCATCTCAACACCCCATCCCAAAGCCCCCCAGCATGTCAGGTAGCCCAGGACCTGGACCCAGAACACAAGAGATCTCCCTTACACCTGAAGGGACTCCCAGCGCCGTCTGGGGCCCTGTGCCCTCCTCCGCTGGACACGTGACATCCATCTGCATCAGGAAAGAACTGACCCACTAGGAGCAGTGGAGCCCTGGAACTGGAACCCGTCTTCGAGGACAGCAGCAGGCACGTTCCCTTCTCTGCTCTGTCCCACATGCACTGGGCTCCAAAAGAGACTTCCCAAAGTGTGGTGATGGGCCCCGCCAGGGAGGAAGGGATCCCGGAGGAGTAGGGGGACAGGCCACTTGCTCAGAGCACCAGCGCAGGCTGGGCACCAACCTGGGAGGTCCTTTCTGTTCAATCCATCAGCGCTGTCTTACTACCAGCACTCCCCCAGCACTGAGCTATAAATACATGGGGGCTCGGGGGAGACCCGATCCAGGAACCTGGACGTGACGTGAGGTCAAAGGTACCCCAGGGTGCTGAGTGATACAGACTGGATCAGCTCAAGGGTGATCTAGCCCAAGAGAAGCGGGATGGCTCTGGGGGAAGTGACGGTGGAGCCGCAGAAAGAAACATATGAAGTGGATGCCTGGACTCCATTTAGCTCAGGCTTCTCAGTGTTGGGAGGCACGGGGCAGGCTGGAGGAGGTCCCTGACACCCACGTCTTTACTATGAGGCTCAGAGTAACTCAGAGCATTTCTGCCCTTTCAGCAACTCTGGTTGGCTTCATGGTGGCTCCCAAAGACGCCCAGATCCTAACTCCAGGAGCTGGTGAGCATGGTACCTGCCTGGCAAGAGGGCCTTCACCATTGGGATTATGGTAAAGATCTCGAGCTGGGGAGATTAGGCTGGATTATGCAGGGAGGCCCTAATGAGCTTGATAAGAGGGAGGTGAGGAGATTTCAGACACACAGGAGAGAAGGAGATGTGACCAGGGAGGCAAAAACTGCAGCAATGCAGCCACAAGCCAAAGAATGCCGATGGCTGCCAAGAGCAGGAAGCAGCAAAGAACACATCCCCCTACCCCTTGAGCCTCAGGAAGATGACCAGCCCTGCAGACGCCCGGCTTTTGGCCGAGAAACTGATTTCAGACTTCTGGCCTCCAGCACTGAGACAAAATACACTTCTGTCATTTTAAACCACCAAGTCAGTGGTCACTAGTGTCAGCAGCTGTCCTGGGACACTCATACAAGTACCTTGACCTGGGAGGGCAACTTGAACTTGAGTAAGCTAGGGACCCAAGTAAGACTGCATGCAGGACAGGGTAAGGACTAGGGACCATGGAACCACAGGAAAAAGAAAAAGAGAGGCTGTAGCTTGCCACGGTCACAGAGTCTGGGCCACATTCAGTCCTCTCTTTTTCCTCTCCCAGGGATAAATGAAACCTGAAGCCCGCCCTAATCTCTCTTAGGCTAGAGCTGGCAAACTTTTTTCCATAGGGGCCAGAGACAGTAAGTATTTTTGGCTGTGCAGCCCACATAACCTCTGTCCCAGTTACGCTCGAAAGCCGCCCGAGATGGTCTGTACACCCACGGGTGTGGCCGTACACCAGCACAACTGGATTTCTCAAAACAGCCGGCCGCCGCTCACCAACCCTTCTAGACCATTCCTCTCTCTGACTCCGCCTGCCAAACTGCCATCTGGTCTCCACGTGGGCCTCTGCAGGGAGGGAGAGCATCCAGCAGGGCAGCCCCCGCAGTCATTGTCATGGGCCTTGGCGTGACGGCAGCGCTGGTCAGGGTCTTGGTGTGGGGGCAGCATGGGGTGGGGGATGACCTTCAATTTTTCCAATACTGACCGAGGGCTGACTGGGGTCAGGCTGAGGGTGTGTGGAGGGTGACCCGGTCCCAAAGATCCAGAGCTGGGGTTAAAAACCTGCCTCAGATCAACAATCACGGGTCAGGCTGTGTCCAAAGGAACAGGACTGGTGCCGTTCCTTGTTGGCCTGGAAGACCCTGGGTAATATTCATTTGCTCAACAGGTTATCTGTCATCCACCTCCTAGGAGCAGGCCGGGGCGGCGGTCAAGGCCATAGGTGTGCATGAGGCCACACCACGCCCCGAAGGCCAGCGGGGAACACAAGCACAGACGTAACTGCTGATGACACAGGAAGCGCTGCATCGAGGCACACCCCAGGAGGCAGAAGTGAGCAGCAACTGACATGGTTATCCGGGGATCCAGGGCAGGGAGAGCAAACCCCCAATCACCCGCCCACAGGGATGCACTCGAGCCACCTCTCTGTGAGCCTCCGGGTCCTTCTCAATACACCACGAGCCGGCAGGCCCCCACGGGAGTGACCTTCCACTCCCACTGTGGGAAGTCATGTTGCTCAGCAGCCACCCCGGCCCAGCCCAGGCCGCTGGGAAGTGACTCAGGGGGCGGGCCTAGCTGACAGGCGCTGGAAACAATCTCAGGGCCGCAGGCCCACCTACCAGGCCCAAACCTGGAGCTGCTGCACGGATGGGGCAGGACTGCCCTCTGTGCTGGCCACCACATGGCTGAGGCCCTGGGGGACCCTGCCCCAGGCTATCACGGTTCACAGCTGTCACGTGGGACCACACCATTTGCGAACAGCTTGCCCCAGGCCCAGCCCTCTGTCTGGACCCTCTGACTCACTGGACTGGCTGACCTCTGGGGATGAGGGGACAGCGCAACAGCTGGCCTGGCAAGGAGGTGCAGGGGCGGGGAGCCCGGGGCCTCACCCAGGTAGTAGAGGCGGTGGGAGTGGGGGCCTGACTCGTCAGTCTTCTGCACAAACTGGAAGTCGTGCGGCGCCTTGTTGACCACGAGGCCCGAGCTCTTGCGGCTACCGTGGATGATGCTGCGGAGTCCCTCCCATGAGTGCTTCTGCACCTGGAAGCGGGATGCCGGCTCCTCTGTCTCTGCCGCGTCACCCCGCTCAGACGTCAGCGCCCCGGTGGCCATCCTCTCCGCCCCCTGGGAATTCAGCGAGAAGCTACGAGGAGGGTGGGGTAGGGAGGGAAGGACAAGCGGGAAGACGGTGAGAAGCAGGGTGGCACCCAAGTTCCGCTCACAAGCTGCCCCCTACCGCCGACTCCCCTGGCCAGGCCCCACCCACCCTGGGCAGCCTGCCCTGCCCCCTGAGGACACCTCAAATTCTTCCACTTTTTTCCAGCCACGAACCCACAGACCCCCACCACCAGCACCTCCTGGCTGAAACACTGCCACTGTCTCCCAGCTCAACCTCACATGTTGCAAATCTGATCCTGCGACTTAAAACCCTTCCTTGGTTTCCCGCACTCACCTGGGATAAAACCAAGCACTCACATGGCCTTTGCTGGCTTTTGTCCTCTGACCTCTGCCAGGCCTTCAAACCTCACCCTCCTTCATCAATCTAGGCCTTCTCTCAGCTTTGCAAACAAGCCAGGCTCCTTTCCACTCCACAGGCTTTGTCTGTGCTGGCCTTCTGCCTGGAACACCTCTGCCCCACTCCATACTGGACTAGCTTCTAATCAGATCTCAGCGTGTCTGTCAGGGCCGTGGATGGCCATCTGGACCCAAACTGTCCATCTATCTTTCACTTGCTCCCTGGCTGCTCCACCCTCAGAGTGTTTTGTCATGGTGACTGTTCACGGATCCCCTGCCTGTTCCTGCTCGGCCACCCCCCACCCCCCAACCCCCCACCCACCGACCTTGTCTGTCCTGGCCACGGCAGTGTTCCTGGAAACTCACACGGCCCCTGCTGCACAGGAAGTGTTCCTTGGAGAGCCACAGAGTGATGATCTCCACTGGGAGACACTCTCTCACTCCCCAATAACTGAGCCTAAGATGCAGGTGGGCAAATCTCGTGGCCCACGCTGTCAGCTTGCCAGCCAGCAGGGGAAGCTGTCCTGTCTCACCAGAGGGGCTCAGAGAGCCAGGCAGACATCTGCTGGTCATCAGAGAGCCTCAGGTGAAAGGATGGACAGGCACCTCCTTCCTGAGAGGCCACTCCACTCTCTCCACCCACTCCAGGGAAGGTTGCTGCTGTGTAATACCCTCCCCACCCCCTGCACTTGCGGCTTCTTGACTGAACTAGACTGGCCAGGCAAATATTTATTTTATGGAAATCTAAACACAGCCTCGGTGACCTGGTTCTAGAAGAGCCAGGGTCATCTGGTGAGGCCAGCCAACATGGCCAGGCCAGCCTGGATTTCCTGTGAGGGCACCAAATAGCCAAAGGTCTTGCTTAGACTCCGGGATACCTCATCCTCTGGGATTAGTGCCTCTGTGGGCACATATACATATTCCCTTGTAGGAGGAATTGGCTTTCAAGAAGTCGTGGACAGAGCTAGGGCTCCACCTTCACGTGGGGGCCTTAAGACTTCCAGAAGGCTTTGCCCCTTGCTAGTACGAGAGCCCTGCTCACTGTGAGAGGCGACAGAAGAAAGAGACATGGGGAGGCAGCCACGGCTGCTGAGCACCCACTGCAGGCTGATCTTCAGACTCCTCTTTCCAACTGGGCCCCTGCTTGGTCCTTTCTGACCCAGCTGAGCTGGGGCAGGGGCAACAAACTGGCATGGCCTGCCCCCCAGACACTTCAGCTGCCCCCACACTAGCGCTGAAGACATGGACCACAGGCCATCAGAGCCTTTTGGGGCCCTCAGGTCAAATAAAGCTAACCCTGGCAGGACAGCACCCTTGCTGAGGGGCGCCCATGGCCTGTCCTGGCCTGCCACAGAGCTGCAGTTCACCTCGAGGGCAGCAGGAGCCATGGGCGGTGCTGGGAAGGGGCCGGGCCAGAACCAGCTGGGCGCTACAGAGCCCACACAGCCCCGGCACTGTTGGCAACAAGCTCAGAAAACCAAGGCAGGGCAAGTCCCCTAACCACCAAACCCCTCCGCCCCCAGCCCTATGCTGCCACCACAATTCCAGCTGCAATCACGGCAGAAAAACAAACTGGCCTCGGGTGCTCCCATGGGGGACCCCAGAGGCAGAAAGCAAGCCTGGCAAAAACTCTCATAGAATCTCATGGCTTATATCCACGGCAAAGGAAAATAAAAATGATCTTGCCTCCGATCAGCGCAGAGAGCCCAGGAAGCAAAAACACGATCCAGGAGATGAGAAACGAAATGAAACATCGGGAGGACCTTCTAGGAACCTTCTAGACGTGGCTCAGCAGCCCAAGCTCGCAGGCAGGCCAACACTTGCTGCCGGGCCCTGGCCCTCGGCTCGCCTCTCTCCTCCCCAGGGGCAGAGAGGCTCGGAGAGGGGAACAGGTGAACAGAATGCAGCCCTCGGGAAGCAAGCCTGTGCCGGCCCTGCCTCATTCAGCGCCAGCTGGGGCTCGGCTTCTTGAGGCAAGAGTTTACACAGCTGGGGAAATGAAAGTGGATTCCAAGCCACCTAGGCCAGACCCACCTACGCCTTCTTTTTGCCAATCGATAGGACGGCCCACAGCCCACACCACCAGCACCTAGGTCGGGGCCTGCCAGCAGGGACGCTGTCAAGGCCCGCTCGGCTTCTGAGATATGACTGAGCCGGCGCTTCTCAAACTGGAACCACCTGCCCCTGGGGTATCAGCCAGAGTCCCAGGTGATGAGGGAACCAGGCGGAAGGCAAGAAGGCAGGAGGCGCCAGACGAAGGGAGGTGGGGCCCGGGGCCACCATGCTCCAGAAACGCCTGTTGGGGGCTGCCTGGAAACAGAAAGCCGTCCTCTACTCTATGAGGGCCACCCCTAGCACCTCCCAGGCCTTCAGCTTCTGCAAGTCCATGAGCAGTCCAGCCCACGCCCACCCCAGACCTGGTACACGGGGAGAGGAGACTCCAGCCCCACTGTGGACTGGCGCCCGAATGCGCAGGCACCACACAAACTCAGGGCCGCCTCTGGGTAACAAATCACGCACTTAATGCCAGCCCTGACTTCCAGAACCATCTTCTGTTCCCTCCTGCCAACCCCTGCCCTGATCCTTGCACTCACTGAAAGCAGGTGAGCCTGCGGATCAGAAAACTGATACTGACAAGAGATCGGCTCAGCTGAGGAATTTTCATGGTCCCTTCCTCTCGTGCCAAGCCCCACACGTAGAACGGACGAGTGACTGGGCCTTGTGAGGATAACTGTGATCCTCACTGAAACCTTGGGAATTGAGTTCTGGGCTCTTCCCTAAAGGTGACTGGAAAGCAGGCTCTGAGGTCAAGTGGCCCACCCAACCATCCCCACAAAAAAGGGCAGGAGCCCCAAGCCCACATCCTGACCATCTCGCCGGTGGCTCTCAGTCTCCTCCCCAGGGGACGCTGGGTGCTGTCTGGGGACACTTGGGGTTGTCATGACTTGGGGTGGGGGTGGATGCTCCACTCCTGCCATGCCAGGGCAGGCACTGAAGGACCTAGCCCAGTGGCAAAAATACCAAGGCTGGAACTTCCACATTCTCAGTGCAGGGGGCCCGGGTCGATCCCTGGTCAGGGAACTATATAACCCTCATGCCACAACAAAGATTTTGAAGGCCACAACTAAGACCCGGCATGGCCAGATAAATAAAAGTATATTTTTTAAATGCTGAGGCTGAGTAATCCTGCTAGCCCATGCTGCCGCCCTCACAGAAAAGCCAGAAGCACACCTTGAGGAAAACCAGAAACCTGGGGACCGCCAAGGTTTGTCTTAGACCCTCCAGACCTAAGATTCCATTAGAAATTCGGGAACCTCTGCAATATCCCCACTGACCAGGGATCCCCAGGCGCCCCTTACCTTCTCCAATGTCCTGTGTTCACGGTGTCCAGCCGCAGCTTCTTAACCTTCCGCATTAACCACTTGGCTGGCCTCAGGGTGCGTGAGCCTGCGAGGGGGAGGCCACAGGGCTGCAGCTCTGGCAGTGTGGAGGGGCGAGGCCTCCTCCCCTTCAAATGCAGCCCTCCTGGGGCTTTGCTGGCTGTGCAGTGGGCTCCAGTTTGATCCCGGGTCGGGGAACCAAGATCCCACGTGCCATGTGAGGTGACCAAAAAAAAACCACCAAAAACCTCTGGTCTGCAAAGAACACTCAGTCAGGGGCCTTCTCATGCTCAGTTGTGTCTGACTCTTTGCCACCCCACGGACTGTAGCCCGCCAGGCTCCTCTGTCCATGGGATTCTCCAGGGAAGAATACTGGAGTGGGCAGCCATTTCCTTCTCCAGGGGATCTTCCCGACCCAGGGATCGAACCTGTGTCTTTGTATCTCCTGCATATACAGGGGGATTCTTTATCACTGCANTGTGTCTGACTCTTTGCCACCCCACGGACTGTAGCCCGCCAGGCTCCTCTGTCCATGGGATTCTCCAGGGAAGAATACTGGAGTGGGCAGCCATTTCCTTCTCCAGGGGATCTTCCCGACCCAGGGATCGAACCTGTGTCTTTGTATCTCCTGCATATACAGGGGGATTCTTTATCACTGCACCACCAGGGAAGTCTCTCTCATGGGACTGATGTTAGAAATCTGAAGGCCTATCCAGGTATTTGCCAGGAAGCGGGCAGTTCTCCCCAGTTGAGAGTCCTGAGAAGACGTGAGTTTCACATGACTAGGGAGATACCACACACTGCACTTTTGGGGAATCAAAGAAACCCACATTCCCCACTGTGGTTGCTCCCCGATGGCTGTTCCAACCCCATTCCTCCCAGATCTTGACCACCATCTCCAGCCACACTGGCCTCAACCTCCCTAAACATTCAGGCAAGCCCACCTCCGGGATTTTGCACTCCCCAGCCCCTATGCCTAGAACACCCCTGCCCCCTCTTGTCCTTCAGGTCCCAGTATCAGCTCTTCAGGGGTCGTTCTTGGCACTCAGTCCAGAGTGCTACCCTGTCAGCCCCATCTCAATGCCTGGGCATTTCTGCAGACACTCATTCTAAGACAGTAGTTCTCAGTGGGAGTAATTTTTGCCCTCCACCCTTGTCCAGGGCATCTGGTGATGCCTGTTGACATTTTTGGTTGTTCTGATGGTGTGATGGGGAGGGTGGGGTTACTGACACCCAGTCAGTGGGGTCTGGGATGCTACTTATCACCCTATGGTGTCCATGAGAGCCCACCCCCACTCTCTCCAATAATGATCTGGTCTCAGTGTCCTAAGTGCCAAGGAAGAGAAACTCTGTGTTTACTGTCTGGGGGGCAAAAACTGAGTAACATTCTCAGACTCACACTAGACATCAAAGTAAATCACTTGTGGTTTAGGTGGTATACCAGGGTGGCCCCCAGGGCCTGTAAGTCATCCCTTCTCTGTTTGTGTGCTTAGATGTGTGCAGCCTCCCAGGGCCTCTGCAGGTCAGGTGATCCTGGTACGCAGACGGGTCTCAACGAGGCCCAGTGTCCCCAAGGGGACGGTTTTGGTTGTCAGGACTGGAAGGCAGGCAGCTGGCATCTGGTGGGTGGAGACCAAGGATGCTGCTAAGCCCCCACAATAAGCAGAATAAACCCCCTCCCAACGCAAAGAATAATCTGGCCACTAATGCCACTAGAGCTGAGGCTGAGAACCCCTCTCTGGGTAGATGACTGCTTCCAACAGGATGTCAGCGCCATGGTGGCAGACATTCACTTGTCTCTTCCCATTGTGGTCATGACAGACAGGATGCACTCAACAGACATCTCAGGTTGAATGAACACATCCTTGTCTTCACTTGAATGCTGTCTAAAGTCAAAGGGACCATTGGTGTGGAGGTCATTCCACCACCTTCTTGACAAGACAGGTGCCCCGATGGTTAAAGAAAAATAAAGCAGTAGAACTTCCCCGGTGGTCCAGTGGCTAAGACTCTGTGCTCCCAACACAGGGACCCCAGGTTCGATCCCTGGTCAGGGAACTAGACCCTGCATGCCACAGTGAAGATCTGGCGCAACCAAGTAAATATCTGAAAGAGAAAAAGAAAGCAGTGCCCGGTCCCAGGATGGAGAATCACCCGGAAGTAAAGCAAAATGTCACTAGAAAGCAGTACTGATTTCACTGCAGACCAGGGACAAAAACTCTGGGCTCTGGTGTCAGAGCGATTTGGAGTCAAACCCCGATTCCACCACTGTGACCTTGAAGGAGTCGCCTAACATCCCTGTGCCTCAATTTCCCCAGTTGTAAAACAGGACCAATGCCCTGTTTGTTGGCAGGGCCAACACCTAATACTACTGTGAGGATTGAATGAGATTACAGGGGTTAAAATCACACATAGAAACCACAGGGCAGCTAATACTGTCATCTGAACAAGTTATTTAAAATCAATAGTTACTTAGATAACAAGTACTTAATAACAAAGTAACAAGTTACTTAAAATCTCCAAGAGAACTAGACTCAAGCAAGCCCCTTTCAGAGCAAGAATCCACATCATCCCAGAACCCAGTGCCAGGCGCCTTATTAGATGGGGAGTAGGGGGTGGCGGGTGGACGTGGTGTGTGTGTCTGCGTGTGTAGCCACACATCCACCAAATACTTTTTTTCTCCTCCTGAAGAGAAAGAAAAGTCTCCAAGCAGAGTAAAGCTGAAGCCACTAGCCTGGGACCAGGCTAACTGTCCTCCAGGGCTGTAGAAAACCACTTCCTCCCAGATTCTATATCCTGGAACAGACAAATAAATCCCACTCACCCATACCCAGCGGTCCAGCCACCTCACCCCACTGACCTTCTAAAGGGTCCAGAGAGCCTCCATTTCAGCTGCAGATGTGGTTCACAGACCTTGACAGAGTAAATGTGTCATTAACGCGGCGATTTAACAGATGGACTGACTAACCCTCTCACGCTCCTGCCACTGGCGAGTCCCCAGTGGTTGGGCCTGATTCACTGTACCCAGTAGATCTTAATGATGCCTCACAGCCCCGCAGCGCTGTGTGCACGCCCTGGACCACACCCCGCAGCAAAGTCCTGCCACCAGGCGCCAATTCGACCAGGATCCAGCAAGGGACTACAGGGACTGGTGACCACACTGCACCCTTCCTGGGCTTTTAGTCCCAGCTCCTGTAAAGGTTTATGCTTGCCGCTCAGGCAAGTGACTTCCTCACAGTCCGGGGCAGGGATGCGCTCAAAGGGAACAGGGGCCACTTTTGCCGCACAGATGGGGAAGTGTCAAGACTGTTGGGAAAGGGTGGATGGCTGGACAGGGCTGGGAAGGAGGCTGAGTGAAGCAGGCTGGACCCAGTGGGGATGTGGGGTGAAGGGGTGGGGGCCGGACGCAGGGCGGGGCGGTGGCCTCTGCTCTCATATAGGTAGCATGTGTCTGCATAAAGAGAGGGCGAGGTGGGGACCTCCAGAGCCGACGGGGAAAAGAAGGCATTATTGAGTGCGGCCACCCCGGGAAACGGGTCAGAGCCCGGTGGCCCGGGCAGCAACGGGATGGGAGAGGACGTCGGGTCAGGCCGGGCAAGCGGAGGGAACTGGCGGGCGAGGAGCGAGGAGAGGAGCGGGGCGGAGGGGAAACGGAGGCGGGGACTGGAGGAACCGCGCGAACGGTCAACGGCCGGGCCGGGGAGCGCGAAGGCGGGGACGGAGGGCCCCGGGGAGGCCGTTCCACGTAGGGTCCAGGGTCGGGACTGAAGCGGGGCGGGTCAATGGCGGGTTCAGGGCTGCGGCCGAGGCCGGACGGGGCGTGGGGGTGCTGCTCACCGGGACTGGGGGCCGGGCTGGCAGGGCGTCCCGTAGCCGGCGGCACCTCAGACTCGCGGCTCCATGCCCGGGACTGCGGCCCCGGAAGTGGCGGGCGCGGGGCACGGCGGCGCCGGCGGACACGGGGTAGCCGGCAGCCCAGGCCCCTTTGACCCGGAAGTCGAGCGGCCCAGGCGGCGGCCTGGGATTGGTCGCGGCCCGGGCGGTACCAAGAAGCCCGGGGCGCTTGGGGGAGACGCGTCAGCAGGGCCCCCCGCAGTAAGCGGGGTGAGACGTGCCACGGGTGGCGTCTTCCTGTGCTAGGAAGGGACACTGGGAAGAGACACCCCTGGTAACTTGGTATCACCCGACCAAACCGCTAATACTTTTACTAAGGGCATTGTGAACACTGCTTAGTCGCTCAGGCGTTGGTGGTATAGTGGTTAGCATAGCTGCCTTCCAAGCAGTTGACCCGGGTTCGATTCCCGGCCAACGCAATAGGTACTTTTCTCTTTTTTAAACAGCTTCTTTTACTGTCTATTTAAAATTTCCTAAACATCAAGCTAGTGTTTCTATTATTTTGCAATAACTTCTACAATTCCCGAATAGCTTTAAAAAACAAGAAGAAAAATTTTAAAGCGCCTAATCTGAATTTCTACTGTAGTAAATTTTAAAGTCGCTAAGAGTCGGGCAAGACTGAGCGACTTCACTTTCACTTTTCACTTTCATGCATTGGAGAAGGAAATGACAAGCCACTCCAGTATTCTTGCCTGGAGAATCCCAGGGACTGGGGAGCCTAGTGGGCTGCCTTCTATGGGGTCGCACAGAGTCGGACATGACTGAAGCGACTTAGCAGCAGCAGCAGTAAAGATATCCAAGTGTTTCCATGTGGGTTTTGAACCAGGGATCTTTCTTGTGGGAGGTGACAGTGATAACCGCTACACTAGGGAAACGGACGAGAGTCACACTTCTTGAGTTTATTATAGATAATGTTACAGAAGTTGTTACATTGTAGCTCCTGAAATGACTATTCTTTGGTTCAGTCTCTCCACGTTGATTTCACTCTTCTTAAATGTCCATCACTCTGCCTGATGCCGTGGAAGCTAGAAGGAGGGAAATAACTCTCTCAACAAGCACAAACACACTATTAAAACAATCCAAGACAGGTATTTCTCTCAAACCCATCCTGAAGTCAACGTTTCATTAGTTCGTCTCATAGATTCCTTATTCTAAACCCTTCCCAGTCTACAAATATTAACCATGCTGTTTCAGCCCAAACCACTTTCTACAGTAATTTTCTGTAAAAGATCTCGCTGCTGGGTGCATCAAATTTGGAAGGCGGAAAAAAAAATCAGGACATAGAAAGAAGTTAATTGAAGATCATTTAAATGAGTTTTCATCTTAACTGGAGTTAACTCATTTTAGAGCATTTCTTTTTTTAAGAGAGACAGTGGAAAACTCAGCAGTGGCCACAGGACTGGAAAAGGTCAGTTTCATTCCAATTCCAAAGAAAGGCAATGCCAAAGAATGCTCAAACTACCGCACAATTGCACTCATCTCACACGCTAGTAAAGTAATGCTCAAAATTCTCCAAGCCAGGCTTCAGCAATATGTGAACCATGAACTCCCTGATGTTCAAGCTGGTTTTAGAACAGGCAGAGGAACCAGAGATCAAATTGCCAACATCTGCTGGATCATGGAAAANCCTAGTGGGCTGCCTTCTATGGGGTCGCACAGAGTCGGACATGACTGAAGCGACTTAGCAGCAGCAGCAGTAAAGATATCCAAGTGTTTCCATGTGGGTTTTGAACCAGGGATCTTTCTTGTGGGAGGTGACAGTGATAACCGCTACACTAGGGAAACGGACGAGAGTCACACTTCTTGAGTTTATTATAGATAATGTTACAGAAGTTGTTACATTGTAGCTCCTGAAATGACTATTCTTTGGTTCAGTCTCTCCACGTTGATTTCACTCTTCTTAAATGTCCATCACTCTGCCTGATGCCGTGGAAGCTAGAAGGAGGGAAATAACTCTCTCAACAAGCACAAACACACTATTAAAACAATCCAAGACAGGTATTTCTCTCAAACCCATCCTGAAGTCAACGTTTCATTAGTTCGTCTCTAGATTCCTTATTCTAAACCCTTCCCAGTCTACAAATATTAACCATGCTGTTTCAGCCCAAACCACTTTCTACAGTAATTTTCTGTAAAAGATCTCGCTGCTGGGTGCATCAAATTTGGAAGGGGGAAAAAAAAATCAGGACATAGAAAGAAGTTAATTGAAGATCATTTAAATGAGTTTTCATCTTAACTGGAGTTAACTCATTTTAGAGCATTTCTTTTTTTAAGAGAGACAGTGGAAAACTCAGCAGTGGCCACAGGACTGGAAAAGGTCAGTTTCATTCCAATTCCAAAGAAAGGCAATATAGCAAGTATTAGTAAAATGCTTTTATTGAAAATCTAAACAAACATAAATGGAAGTGCATCTATGTCTGGTTTCATTAGAAGCAATTTACTTCTTTAAAACCCTAGTTGTTTAGATGCTGACATATTATCTGTAACACTACCACATTGACATTACATTTATATATTTTCCAAGCTTATAATCACAACTTGTTTTTTCTGGTGATTGGCCTTCATCCAGTAGCACACCAAGAGTCACCTCATTAGAACAAAAGACACTTCTATCACCCAGGGAATACTAAGCATTTTAAGAGCCTTGTTCAGGAACCACAGGCAGAGACCAAGATATGTATTTTCTATTATTTCACACCTTGAGGAAATTTTCATGTTATTTTATGTTTATCTAAAGCTCATATTGTTATGGCACAGAATAATTTTGGAATGTTACCAGTTTCCATAGCATATTGAAAGGAGAAAGCAAGGGAATTATTGCTTAGTATTATGCTTATTATTTCTTATTGAAAGGGGGAAGCAAGGGAGTTCCAGAAAAACATCTACTTCTGCTTCATTGACTATGCTAAAGCCTTTGACTGTGTGGATGACAACGAACAGTGCAAAATTCTGAAAGAGATCGGAATACCAGACCACCTGACCTGCCTCCTGAGAAATCTGTGTGCGTGTCAAGAAGCAACAGTTAGGACTGGACATGGCACGATGGACTGATTCCAAATTGGGAAAGGAGTGCATCAAGGCTGTATACTGGCCCCCAGCTTATTTAACTTATATGCAGAGTACATCATGGGAAATGCCAGACTGGAAGACCCACAAGCTGGAATCAAGATTGCTACAGGAAATATCAGCAACCTCAGATATGTAGATGATACCACTTAATGGCAGAAAGCAAGGAGAACTAAAGAGCCTCTTGATGAGGGTGAAAGAGGAGAGTGAAAAATCTGGCTTAAAACTCAACATTCAAAAAGCTAAGATCATAGCATCCAGTCCTATCACTTCATGGGAAATAGATGGGGAAAAAATGGAAACAGTGGCAGATTTTATTTTAAGCAAGGAGAACTAAAGAGCCTCTTGATGAGGGTGAAAGAGGAGAGTGAAAAATCTGGCTTAAAACTCAACATTCAAAAAGCTAAGATCATAGCATCCAGTCCTATCACTTCATGGCAAATAGATGGGGAAAAAGTGGAAGCAGTGATAGATGTTATTTTCTTGGGCTCCCAAATCACTGCAGATGGTGACTGCAGCCATGAAATTAAAAGACATTTCCTCCCTGAAAGAAAATCTATGACAAACCTAGACAGCATATCAAAAAGCAGAGACATCATTTTGTTGACAAAGGTCATATAGCCAAAGCTATGGTTTTTTCAGTAGTCATGTACAGATATGAGAGTTGGACCGTAAAGAAGGCTGAGCACTGAAGAATTGATGCTTTTGAATTGTGGTGCTAGAGAAGACTCTTGAGAGTCCCTTGGACTGCAAGGAGATCAAACCAGTCATTCCTAAAGGAAATCAGTCCTAAATACTCATTGGGAGGACTGACGCTGTAGCTGAAGCTCCAATACTTTTACCACCTGATGCGAGGAGCCAACTCACTAGAAAATACCCTGATACTGGGAAAGATGGAGAGCAGGAGGAGAAGGGGACGACAGAGGATAAGATGATTGGATGGCATCACCAACTCGATGGACATGAGTTTGAACAAACTCCTGGAGGCAGTGGAGGACAGGGGAGCCTGGCATGCTGCAGTCCATGGGGTCATAGAGTCAGACACAACTTAGTGACTGGATAACAATGACATACTTTAAAATTAGTAATTAAAATGAGCTTAATTACAGTAGCATCTTATTTTTTGATTTTGAATTAATCTTGAAATTTCTGAAAGCTGTGATTTGCAGCTCTTTAAAAGTACTTGCATATAGGCCATGTTCCCCCAGGAGGCAGTGGAGGACAGGGGAGCCTGGCATGCTGCAGTCCATGGGGTCATAGAGTCAGACACAACTTAGTGACTGGATAACAATGACATACTTTAAAATTAGTAATTAAAATGAGCTTAATTACAGTAGCATCTTATTTTTTGATTTTGAATTAATCTTGAAATTTCTGAAAGCTGTGATTTGCAGCTCTTTAAAAGTACTTGCATATAGGCCATGTTCCCCCTGGTCAAACACATGTATTTCTCAAGAATGCTGTTTTGAAGGAAATTTTTAAAAAACAATTTTACAAATGGGTTTTAGACATTTGATTACTGTTTTATATTGGATCTTTAAGAGATACCTTTACTTATCAAAGGGCGTTCCAAGTACTCAGTGGTAAAGAATCCACATGCCAAGGCAAGAGACACAAGAGACGGAGATTTAATCTCTCAGTCCAGAAGATCCCCTGGAGGAGGAAACGGCAACCTGCTCTGGTATTCTTGCCTGCCACCCTTTCCAGTTCTCTCATATCTGTTCCAGGCAGGAAGAAGAGAGAAGGGTAAAGTCGAAGGCTACCTCCGCCTTGCCTTTTAATTCAGGCAAGAATATCTTCCTCAGGGTCTTCCAGCTACATCTAATTGCCCAAACTGAGTGAAGTGACCATGCTTAGCTGCAGGGACACAGGAAGGTTGTATAATTTTAACTGTTCTGTTCATAAGCAGGGAAGTGAGAGTGTTAACCATATAGGCAATTAGTAACATTTGCCGAACGTATCTGAGTTAAAATAAAGCTACTCATGTAACTAAAAAATTAACAAGTACATATTTATTGGATCAGTGGATAACATTCAGTGTTATTTATAATTGGCCTTCCTGTAGAGAGCCATCTTGGAGCATTTCTCGGCTCCAGTCTTATATCTTTCTATATCTGATACCTGGGTATTTACCCCCTTTTAAATAAAATCATCTGTGGTTTTTTTGTTTTTTTTTTTTTTTTAATTTTACTTTACAGTACTCTACTGGTTTTGGCATACATTGACATGACTGTGGTTATTTTTAAAATCGAGTGAGGAGGACACTTTTGGTTAATCTATGAGAGAACAAGGCAGATATACACAGATCTAAACAAGGAAATGCTAGAAACCTTAATGGGGCTTCCTAGGTGGCTCAGTGGTAATGTGGCAAAGAATCTTCGTGCCAACAAAGGAGATGCGGGAGCTGTGGGTTCCATCCCTGGGTCAGGAAGATCTCCTGAAGGAGGAAACGGCAACCCACTTCAGTATTCTTGCCTGAACGTTCCCATGGACAAAGGAGCCTGGCAGGCTACAGTCTCTGGGTTCACAAAAGAGTCAGACACGACTTAAGAGACTAAACAATAATAACAGAAGTCTTAACACAGATCCCAGTGTATCAG
The DNA here is from genome assembly GCA_006410675.1 of Oreotragus oreotragus. NCBI lineage: Eukaryota > Metazoa > Chordata > Mammalia > Artiodactyla > Bovidae > Oreotragus > Oreotragus oreotragus. Next base: position 84,035 of record SJYX01006854.1, read on the forward strand.
ATGATTAGCAGAGTCTGAAATGTTATACTTCCCAGCTTTGTTCAATAATATGTTTTAATTTCTTTTGAACTTGCTCATGTCAAGTCCAAAGCAAGTGTTCCTGATCAGTGGGCAGCTCTGCCTCAAGTGGTCCATCTCGTGTTTCTACCATCATCAATCGTTGCTTCCAAGGATGCATGTCAACCTGCACCCGATGGCAGAAGGGAAAGAACCTGCAGAACTGACTGTTCACAGCCAGTTTCTAACAGTGGCTGGCTTCCTGTCCACGCACATGCCACTGGTTAGAACGTCATCTAAGACCCATTAAGAGCCCTGCTGCAAGGACGGGGCACTGTGAACTATTTGCCAGGAAGAGCAAAGGGGTTCAGAAAGAGAGCTGGACTCTGTCACATAACTGATTTGCCTGGTCAACAATTACCTTTTGGTAAACGCTGGTTGAGTCTGGCAAGGTTGGTGGGGCTATATTTCTCTCCTCCACAATTTTGCTGCAGAAGCACCACAGAAACATGTTTTAAACTCAATTCTGATCAATGTACAAGAAGTCACAAAGCAGTCACATGAGCTCTGCTTGTAAAAAAGGAAGTCCTCACTCTCTATCCTTAATGACTGCTATGAATACTTCGAGTGAAAGTTTCACTCCTGGACAGACTCCCAAACACTCAAAATATTCTGATGGCAGGAGCAGCCAGCCATAAAGCTGGAGGGCTGGATGGAGTGCTCTGTAAACTGGGTGCTCCCAGGACCAGGGAACTCTAGATCTTAGTGCTGGTCTGACGGGAGCCGGCTGCCATGCTTGCTTTCTTACTGTTATTTTTTTAAAAATAATTTTGTTTATTTATGTTTTTGGCAGTGCCGGGTCTTTGTTGCTGTGCTCGGGTTTTCTCTAGTTAAGATGAGTGGGGGCTACTCCTCATTGCGGTGGTTTCTCTTGTTTTGGAGCGTGGGCTTTAGACGTACAGGCCTTAGTAGTTGTGGTGCATGAGCTTAGCTGCCTTGCAGCATGCGGAATCTTTCTGGACCAGGGATGGAACCCGTGTCCCCTGCATTGGCAGGTGGATTCTTAACCACTGGACAACCAGGGAAGTATTCTTACTGATTTTAATGCAGAGGCTGTGGAGCTCCAAACCATCTCTGTAGGCAGCCATATATCCAGAACCAACCCTCATTTGATCACTTTCAGTCCCTTTAGTGTTATGAATAATAGTAGCAGTGATACTAATTTGGACCTCAGGTGCAAAAGGGCTGGCCCAGCGCACCCTGCAGCTCCTGTCGTGCTGACAGCATTGTTCTCCATTCAAAGTCCCGTTCCTCTCCTGTTCTCTCCTCCCTCGCGTAGGTAATCCATGTAATGTTCTTTTATCTGTATGTGTTCTTGAAAGCATGTATAGTTTTGTATGCCTTTTTAAAAATTTTGTATTTACTCTATTAGGTTAGAGACCTTATTCTACTTTTTTTTTTTTCTGCCCTTATCACTGTTCTTACATGATTTGTTCTTGCATGTTGCTATGCCTGTTGGGTTGGATTTCCCAGAAAACAGACTATGAGATAGAAGATTAGCCTGAAAGAAGGTTACTTAGAATGTTCTGTGCTTCAGGATCAAGCCCTAGGAGAGTGGGGAGGAGGGAGGAGGGAGAGAAGTAGGACTGGGCAGGGGGAGGACCTGACCTGTACCCGGATGATGGGGACCTCATGGGGAGCTCTGGAGCTGGGACAACCAGCCTCAAGGCATCAACCAGTTATTGGACCTGGGCTGCCCTGGGAACATGACTGGGAGAGGGGCTTGCCCTGGCTGACAGCAATTGTTAGAGAGGTTTGAGGGTAAGAGTATCAGTGGCCAACAGTTCTAGGGGCTGGAGGACCTGTTCAGTCCTGAATGCGTCTGTTCTGACAGAGGCCACAGAACACACTCTGCTATCTGCCACACTACACGCTAAGTCCAGACTGATCTTTCTAAGCCATGCTTCACATCCCACCATGTTTACTTGCATGGCTTCAGATGGCCTTTACTCCCTGGTACCGGAAATGATGTTGCAACAAACATCCCTACTTACCAGGTGGATCCAAGGTGTTTCCCTGGGGACTGTCAAATGGAGTCCTGAGTGATGGTGTTGGGTGCCTATATTCCCACCAGGGGTGCACAAGGTATTTGGGGTTCATCAACTCAAAGTTATATAGCTCTCTAATTTCTGCCATTCCTATGGGTCTGTGATGTTTGAATTTGGTTTAAATTTGCATTTCTATCATTTTTAATGGGTGTGAGAATATCATTGTATGCCATTTAGCCCCCTGAGTTTCCTCCTTTTTGAATTGTCTGTTCACATTCTTTGTCCATTTCCTCTTGGGTTCTTAAAAACATTTCTGATCTCTCTTTAGCTGGTAAATAAACCTCCTGTATAGATTTTAATAATGATATCTAAAGAATTTAAGCAACCCTCCCTGGAGTGTGGATTCCTGTTCAGAATATTTCAATATTAACTGTTCTCTCTCTCTTTCTTTCTCTCTCACACACAAGGCTGTTTATTATGAAGTATTTTTGAAGATTATATAACAATTGTCTAGTTAATTTTAGCTGAAGGTTTCTTTGGAGTGGCTGACAGTGTATGAGTGTGTGTTTAACTCTCACTGCTTTCTTTGTGCCTATTAGTAATCCTTTTACATCTAAACCTACAAAAATTCATAATATTTTCAACATTTTGGGGTTAGAACATCTCAACTTACAGTCAATTGAATCTATAAAGGAGCTGAAGGAGGTAGAAAGACTGGTTTTTTTCCTCCTATCTTTCCTTCTTTCTTCTCCTATCTTTCTCCTATCTGTCTCTCCTGTTCTCCTCTTTTCTCTCTCTGGTATATTGGACAAAATAAGGTCTTGGAATCCCTGAATTCTATCACTTTGGGAATGTTTTTAAGGTACATGATTTTATCTAAAACAGAATATCCTATAGCTGAGGGAAATGTTTTTCATCCCAAAATATGTAAAGCCTTTCCAGACACGTGATGTGCACACAAGCTGGGCTATGATCCTGAAGAGGTTCATCTTTGACTCTCCTTCCATAGCTCAAATGGCAACCCACTCCAGTATTCTTGCCTGGAGAATCCCATGGACAGAGGAACCTGGTGGGCAGAATCATGGGGTAGCAAAGAGTTGGACAGGACACGACTGGGCAACTAACACTCTTCACTTTCATAGCTCACCTCCCACATCAGGGAGAAACACCCTCAGAGTGGTCTGCTTCAGCTTTCCCCAGGGGAAGTTTATGTTGGGGGATGAATCTATTCACATCCATCTGTTTTGGGTTAAAATTTTCACTGACTACAAACCAAATCCTCCTGCGGTCTTTCCTGCAGAAGCCTGGGTTGTCTTTAAGATGGGCTGACAGTGCAGACTATGTCCTCTCACACCCAGGAAAATTCAGAGTAACTATTCCAGCTAGAGCACAATATTTAAAAAATTCTTTCCCCCATCTTTTTGGGCCAAGCTGCACGGCATGTGGGATCTTAGTTCCCTGACCAGGAATTGAACCCATGCAGTGAAAGCACAGTATATTAACCACGGGACCTCCAGGGGAGTCCCTAGTGCACATTTCTGAAACTGGTATCTTAAATTCATTTCTAAGCTGGAAGTGGCTTCTATTTACCTCATTGATACCACCTTTATCCTTGAGTCTAGACACCATATTTCCTCTTGGATGAAGGAACTGGGAAAGTCTGGCAGTACAACTGGCAGGGATGGTGGACATGCACCCAGGTTGCTGTCTCAGAAAGCGCTCACCAGAGCCTCAAAGGCAATATTTTACTCTTCAAGGCTGGTTACTTCTTAGCTGCATGGGCAGACACTTGGTTCAGCAGCCCAAACGTATTCTGAAAACCACATCTGTGTGGGAATCTGGATTCTGCCATTCACCAGCTGTGTGACCTTGACAGGAGACCTCCTCTCCTAGCCCCTTCGTGTATAGGATGAGAGTGAAGGTTCTTTCCACATGGGGCTGTTGGAAGGATTCAGTTAGAAAATACCAATGAAGTGCCTGATCCACAGCAAAATACATTCTCTTTCTGAAAACCTCCACATCAAAGAGATAAAGTGGAGAATGTTGTTCAGGACAGACCCCAGTACTGCTAAATGAAGAGATGAGAGAATAGACAAAGGGCCAATCGAATAAGTGAGGGTGTGACCCACACTATCTCTAAGGGAGATTAGAGATCAAAACTGTGATGTAAATACTCAGTGAATGCCTATAGAGCTGGACATTGTGGTAGACTTTTTTTAATTGGAGTATAATTGCTTTTTAATGTTGTGCAAGTTTCTGCTGTCCAGTGAAATGAGTCAACCACATGTAGACATATATCCCCTTCTATGTCCCTAATCCCATCCATCTAGGTCATCACCAAGCACTGAGCTGAGCTCCCTGTGACTCACAGCAGGTTCTGCTCACTATCAAATGACCCACTTTCATTCCTTTTCATGGCTGAGTAATATTCCATTGTGTATATGTCATCTTCTTTATCCATTCATCTGTAGATGGACATCTAGGTTGCTTCCATGTCCTGATTATCGTAAATAGTGCTGCAATGACATTGGGGTGCATGTGTCTTTTTGTTTGGTGCGTATTCTTAACAGAAATTATCTCATTTGATTATCACAAGAACCTTTTAAGAAAGGTATCATTACCACCATTTTGTAAATGAGAAAATGAAAACTCATGGAGAAGGTCACATAACAGTGGTGCCATGACTAGTAAGTGGTTTTACTAAGGAGCCACAAAAGTGGAAGGCCCTAGATATACACATGTGTGCATAGGGATATTTTCAGGTATAAGTATGTGCCTATGGTGTTTAAGATCAGTCCTGGGTGTTCTTTGGAAGGAATGATGCTAAAGCTAAAACTCCAGTACTTTGGCCATCTTACGTGAAGAGTTGACTCATTGGAAAAGACTCTGATGCTTGGAGGGATTGAGGGCAGAAGGAGAAGGGGACGACAGAGGATGAGATGGCTGGATGGCATCACTGACTCGATGGACGTGAGTTTGAGTGAACTCTGGGAGTTGGTGATGGACAGGGAGGCCTGGCGTGCTACGATTCATGGGGTCGCAAAGAGTCGGACACGACTGAGTGACTGAACTGAACTGATGGTGTTTAACTTCATCCCAAGAAAATGATAGGCCCTGATGACATGCTTGTGCAGTGATTAGATGACTATAAATGTTGGTGGTAATTAGAAGGGACAAGGCAGATGAAGGGACGGGTAGAACAGGAATAACAGTTTTGAGAATGTGGCCTTGAGGAAGGGAACTCAAGGCCAGCTCATGGAGGGACTGCCTTCCTATATTTCAGAGAAGAGAAAACTGGATTGCAGGTCCTGAGCAAGGTCAGAGGGATATGCCTGAGGATTCCAAGAGCCATGGCTGGGGGATTGTGTCCAGTGAGCGTCCTGGTGAGATTCATGGGCATATGTGGAAGTCTCTTCAATATGACCAGTGTATATGAGCACCCAGATCTTTTCCTTTTAAAGGTTTTTGAGTAGCTCCATGAATATGAAGCTCATAGAATATAGGCATCTGCTTTTGGACTGATTTGTTATGTTTGTTTAGTCACTAAGTTGTATCCAGCTGTTTTACGACCCCATGGACTATATCCCACCAGACTCATCTGCGCATGGGATTTTCCAGGCAAGAATACTGGAGTGGGTTCCCACTTCCTTCTCCAGGGGATCTTCCTGAACTAGGGATTGAACCTGGGTCTCCTGCATTGGCAGGCAGACTCTTGATCAATGAACCATCTGGGAGAGTTAAAAACATCAGTTTGAGCCTGAGTGACCCTGAGCTTTAGCATCATGTTGCCTCAGATTATGCACGTGGCCTCTCTGTACTTTGTAAATGGAGATATAAATCTAATACAATTTTTGTGAGGTTAAAATAAAACAATGCATATAAAGCACAGCACAGTTCCAAGTACCTAGATAGTGCTTAATAAAATAAATATATTAATAATGATTCCCACGACGAAATTTGTTAGACTGGAAAGCACTTCTAAGCCATAGTCCATTCGGTTTTATTTTAAGATCATTACAGGGGCTCTGCTGGTGGTCTAGTGGCTAAGAATCTGCCTTGCAGTGCAGGGACATGGGTTCAATCCCTGGTCAGGGAACCAGGATCCCACGTGCTGTGGGGCAACAGAGCCTGTGCTCCACAATTAAGACCAGGCACATTCAAGGAAATAAATATTTTTAAAAAGATCATTACAAAAACGCAGAGAGGCTCTTTGAAGGCCTGTCCTTGGTTTACTTTGCTAACATGTTCTTGTCTCAGTTGGGTGGGACTGACCCAGAGTTTCAAGCCAGGGTATTAACATGGTGACCAACCAGTGACAAGGAAGAGATTTCCTGCAGGTGCTGTGGCTACCCATGGTAGCCGGTCTTGAAGATCAATGAGCCCTTTATCTTTTCCATTTCCCTTTGGCAGCCCAGCGTCTCAGTGTGCAGGACACCAGCCAGCTGCAGCCTGTAGGTGTCACCCTTCTGCTGGCCAAGCATCACTGCTGACATCACACCCCAACACTGGCGCCATCAGCACCAATCTGTACATGCTTGGGTTCCACAGCTTTTCTTGGCCAGTTGAACCTGAGATATTGCCTTCATGTGCAAGATCAACAGCATAGAAACTGAAGGGACTTCCCTGGTGGTCCCTTAAGACTCTGCGTCTCCAATGCAGTGGGTGTGAATTTGACCCTCATCAGGGAACAAAGATCCCACACACCACGTGGCCAAGAAAAGAAAAAACAACGACCAAAAAAGAGGATTCACACTGGAAATTTAAGGTGTGATACTGAGTGGGCTGTTGGAGCAGATAGGTATTGAAGGAAGTGGAGCAGGGACTCAGAGGTGTCATGCTTGGGATGAAATTAACTGCTTGGTTCTGGATGGTTCCCTTGGATGAGTCACTAACAAAGGAAAGAACTGTGGGTCTGGGCTCCAGGTCCTTATCTCAGGCCAAAGGCAGCATTTCCCAAAGTGAATGCTGGTCAGAAGGATGCTTTAGGAGGGCAAGTATTCCACAGTCCAATCAGTCTGAGAAACTCTCTTTCCTACATTTTCTTCCAGATGATTCCCAATGCATGTTCTGAAAATTTCTGGCCTTAGGTTATGGGTTCAGGTGCTCCTGGGGTCCTCTTGATAACTGAACTGTAAACAGTGGTGTGTGAAAGTGGCCTTGAAAATGCTCACTATTAGGATCTCTTTCTAACTGTGACTTTAGTGATGTCATGTCGGTGGCTTCAGATCAGCCAAAGAGGGAATAGTTACATCATGGGAGTCAGCAAATGCTACAGATTGGAACTCTTCTCCCCCAAACTGCTTGATAGCCATCCTTGAGCACTCTGTGGCCCAGGACCTGCTCACCTTGGTCATGCCTTTGAGTACCCACATGGCTGACCATGACCCAGGGACCAAATAATCTGAATCAAGGTGGGTGATGATCCTTTGTTTCTGAGGAATTGAATTCACCTGATCCACACTAATATGGTCTAGGATAGAGGTCACAAAATGGGCAACTGAGTCCTGAAGTCAGCCTGTTAGTCCATTTTTTTGGGGGAGGGGGTGGTCCATACAGCATTTGTTAAAACCTAGGAATTAGTTGCCAAAATTTAAAATCTGGTCTGTTTCACATGAAAACCCAGGTTTCTGATTGTCTCGAAAGAGAAAATCAGGAGCTCTGGCAATCATGAGCAATACTCTTGCACTGAGACAGGGGCTGGGGCTGAGAGGCAGTCATCCCCGTGGACTTGCACACATTTGTCTTTACACTGAAGGCCCCATCCAGGTAACTGTGCTACCTTTGGCTGCCTTTACCTCTGCAGGCACGTGAGTTTGGCTTATAACAGAGTCAGCCCTACACTCTGTTCCTCCCACAGTAGGCTTGAGGTGCTTTACAATAAGGTAGGCCATGGTCCAGGGTGCAGAGGTGGGTAGGATCACCTTCCACTGTGGAAATCAAAGTGGCATTACTGATCTATAGCCCTGAAACTCAGGGGGAACATTCTATCAGAGGTCAGACTTCCATGATCTTGGGTACGGGAGGAAGGATGACATTCCAGGTAGTAGGACCAGCAGGAGCGAAAACGTGGTGATAAGAATATTCCCATGTGCTTTGGGAATTCTAAGACCTAGGATTCCTGCTGGGCAACTGGGTGATACAAGGGTGAAAGCGTAGACTGGGCCAGGTCACAGAGCCCCTTGGATTTGAGGCTTAATTAAGTTTAGCTTCATAAATGCTCTCTGAGGCCCTTCTAGCCCAGGTTCTCTACTAGAGCATGAACACAGGTCTGATTGGGGTGAAACCTCTGTCCAGGACTTTTATCCACAGTGCAGTCATTTATACGTTGGTTTTTGTTGTTGTGTGTGTTTGCCATGGACCCTCATCAGGTTTACCTAACGTAAAGCCCTTTATTCGAACTTGATAGACCAGAACACTTTCAGTTAGAAAAAAATCTGTCTCGTTTGACCTGAGGAACAAGGAAAGCTCTGGAGCTCCAGGGGTCTTCCATATGAAGGGTAAGTTCCTAGAAGTCTCTGTAGCCTGTCTGCCTGGGAGGGCACCACCCAGCGGAGCTTCAATCTCACGTGGACACAGAGTCAGAGAGGGAGGCCAGCAGCAGGCCATTGTGGAGGCTGAGGGGTGAGGGGATGTGTTTGAAAGAGGTGAGAGGGAATAGGCAGGAAAGAAAACGAAAGGGTCTGTTTATCATACAGCAAGAACATGGGCCCGATTGTTTCAGGATCAAAGGAATAATGAGAACTGTCAAAGGCCCTCTATATAGAGGGCTCCAGACATGCCCAAGGATAGGGGTATAGTGTGTGTGTGTGTTTGTGTATATGTGTATTTGTGTGTGTTTTATCCAGGTGAAGATGGAAGGACCCCCAAACAGACAAAATTTCCTCAGGCTTCTTGCTGACTTTCTGAGACATAATACAAAAAATATAGTTCATTGTGATTAATGTGCTGTCTTCTCATAGAACAGAAGAGCTCCTCTTAGGGTGTGAATAGCCTGTATTTGGGGGATCATCATAGATGGGGAGACATGAACAGGGGTAGGAAAGGAAAGGGTGGCAAGTGTAGGTAGATGGCATATGGCTGGAGGAGGGTAGCCAGAGCTGCTTTAAAAAAGGTGTCTATTCCCTGGTGGCTCAGAGGTTAAAGCATCTGTCTCCAATGTGGGAGACCTGGGTTCGATCCCTGGGTCGGGAAGATCCCCTGGAGAAGGAAATGGCAACCCACTCCAGTATTCTTGCTTGGAGAATCCCATGGACTGAGGAGCTTGGTGGGCTGCAGTCCACGGGGTCACAAAGAGTCGGACATGACTGAGTGACTTTACTTACTTACTTACTTATTCAAACAGATGGCTAACAAACACATGAAAAGATGCTCAACATCACTCATTATCAGAGAAATGCAAATCAAAACCACAATGAGGTACCATCTCATGCCAGTCAGAATGGCTGCTCTCCGAAAGTTTACACACAATAAATGCTGGAGAGGGTGTGGAGAAAAGGGAACCCTCTTACACTGTTGGTGGGAATGTAAACTAGTACAGCCACTATGGAGAACAGTGTGGAGATTCTTTAAAAAACTGGAAATAGAACTGCCTTATGACCCAGCAATCCCACTGCTGGGCATACACACTGAAGAAACCAGAATTGAAAGAGACACATGTACCCCAATGTTCATCACAGCACTGTTTATAATAGCCAGGACATGGAAACAACCTAGATGCCCATCAGCAGATGAATGGATAAGAAAGCTGTGGTACATATACACAATGGAGTGTTATTCAGCCATTAAAAAGAATACATTTGAATCAGTTCTAATGAGGTGGATGAAACTGGAGCCTATTATACAGAGTGAAGTAAGCCAGAAAGGAAAACATCAATACAGTATACTAACGCATATATATAGAATTTAGAAAGATGATAACAATAATCCTATATGTGAGACAGCAAAAGAGTCACGGATGTATAGAACAGTCTTTTGGACTCTGTGGGAGAAGGTGAGGGTGGGATGATTTGAGAGAATAGCATTGAAACATGTAAATTATATGTGAAACAGATTGTCAGTCCAGGTTTGATGCGTGAGACAGGGTGCTCAAGGCTGGTGCACTGGGATGATTCAGAGGGATGGGATGGGGAGGGAGGCAGGAAGGGATTCAGGATGGGGAACACATGTACACCCATGGCTGATTCATGTCAATGTATGGCAAAAAAAAAAAAAAAAGGTATCTATTGATGATGTTTGCTGTGTTGCATGCCCCCTCCATGACCTCAAAACTTCCAAGAAAACTGACTTTTCCTTCCTTCTTTCTGGAAGCAAAAGGTAAGACTTAACTCGTGAGTGGGCCCAATATAAATTAGAAGGGAGAGGCAGCTGTACCCTCGACTCACATAAAAGTCCTCTGGATGGCCACTGGGTCTGGATGGGAAGACAGCCCATCTTCAGGTTTCAAAACAAGGTGGCCCTGACCAGCACCTGGGTGTAAGAGAAGGTCAGCGGGAATGGAAGAGCAGGAAGCAATGGGCTGGGAGAGGGAGAAGAGGAGGGTGCTGAGCTCAGCCCACCTGCCCTCTTCAACGCCCCAGCTCCCTTGGGTCTCATCTTCACCTTAATTAAGATCACACACATAGAGTTCCAGCGCTTTGTAGATGCTCAGTGAATACCTTAGCACCACACTGGATTGGTCTCCAGCAACAGTGCTGCCCGCTTCTGCTCTGGGGGTACCAGGGTGCCCTGACAGAGCCCAGAGAAGGGCCAGTTTGCCATGTTACCATTCCTAACGTAGTCCCACGTTCCTCTCTCCCCCAGGCATGGATTTAGGACAGAGCCCCAGAGACTACTGACCCAGTCAAAGCTGTTCTTAGCATCTCACCTCATCAGATAGTCTCGAGAATAAAAGCTCTCCAAGGTCACATTTACTGTGAAATTCGAAAATCATATTTATTCATCAATTCACAGAAAGTGTCATAATGACCACCAACATGAATCAGTTTGTAGGCATTTACAAGCCAAGGCTGAAAATAAATATCTGTCTGTGTTGAATAGGCATTTAACAAATTACTTGGAAACAGCAAGAATCTGAATTGTTAGAAATTTAGTTTGTGATTCACACACGGGTAAGATCACAGTCATGGGAAGGAGCCCAGCAGATTCCTATGATGGTTCTTATTTCTTCTTATATCTTTATATACATAAAGCTTCTTGGTGCCCCTCACTGTGTGACAGCCTGGAATGGATCTGACAGCTCAATTACGCAGAGGAGGGTAGCTGAAAGAGGGTTGGGGGGAGGCGAAAGGGCATTTTCCTCTGTGACTGGACAATCTTGTTTAATGAGCAAGATGACAGCATGATCTCCTGAAATTAGATTCAGTATAAATGCATCCTTCTAATGAGACAGTCCAGAGTTTGCCTTGTGTCACACGCATACACACACAATAGTATATTTAGTAAATAAACCCACTTTCTAAATTGAAGGCATTCACTTTGAGACAGCTGGAAGATCTCAGAAGTCTGACACGTGTCAGGTACACACTGGCCCAGCCATGGAGCTGCAGATGGCCATGGCGAGAGGCACTCTGGCCGCATTGGCAGAAACTGTCCAGACAATAATGGTGATCAAAGGGAATTCTATAGAATGATGCTGCTGGCCCTTCCTCTGTCTATAGCGCCAACACCACAGAGGTTCTGAGGAGAGAAAGCTCACAGGACCTTTCCCCCACCCACTGTGGTTGGGCAGACTGGAATAAACAGTCATCCAAGGCTTCTAAATGCTGGTGGCAGCTCCAGATAAGGGAGAAGAAATCTGTAGACCTTTCAGATCAGCTGAGCCCAGAACCTTTTCATTTAGCTTCAGAACTGAAGTTGGCAAAATTCAACAGCATTTCATTGAGTATTTAGGAAATGGCAGAGACCATAGGAAGAGAGCCCCTGGCCCCATTCCCTGTAGAAATATCTTGCTGGGAGTTATGCAGATGTGGCTTTGGTTGTACTGACTCACTGTGACATTCTGTCACTGATCACTATCAGAGAGCCCAACCCAAGACCTGCAGCTGGCTGACAGATGCCAAATCGGAATCTTGGAATCCACAAAAGCGTCTCTTCAGGCAGCTGTGATGACCTACAAGGGGGATGTGGCTGACTTGCTTCTCTGCAATTCACTTAACTTGGGGCATGTTGATTCTAGGGCTTCCCAGGCGCCTGGGTGGTAAAGAATCCACCTGCCAAGCAGGAGATGCAGGCTCCATCCCTGGGCTGGGAAGATCCCCTGGAGAAGGAAATGGCAACTCACTCCATTTCCTGTCTGGGAAATGCCATGGACAGAAGAGCCCAGCAGGCTACAGTCCATGGGGTCACAAAGAGTCAGACATGACTTAGTGACTAGACAGCAGCAGCAGCATGGTGATACCACTGTCTACTGAGTGGCAACAAGCTGGACCTTCAGTTTCTAAGCACTTACCAAACTCTTACTATGTGCCGGTGTTTTGAGAGCAAGAATAATAGTAATAAAAAGCATAACATCCAAACCAGTGCTTCTAAGGAATTTAAACTGTGAACCATCGACATCTTCATTCTACATCTCACTTATTTCATTTTATATGTGTGTGTGTATATATATATGACACATATTTAGCTGTCCTTAGCTACTTGTCTGAAAATGTATATTTAATATATTAATTTCCCAAACATATGTCCCGACAAATCATTCTCTTACCTTACTGACATTATAACATCCATACCAATATAACATATCCACTCTACTACCTACAGATGTCTTTGAAAACAACTGATTTCTGCAAGCAGTTTCTTTTCTAAACTCATCAACTGTTTTTCTTCAATCTCCTATCAAGCCTGTCCAGATGAGACCACCAATAACCCCTTTCGGAAGCCACTGAGGTCAGGCTGGAAGCAGTCAAGTGGATTGATCCATAATAACTAGTTCATCTAGAACTGAAATCAGCTTCAAATGACTCAGAGTTTGGAAGCAACTGATTTGCTTGCCTCAGCAGTCACATGACCAGACTCACCCATACTTGGCTGAACCTTGGATACTACAGCTCTCAATCTAGAGCGATCCTCTGGCTTCCCCAGGGAGCCATGTCCCTTTTGCTGTCACTCTTACTCAGCCTCACCTGTTTACTCTCCCAACTCGGAGTCACCTTTCCCCTCAATCTCTTCTCTCGTTTTTTGAGTAGTCAGTGCTGGGTAGCAAGTCTGGCTTCCTGGTCTCCTAAATGCTTCTGCTTTATTTCCAGCATTTGAAATTAGTGAAAATGGGCATGACCTCTCCCGAAGCCCACATGTCAGAGCCTCCTCTGCAGCCATGTAAGGGAGTTGAGGGTTGGGGTGGGGCTCCTGATTCTTGCATTCCATATCCACCAGGATGGATGTACTTTTGTCTCTGAGGTGGATGTGCACCCTTACATTCACATCTGTGACCCGCCCCCTCCCTCAGGCACAGGCGGAACCCCACATCAAAGAGCTATTAACCCTTTCCCAGGGTTGATGCCTCCTTTTCCTCTTCACTCCCTTTTCTGCATGGGGGCTGGAGCCTGTAGTTGAGACTCATGGTTTGTTCTCTGCTTCTGCAAATACACACAACCTGTGGGCTCATTTCTCTGATAGTTCTTGCCATTGGGGAAAAAGAACCCTCCAATTTGTGTGTGTGTGCATATGCATGCATGTGTGTGTCCCATTTCTGTTCTGAAATGCTCAGGAAAAAAAGGTCTTGGCAGCCGAGATGCATTTTTGTTTCGAGATAAAAGCAAACAGACATTAGAGCTGACATGTTTCTCTTGCCTGTGATTAATACACACCGTCTGCCTTTCAGCTCTTCTCATGTCTGTTGCCCTCTTTCCATTAGTCTTTTGGGAACTGAGCTTCATCTTGATGAATCTCCTCTGCAGTGAATCTGATAAAAAGGGCCTGCACAGCAGCACAGGCATTAACAGAGTATGACTTTCTCTCCTTGGTCGGGATGCTGCCCATGACCTTTGGGGCAAAGCCAGTTGGCTCATCAAGGCCCACCTACCCCGGCTCCTTGCCTAGGGGGTCCTGTTACTGGTTATAGCTGGGAGAGGGTCCCTCTCCAAAAAACCCCACTCTCTTCTTTTTCCACTGGGGAAGCAGGAATGCTCCCCTTCTTCTAATGCACTTCTGTCCTACTCCACCTGAATTTATAAAGGACCTGAACTTGTATATGGAGAGAAAAAATGGAGCCATCTTCCTCCATTGTAGTATCTTAATTTTTCAAGCCCCATGAATTCATGGAGGTTAAGCGAACTCTGCTCTTCCGTTTACTTTAGCATTTATAGAGCACACGCTGTGGCTGAGGTGTCTTGCTAGACACCCAGGGTGTTGCAATAGATAAATTTCTCTTCTTGCTTTGAGGAGCGGGCCTGGGGCAGCAGAGGAGGCCAGAGTCAGGCAGCCGTACTAGCTTTGCACAAGCATGCTTTCTAGTGTCCTAGTCACCCCATCTGGTGCCTGGAAAACGAGGGCTGTGGTTCTTTTTCACTCAGTGGAAAGTTTTCTTGGAGTGGGTCCCTGATTCTGGAGATGCGGCACCTCAGCGGTCCAGAGGCACCAGCTTCCCCCTGCTCCTCAAGATGGGAGGAACTGCTAGTACTGGGACACGATTTTCTCTAGTGTTTCTGGCTAATGTAAGTGGCTGTTATGTCCTACCCATGCCACACTGTGTGCCTCCCATCTGCATCCAGGACTTCAGTGAACACTCCCCCTTATTCACTCACTCTACCTGACGTCATGGCTGGATCTGAGTCCTCACCCTCAGTTCACGGTGTGTCCCTGTCCTGCCTGCAAATAAGAACAAAACCCACCTGCTCATGGAACTACTGAAGGCCTCTCCATCCTCTTTCTGCCCACCATGGGAGCTTTGGTCCCACGGGAGCCTTTGTAATAAGTGACTAACCTCAGGGAAACATATAACTTTGCCTTAAGGTCGTGGGCGAGAAATGTTTCATGAGAGAACTCACAAAGAGAGGCCAGCTGTGAACAGAGGCTCTCCTGGATCTAAGTGATATGAAAGAATGCTTTACCTTCCCCTCTTGGGTCTGGCTGGTTCTCTCCCTTCTCTCCCCACAGCACACAGCTGGCCAGCCCCATTCGACCTTGTTAGTATAGTCTAATCTATGAGAGATGAGTTATTCCCGATAGGATCTCTGTGGTCTTAGGACACTTGACATTTAATTAGAAGATCTTTTCCAAGCTGGATTGTAGAAACAGAGGTGTTCTGGGGAGGGAGAGTGGCATTTGGGAGGTATCAGCAAGGAGATGGCTGAGAGGACCAGGAATGAGTCTGATCAGGAGGGGATGGGGCTTTGTAGGAGTTAAACAGTAGATGCTGGATCTCTGAGGTCATGTATCTGGGCTCCTTCCCAGCCCATTTCTCCTCTGTGCTTCTCTGCCCCAAGGCCCAGCACCCCATTCTCTGATTCCCCAAAATCCATACATGAAGACAGACTCAGTACCCCAGAGCTAGGTGTAAATGACTAATAGGGCACCAACTAGTTCCTTCCAAAGGTTTGTGGACCTTCACAGTTTAAGCCTAAATCAAGAAGCTAAATCAATAAAAGGTGGACCTCAGGGATCCAGTTGATGGGGGAAAAGGGCATTGGTGGAGCTTGGCACATTTGCAGGTCTTAGAAATTTGAGGGCCAAGACATTGTCTGTAGGGAAGGCTGTAGGCTTGTTTTGGGGTTTTGTTTTCTACTTTCAGTAGCATCCAGAGTGAGCTACTGCCCTTTCAAGAAAAGCCATTCATTCACCATCCGATTTAGTGGCTGCCTGTGACACCGCATGGCCCTGTCTCATTACAAATGGAGCCATGCTACAATCACCTGGCTGTGTCCTTAACTGACCCGGCTCCACTCCCGCCAGGCCCTGGGCCACTCCGCCGGCGTACTGCAGTTTAATTGTTTCCCCTTAAAATACAGACGTGGAAGAGACCACTCAGCTTATAGGACCCTGGGAGGTGGCCTCCCTGGGGCTGGGTGGCCTCACTGCAGCTTCTCCTGGGCTGTCTTTCTCCAGAATGAGTGGGGCCAGACCAGCAGCGAGTAGTTCATGCCCTAGGGGAGGAGTGGAATGGGGACTAGGACCAGGGTTCCCTGAAACCACTGACTCAGAGAGAGTGGATTAGAGCCTGGAGGGCCCAGGAGAGAGGTGGGGCAGTCTGCTTCAGCATTCTCATCAATACACATTTTTTTTTTTCTTTTAAATCTTGTTAATAGTCATTGGCTCCCAATGCCAGCTTTAATCTTTCTTCTCATCCTCTGGATCAGTGGCTCTGAAACCTTAGCATGCATCAGAATCAGAGAGCTCCTTAAAACACAGGCGCCAGATACCACCCTAGTTTCTGGTTCAGCAGGTCTTGGGTGGGGCCCAGGAATTTGTATTTATCATTTGACCCCAGGTGATGCTACTGCCTTGGCCTAAGGACACTTTGAGAGCCTGGATTCCATAGGATGGGGTGTGAACCCACAGTAGGCCCTCCCAACTCAGCCATTTTTTCTTCTTCAGCTCTAACCTGGGACCTCTGAGCCCCAGGCTGTTCCATGGCTGATCTAGGCTCATGCTGGCTCCTGGACCCTGGGTTACCCTTCCTAACTTCCAATGTCTGGCTGCCTGGTGTTTCTACAGAAGAACTTCCTTTGGCTGGTTTCACTGAAACTCAGCTCTTGGTCATGCTATTTCTGCCCTGTAGGCAGGGTGACTGGCTTCCATCTACAGATGAGTTGAATCAACCGGGGGTGGAATTAAGAAACATGTAGGATAGGACTGCCTACATCCCTAGAAAGTTCTCCACTTGGCCTCAGCAATGTGTGGCAGGGTTCCCACCTACCACCTGACACAGATGGAGAACTGCCAAAGCAAGTTATCCCCCTCTCCCAATCCCAACTTCTGTCCCCACCATCCTGACTGCTCGTGGACAGCCTCCAACAGGGCAGAGGAAACATCCCAGCAGCTTGAAAGATCCTCATGGTAGGGCCACTGCTCATCCATCCTCCCTTCCCCATTCCTGGCACAGGGCCTGGCATGCCACAGGGACTGAGTAAGGGTTTCCTGAATTACATTGAACAGAGCTGCAAACACAGAATCCCATTTGTTCGCTCATGGCATACAGGGGGTGTCTGACTGCTTTCTGGGGCGCCCATGAAGGTAACATCTTCTGTCTCTTTTCATCTCCCTGGAAGAGTCAAGTTTGGCTTCTAATCCACTTCTTACCAAGCCGACTTTTCTTTCTGGTTGGCGCCCCAAGGAAAACCAGAGCAAGATCTATAAAGCAGGTACAGAATAAATTTATAAAGTAAAGCAAATAAGGGCAGGAAAATGAAGGTGCTGGAGTAGACTTCAAAACTTTCATTACTCATTGCCTTTGCCTACAGCTGGACAACAGAGAGTGGTTACATGAAAATTAAATTGTGCCCAGGGCGTTGGCTTCTCAGCCTTGATAAACGTCTGATGCCAGTGGAGAATGCTATAGTATCCACAGCCTGCCAGAGTGCATCAGAGTAGGCTTCGGGGTCCCCCAAAGGCCTCAGGATGGTCTTCCCTGAAAAGCATCTATATTACACTGGTACAGTTTTTTCAAAGGATTAGACCAGCTCTCTCAGTTTTTGTTATTTTTTTTTTAGTAAAACTGATTTGGTTAATTCAAATAAGGGGATGGTTAAGAAGAACGTTCTCCTGTTCTTTTCTTCCTTTGGCTAATGTTGACTCATACACCCGAGAAGACTGCTAATTTTGAAATGTGCCCAGCTGGGCTTTCTACTGATTATGCTGTATTGATTTAAACAGTCACAAGTCTTTAAGATCATTTTTACAGCAATGGCATGAGCAGGGCTGAATGGAAATCAGTCTGAGATAATGAACACTCCTGCTTAGAAATCATTACGGGCTGAGTTGTTGGGGGAAGGCCCTGCACCTGGGAGTCAGCACTTAGCCCAGTGGGCTTCACGCTCAGTGGTCAGCGGGTTCCTGAATCCCAGGCTTTTGGCTCTTGACAAATGCTTGCCTGAGCTTGAGTCAATTCAACAAGTAACAAGTTATTTTTTGGTTTTGGTTTTTGTTTTCCCTCTGGAACATGGATTTTAAAAACAGTTTAGATAAGGACTATGCATTGTTTGCTGTTCATTTTGGGGGCAAAGAGCCCTGAGCAGTTTATGGGAGGGCCTAAGATACCTGCTTTTTCTTGGCAAATGAAAGGCTGGAAGGCTGCTTCCCACACACACACGGTTGAGGTGTGCAAACTGTGGCCCCAGGGCCAAATCTGGCCAGCTGCTAGTTTTTGTAAGGCCCATGCAAGGAGATCTAACCAGTCCATCCTAAAGGAAATCAGTTCTGGGTGTTCATTGGAAGGACTGATGTTGAAGCTGAAACTCCAATATTTTGGCCACCTAATGCCAAGAGCTGACTCATTTGAAAAGACCCTGATGTTGGAAAAGATTGAAAGCAGGAGGAGAAGGGGACGACAGAGGATGAGATGGTTAGATGGCATCACTGACTCAATGGACATGAGTTTGAGTAATTTCTGGGAGTTGGTGATGGACAGGGAGCCCTGGCATGCTGTGGTTCATGGTATCGCAAAGAGTCGGACACGACTGAGCGACTGAACTGAACTGATGGACTCAGAGTTATTTCTGTTTTTAAATACTGGAAAATAAAAGTCAAACAAGTAATAAAAATTTTGTGACATCTGACAATAATATGAATTCAAATTGCCTGATTTTTTTAGTGTTCATAAATTTTTTTTAATATAGCCATATTCATCCATTTAAGTGTCTTGTCTGTGGCTGGTTCATGCTACCATGGCAGCGTAGAATACTTGTGACAGAGACCTTATGGCCTGAAAAATCCAAAGTATCCACCAACTGGCTCCTTCCAGGTGAAGTTTGCCAGTCCTGCCATATGTATAAGAACAGGATACATTACTTCCCTTCCAGGAGTCTATCTCCCTGCAGGGTCCAGGTCTGCCAGGCCACAGCCCGTACCACAAGCAGGGCTGTGTGGGCTAAGCCTTGCTGGATAGAATAATTGTATATATTTAAGACAGAGGTGGTGAAAGCAGAACCCACTGAAATCACATTTTTGGTAACTAGATGAACTGAGGCCTTGGTCAGATTTATAGCACTTGATTAAACTTACTAGAGTGTACTTAGTATTATTTAATGCAGGTGGCCAACTAGTTGATTGCTTTACTCCACTAGGGCAACTCATTCTGTACTAGCCTTTTCCATCAATCTCCTTCTCTTCTTGCCACCTGAGGTTTCAGCCTGTTTCCAACCTCCAGAGAGCAGGATCGCATCATCTGCTTGGCAAGACGAGCAAAAGCCTATCCTGTGGACAAACTGGTCAGCTGTCCCTCCCTGTGCAGATGGACAACTGCTGCTGCTGCTGCTGTCTGGGCGAGAGGCCACAGGGTATCCAGCCATCTGGGAGTTTGGGTTCCCAGATGCCAGCAGAAGGAGACTGGAAAACGCTGGGCTGATGAATGGCATTTTCCACCTGTGGCTAGAATCCTTGCGTGATGGCAAGTTATGTTCCTCACCACTCACCTGGATACTCTCTGAAGCTTCTGCTACTTTTATATAATTGCCCCTTGTTCTCACTTGTGGTGCTGAGTTCAGTACTGGGACACTCTAAATGCCCACAGACCCAGCAGCATCATCTCAAGTGCCTCGTCCTCAGGGCTGGCAATGCAGGCTGATCTCCCATAGTGGGAGGAGACAGAACCCCACTGTTTCTTTACATACGAGTCCTGTCACAAGTGAATCGACTGCGCTGCCCTGGCCAAATGCCACTTTCACCTGCTCCCTGCCCTCCCAAAGCCCCCAAACGTTTAATGGCTTCATGTGCCCCAAACAGCTCACTCAGCCATAAATAAGTGATGTAGCCATTGGAGGGAGTGGAGGGCATGGGGACCACCTTCCCTACCCCAGCCAAACTGAAAGACCTAGCAGAAGAAAGCACTCTCCTGAACACCAAACTTAAATATTTTAAACAAAAATCCAATTCCAAAAGAACTGGCTTTAAACATACCCATACAGTATTCATTTTACTGTTATAATTTTGCAAGAATTCTGTTAGTTCTTGAAGGCCCAACTAAAGGATCTCTTTATTTAACTAAGGGGATTGTAAGGAGTAAAAACCCAAGATTTTCTTCTTGTAGATGCATAGACCCAGCCTGATAGAAAAGGGCTATTGGGGAAATTCACAGAGGTGTCTATCTCCATTCAACGAATAGAAGACCCCAAACTTCTGCCGGCGTTTCTTCTAAGAAGGGAAAAATGAAAGCATGGGTTGAGTTTGTGAATGAGTCCCTCTTCTTCCTGCGACTTCTCCCTCTCCCTCTGCACTCGTCTCTTACATGATTTCTATGCCTATTTCTCCTCTGCAGCTCTCAAGTCCTCTAAGGGTAGGAGGGGTTTATTGTCTGCATTCTTCCTTTCCCACAGCTGCTGGTAGAGCACTTAGCACACAGCAGATTCCCAGCAATGCCTCTTAGTCCATGAACACAAATAAGTAGAATCAGAGTGGCAGGCCCTAGGCAAGGAGTGGATGGTGGGGAGTCCCATCTAGTTGATGCGTCAGAAAAACTCTGAGCAAGATGCTGAATCTCTGAAGCTCAGTTTACAAACATGAAAATGGGTCTAATAATAGATGTCCCCACTACCCCATAGGATTATTGACGGCTCGAAGGAGAGAATAGATGCAAAAATCACTCTAGGTGATGGAAAAAGCTGCCTAAGGTGGTTCCCTCAAATCAGAAAGACCCATCATGGATCCTCACTGGGTGGAGGTCAGACTAAAGGACACTGACGGTGGTCCCCCTTCATAAGTTCTCTCTGAGTTGGTAACACAGCAAGTAGAGTGAATAGATTCTGAACTTTCTTTTGAACCTGAATGCCCTGTGCCTATGGACCAGCTCTATTGCTGCGCTAAGCCAATATGAGATGGTTGGGGGATGGGTGTGGGGAGAGTTTGGCGATAGATCATACATACTAAGGACAAAAAAGCCCAAGACATTTGAAACAAAGACATTCGCAGAGCCTCGTGGAACTCCTATAACAGCTCTAGTTCTTGCCTGCTATCTTCTTGGCCACAAAAGATCACAGACCAGTTACTATAGCAACAACTCTCCTCCAAAAGTGTCCACATTAAGATGGAGATGGAAAAGATTTTCTTATTTAAAAAAAGCAGAAAGAAACTAGGTTTTTGGATATATCTGCCATCCACCTGAAGCACTGCTCCTTTTCTGAGAAGAAAAAAGAAGCTGTTATTATGGCAAACATGCTTCTAATTCCTAGCAGTTTAATCTCCAAACTCTTGTTTTAGACTCGGCACAGTCCAATACATGCTTGTTCCAACACATCTAAGAAGAATATATCTTCTCAAGAGGCAGAACTGTGAACTAGGGGATGAGGGGCCCTAAGACTAGACGGTGAGAGCCTTGTCCACTTCGGGGCCACCTTCTGGCCTGGGAGGCCCAGCCACCCTCGTCACCCAGCTGTGTCCCCCATGCAGCCCAGCTGTACCATCTCCTCAGCTCTTCCTTCGGCTCCCCAGCTGTAGGCTTGTCTCAGTTGCTGCCGGGGGCAGTAGCTGTGTGGAATGCTTTCTGGCCTCCATGGTGTCTCGTGGTGTAAGCTGCCAGTAGGGCAGCCCTGCAGGCCTCAGCAGCTGCCAGCAAGGCAGGTTCTCAGAGCGCTTTGGCGGGAACCAGGCCCTGCTGCGGCCAAGGACCTATTCTTGGTTTTGAACTTTTCATATAAGCTTCTATGGACTCAAGAAGAACAAAGGAAAAGGCTCTCCAAACTGAGAGAGCAGATGTGTGTGTGGGCTGAGGGGAGCCCAAGCCAACCTGTCCTGCAAACTTAATTCCACCTGGGTAAGGATGATCCTTTGACATGCAGAGGACTTAGAGCTCCCGTGTGTGGAGTCTGACCACTCTGCCTGTGGGAAGCAGCCTAGAGAGTCGGGTGAGGAGAACCTGCCAGACTGTTTGGAGAGACCATGGAGTTCGTGCTAGCACAGTGGCTTGGAACCTAAGAGCCCTGGGGACGCACAGCCCCGGTTGGGGAACAACATAAAGGCTGACCTTCTCTCCTACTAGGAAGAGCAGACAGAGACAGAACCCACAGATCTGGTTAACAGAATGCTGGGTGAGCCCAGGGCCAGAGAAGTGGGAGCCACAGGAAAAAGTTCACCCTGAAATCCCCACTGAGGTTGACGCTGGGCTTCTGGAAACTGCCCCAGGACTGGGACAGGAGCAGGGCCCAGGGAGTAAAACGTGGGCTCCAGAATGCTAGGGAAGGCCTGCCGGGACCATCATGGAAATCAGAGGCGACATGTGATAGGCTGGGGCATACATCGGGGCGGGGTTTACAAAACGGACAGGTGGGTGGGCGTGGCCCCGGGCACTAGTAGGGGAGGGTGGAGTCGTCCCACTCCAGCTGGGCTTGCCTGGCCCCCCTCTGCCCGTGTCTGCCTCTGCCCGTCCCTTCCTCCTCCTCCTCTTCGCTGCCCTCGGACTCGCTGCTGCTGGAGCTGTCTTCCTCCGCTTCTTCCTCCTCCTCTTCTTCCTCGGTCTCCTCTTCCCCACGCCCTGGGGCTCCGTGTTTCTGGATGTCAGGAGAGAGAAGGGAAATGCTCATCATGGATCAGACAGAAGCCGTGTTGTCGCTTATGTCTCTCTCTCCATTAAGGAGATAATTAGGGCCCCTTGGAGCTTCTTCCCTTAATGCCAAACCCTTGGGCCAGGAGAGGGACTTTGGAAGGGAAGTCCTCTGGAGAAAGACCAGTCGGAGGACTAAGGAAAAGACAAGAAATGGTGAATTCCAAGACCCAGACTTAAGGTGAGTTGTTGTGTTTTAGGTACTGAACATTTAAGTTGATCCCGTCCATCATCCAGTGAACCTTTTGGGCTAAGGTTTTATCGTTGGTGTTTCCTTTTGTTTTAAATTTTTGGTGAGACATCTGTGGTGGCTCAGATGGTAAAGAATCTGCCTACAGTGTGGGAGACCCGGGTTTGATCCCTGGGTCAGGAAGATCCCCTGGAGAAGGGAACCCACTCCAATATTCTTGCCTGGAGAATTCCACAGACAGAGGAGCCTGGTAGGCTACAGTCCATGGGGTCGCAATGAATCATACACGACTGAGTGACTAACACACTTAACGTTGTTGGCAGAGCCCCACAGCATGTGGGACCTTGGTTCCTTGACCAGGGATCAAATCTGAACCCCTGTGCGTTGGAAGGTGGAGTCTTAACCACTGGACCACCAGGGAAGTACGTCTATCTCCATTCAACAAATAGAAAACCCCAAACTTCTGCCAGCGTTTCTTCTAAGAAGGGAAAAATGAGAGCATGGGTTGAGTTTGCAAATGAGTCCCTCTTCTTCCTGCGACTTCTCCCTCTCCCTCTGCACTCGTCTCTTAACATGATTTCTATGCCTATTTCTCCTCTGCAGCTCTCAAGTCCTCTAAGGGTAGGAGGGGTTTATTGTCTGCATTCTTCCTTTCCCACAGCTGCTGGTAGAGCACTTAGCACACAGCAGATTCCCAGCAATGCCTCTTAGTCCATGAACACAAATAAGTAGAATCAGAGTGGCAGGCCCTAGGCAAGGAGTGGATGGTGGGGAGTCCCATCTAGTTGATGCGTCAGAAAAACTCTGAGCAAGATGCTGAATCTCTGAAGCTCAGTTTACAAACATGAAAATCGGTCTAATAATAGATGTCCCCACTACCCCATAGGATTATTGACGGCTCGAAGGAGAGAAGAGATGCAAAAATCACTCTAGGTGATGGAAAAAGCTGCCTAAGGTGGTTCCCTCAAATCAGAAAGACCCATCATGGATCTTCACTGGGTGGAGGTCAGACTAAAGGACACTGACGGTGGTCCCCCTTCATAAGTTCTCTCTGAGTTGGTAACACAGCAAGTAGAGTGAATAGATTCTGAACTTTCTTTTGAACCTGAATGCCCTGTGCCTATGGACNTCATGGATCCTCACTGGGTGGAGGTCAGACTAAAGGACACTGACGGTGGTCCCCCTTCATAAGTTCTCTCTGAGTTGGTAACACAGCAAGTAGAGTGAATAGATTCTGAACTTTCTTTTGAACCTGAATGCCCTGTGCCTATGGACCAGCTCTATTGCTGCGCTAAGCCAATATGAGATGGTTGGGGGATGGGTGTGGGGAGAGTTTGGCGATAGATCATACATACTAAGGACAAAAAAGCCCAAGACATTTGAAACAAAGACATTCGCAGAGCCTCGTGGAACTCCTATAACAGCTCTAGTTCTTGCCTGCTATCTTCTTGGCCACAAAAGATCACAGACCAGTTACTATAGCAACAACTCTCCTCCAAAAAGTGTCCACATTAAGATGGAGATGGAAAAGATTTTCTTATTTAAAAAAAGCAGAAAGAAACTAGGTTTTTGGATATATCTGCCATCCACCTGAAGCACTGCTCCTTTTCTGAGAAGAAAAAAGAAGCTGTTATTATGGCAAACATGCTTCTAATTCCTAGCAGTTTAATCTCCAAACTCTTGTTTTAGACTCGGCACAGTCCAATACATGCTTGTTCCAACACATCTAAGAAGAATATATCTTCTCAAGAGGCAGAACTGTGAACTAGGGGATGAGGGGCCCTAAGACTAGACGGTGAGAGCCTTGTCCACTTCGGGGCCACCTTCTGGCCTGGGAGGCCCAGCCACCCTCGTCACCCAGCTGTGTCCCCCATGCAGCCCAGCTGTACCATCTCCTCAGCTCTTCCTTCGGCTCCCCAGCTGTAGGCTTGTCTCAGTTGCTGCCGGGGGCAGTAGCTGTGTGGAATGCTTTCTGGCCTCCATGGTGTCTCGTGGTGTAAGCTGCCAGTAGGGCAGCCCTGCAGGCCTCAGCAGCTGCCAGCAAGGCAGGTTCTCAGAGCGCTTTGGCGGGAACCAGGCCCTGCTGCGGCCAAGGACCTATTCTTGGTTTTGAACTTTTCATATAAGCTTCTATGGACTCAAGAAGAACAAAGGAAAAGGCTCTCCAAACTGAGAGAGCAGATGTGTGTGTGGGCTGAGGGGAGCCCAAGCCAACCTGTCCTGCAAACTTAATTCCACCTGGGTAAGGATGATCCTTTGACATGCAGAGGACTTAGAGCTCCCGTGTGTGGAGTCTGACCACCCTGCCTGTGGGAAGCAGCCTAGAGAGTCGGGTGAGGAGAACCTGCCAGACTGTTTGGAGAGACCATGGAGTTCGTGCTAGCACAGTGGCTTGGAACCTAAGAGCCCTGGGGACGCACAGCCCCGGTTGGGGAACAACATAAAGGCTGACCTTCTCTCCTACTAGGAAGAGCAGACAGAGACAGAACCCACAGATCTGGTTAACAGAATGCTGGGTGAGCCCAGGGCCAGAGAAGTGGGAGCCACAGGAAAAAGTTCACCCTGAAATCCCCACTGAGGTTGACGCTGGGCTTCTGGAAACTGCCCCAGGACTGGGACAGGAGCAGGGCCCAGGGAGTAAAACGTGGGCTCCAGAATGCTAGGGAAGGCCTGCCGGGACCATCATGGAAATCAGAGGCGACATGTGATAGGCTGGGGCATACATCGGGGCGGGGTTTACAAAACGGACAGGTGGGTGGGCGTGGCCCCGGGCACTAGTAGGGGAGGGTGGAGTCGTCCCACTCCAGCTGGGCTTGCCTGGCCCCCCTCTGCCCGTGTCTGCCTCTGCCCGTCCCTTCCTCCTCCTCCTCTTCGCTGCCCTCGGACTCGCTGCTGCTGGAGCTGTCTTCCTCCGCTTCTTCCTCCTCCTCTTCTTCCTCGGTCTCCTCTTCCCCACGCCCTGGGGCTCCGTGTTTCTGGATGTCAGGAGAGAGAAGGGAAATGCTCATCATGGATCAGACAGAAGCCGTGTTGTCGCTTATGTCTCTCTCTCCATTAAGGAGATAATTAGGGCCCCTTGGAGCTTCTTCCCTTAATGCCAAACCCTTGGGCCAGGAGAGGGACTTTGGAAGGGAAGTCCTCTGGAGAAAGACCAGTCGGAGGACTAAGGAAAAGACAAGAAATGGTGAATTCCAAGACCCAGACTTAAGGTGAGTTGTTGTGTTTTAGGTACTGAACATTTAAGTTGATCCCGTCCATCATCCAGTGAACCTTTTGGGCTAAGGTTTTATCGTTGGTGTTTCCTTTTGTTTTAAATTTTTGGTGAGACATCTGTGGTGGCTCAGATGGTAAAGAATCTGCCTACAGTGTGGGAGACCCGGGTTTGATCCCTGGGTCAGGAAGATCCCCTGGAGAAGGGAACCCACTCCAATATTCTTGCCTGGAGAATTCCACAGACAGAGGAGCCTGGTAGGCTACAGTCCATGGGGTCGCAATGAATCATACACGACTGAGTGACTAACACACTTAACGTTGTTGGCAGAGCCCCACAGCATGTGGGACCTTGGTTCCTTGACCAGGGATCAAATCTGAACCCCTGTGCGTTGGAAGGTGGAGTCTTAACCACTGGACCACCAGGGAAGTCCTGGGTTAAGGTTTGTTTTCTGGCATTTCTGGAACCTATTTACATGGAACTTTCCAAGTCTTTAGTGACTTGCTTCTCAGTGAGAGAATGACATTTAAGTTTGTATCCCTTTTCCAGGTGGGAAAATAGTGTCTCTGGGAGCAGAAGATCTTCTAAGCCAAGACTCAGGTGTGCTGCCCCTCAAAAATACTCCTTGCAGAAGGACAAAGTTCACGGTCCTCATTTTCCCTGCCTGCCCTCATCACCTGACTTGTGTCCTAAACTCCACCCCACTCTTTTCCAGTCTTATCCCCTCCCCTGAGCTTTTCGGGAATTCCAGTAAAATCTGATATCTGGATTCATCCTTTGAATTGATGAACTAGCCATAAAAGACACGCACCCATGCCTGTCTTCATCCCTTTTCTGTAGTGCTTTCTCTTCTACCTTTACCTGCCCCTAAATCCTACCCCTTCTTCAAGGTGTCTCTTAGGCTCCAAGAAGTCTTCCCTGGACACTCCAGCCGCAAAGGCTTGCCCTACTCCTGCTTCACTGGCTGCCAGGTTAGCCCTTGGCAAGCACACTCTGGTCAGGTAATCAGCCTCAGGCACAGTGATCTTGCATCCCACACCCGAGGCTCAGTTCTATGAGGGTGGAAATGCCGGGGTCCCACACTGATGCTCTTAGCACTACACCTCAGCACATGATGGAAGCTGCATCAGCACGCTGGCTCTGAAACTGAAGCGTGAAGCCAGGTGAGGGGGAAACTGGGGACAGGCTAGGACACTTCATTCCTCAGTGGTGCCTCGATGGCCAGTGGCCACCTTGTTTTCCTGCTCCAGCCTCTCCCTCTGCCCAGCACCCATGGACAGACCAAAGGACACAATGGAAGTGGCTTTTGTTGGTATTCATATGTCCAGATCAGGAGCATTGTACACTCATGTGTAGATTTGGGGAGCTGATGGCCAACTGGGACAATAAGAACTTTAGAATCAGGCAGTGGTACATTTGAATACTGGTGCTGACATTCCCAGTTATGGGAATCTGAACACTTTACTTTGCCTCCCTGAGTTGGTCCCACATTGGTAAATGAGGATTGGGACTCTTATGTCAGAGGTTGCTGGTAAGATTAAATGAGGTGATGTGTGCACTGAGGACCCAGGGCAGTTCTGACATGATGGGTGCTCAATAAATGGCAGGTATTAGCATTGTGTTTTTGTATTTACCTACTCTGAGCCTCTAAGTGAGCTTTGCAGGCAGATGGAGCAGAGCCACTTAATTTATACTGGTATCCAATCAAAAATTCAATCCTGAGACCCTGAGTATGAGTCAGCTCTGAGTTAAAGACTATGGGAGAGGCCAGGGACAGACACGACTTTGCTGCTTGGCTTAAGAAATGTCTGGTTCTTAAGAAATGTTTGTTGGCTGAGAGCAGTTCACAGGTTTTTGAGAACTGCATGCAGTGGGTGGGAAAGTGTGGACTGTTCAAGTTGAGAGGGCTGGAGGAGCCCAGAGAAGGGAAGGATGAGTGGGATTAGGCTAGCTGGACAGGGCTTCTGGCACAGAATGGATGGAACCCAGTGGAGGAGAGACATCCCACTTCCAGCTCCCAGTCCCTGCCTGAGGATCACCTCCATGGGGTTGACCGTGATAGTGAGTGCAGAATCATCCCAGTCCATCTCTGCTTCCTTGGCAGCCTCGGTCTCTTGGATGAAGTGCTGGTGGGCGATCCGGACCCGGTACACGCCCATGGCCACGACAAACACTAGCATGCACACGGAGATGATGATGACCACTGTGGCAATGCTTGGGACCACTGGAACGAGGAAGGAATTCGCATGACAGTGAGCAAAGGACTAGCTCACTCTCGGGATGCAACATGACTGAGACATTCGTGTGTAGCTTAAAATCTGTCCACATGTACCTCAGCTGGAGAACTCTGGGTCAGCACCTTAGTCTCTCTGGGCTTTACTTTTGTCATCTATTGATAATGTAATAGACTTAATCATATGTTTATTGCCTGCATCTATGTCTCTATTTCTGCTTTGTAAGTAAGATCATCTATACCATTTTTTTTTTCAGATTCCACATATATGCTTTAATATACCATATTCGTTTTTATCTTTCTGACTTACTTTGGATGGAACCCAGTGGAGGAGAGACATCTCTCTGTCATACTCTGTATGACATCTCTAGGTCCATCCACATCTCTACAAATGACCCAATTTTGTTCCTCTTTATGGCTGAGTAATACTCCATTGCATGTATGTATGCCACGTCTTTATCCACTCCTCTGTTGATGGACATGTAGGTCGTTTCTGTGTCTTGATTATTGTAAACAGTGCTGTAATTTGATACTATGTATAAAGTAGATAACTAATGAGAACCAACTGTAAAGCACAGGGAACTCTGCTCAGTGCTCTGTGGTGATCCAAACGGGAAGGAAATCCAAAAAGAGGAGATAACGTCTATGTATAGGTGATTCATTTTTCTGTAGAGTAGAAACTAACACAAGATTATAAAGCAACTATAATCCTATATATACATATATTTATATAAGATTATATATATATACATATATATTTAATCATTCCTATCCCATGGGTGGTTGTGAGAAGCAAATGAAATCATCTATGTGAATTTTCAGAGGAACACAGTAGGTGCTTAATAAATGCACACTCTCTTTTATCTCTTGTTTTTTCCATCAAAGTATAGGGCAGATGCCCTGAGAGCCAGGAACTGGGGAGCTGTCAGGACAGAGAGAAGTGCCCACCAGAGAGGAAGACAATATGGTAAGTGCTGGAACAGAAGGAAGGGGGTAGGTGCCTTTTCAATATGGTGCACACGTGTGTGTGAGCATATGTGAGGTGTCAGGGAAAGTGCCACGCAGCACATAGCTTTGAGTTGGGCTTAAAAAGATGCTAAATTTTACCCCAGCCCTGTGTGCAAATATCTTTTATCATACACTGCCTGTAACTTCTTGTGTACTTGACCAGCTCCGTCCCCAGGCTGTGAGCAGCTCAGAGCCAGGCTCATAGCTTCTCCAAGGCGGGTGCCCCCTTCAGTTCTGGCTGCTGCACCCTAGGTGTTGAGTTGCAGTGACCACCTGGCACCCTGAGGTCCCTCCCCCCAGGTGACCCACCTGAACTGTGCTGGATGCTAGTCTGGGGCTCCGGGTGGTGGACGGACTGGAGGAATGGTGGCTGCGCGATAAGGTGGTTGACGTGCTCACTGTCCGGGACTCTGACCTCATGGAGGACGCCGACCTGGCAAGAGCAGGGAGACGGTGCTCTGACCGGGAGTGGCCGGTGGACCAATGGTGGCAGTTTCCTGAATAAATGAGGGAGTCAATGGGTGAGCTGGGGCTTCCCTCATCACCGCAGGACTCACTCACCTCCAGGTTGAACTCATTGCTGGTGTAGCGCCCGTTGAGTTCTGAGCACTTGATCCTGAAGCGCCGGGACTCCAGGGCAGCCGGACGCCAGTTGCGGTAACGGATGTGACGCAGCACCTGCTCGTAGCGGCTCATGGAGCCCACACCTGTGCCAAGAGACCACACCTGTCATAAGAAGGCAGAGGAGGAGATGCTGTGGAGGCAGACTGTGCCTACAGGGACTGCAGGTCTCCCTGAATTTGGCCAGGGTTGAGAGCTTGGGGTATTTAGGGGCAGACAATGTGCGAAAGCAGAGGTCCCAGGATCCAATTAAGCTGAAGCACAGGTTTTCCATGTAGACTGGCTCTCACTGGAATGTTTGACCTCAATCTGCCAAATGCTGCTGTAATACTTGCTGAGATCAAATATGAGAAGAGCAGGCTTCTGCCTAGTTTCTACAGAAGACTTGCCCAGGAATGGACTGGAACCCAGGACCAGAGGAGGTTGGAGCAGCTTGTTCACAGAGGGGCTAGAAGTCCACGCTTTGAGCTGTAGCGTTCCCTCCTGACCCCCTCCACAGGTGACGGAGCTCCCGTTGCACTCACAAGCCCCTGGAGGTGACAGGGGCCACCGGGTCCAGGATCGAGCACCGCCTTACCGTAGATGGAGTAACCCGCTGTGGAGTTGGTGGCGTCCAGGTGACGCTGGTGGAGCTCACTGTGGTTGAGCTCCAAGCACTCCTGTCTGGGGTCCAAGTCCCCTCCCAGCACTAAAATGTCACAGAAATCTAAGTTGTGAAGCATTTCTTCTAAAACTGCTGATTTGGGAGCTGTGGGAAGAGACAATGAAAAATACGGGCATGAGAACAGCACAGATACTGGCTCCCAGACACCCCCTCCTCCTCCATGTCTGTACCTCAAGGTTCAGGCTGGGTCAGGAGGAGAGGCTGTAAGTCCCCCCAGGTCACTATCTCTGCTTGGATGGATGTCCAGGCAGCCCTTGAGGCTGGGCAGCATGAATTTGTGTGAAGAGTGTGAATACTGCAGTCAGAAGCTGCTCCTGAGAACCTGTCTAGTTTACCCGTTGATTTCCTCGTCCACAAAGAGGGCGAGGGCATTGAGAGGATGGAACTCAGCTCTGTATGATTTCAGTACCTTTAAACTATGAAAATTTGCACCTTGTTTAATATGTTCTATGTCTCCGGGTTTATAGTCTATGGGAACTTGAATAGAATTTGTATCCCGCTGTTGTATGAAAGTTGTATAAATCTTAATTATGTTGAGTTGGTTCACAGTGCTTTTCAGGTCTACTATGTCACCTCTACTTTTCTATTCATTCTATTAATTTTTGAGAGTTTGATATTGAAACTCCAACTAAAAATCTTAATTTATTTAAAAAGTAATTGTAATATATAGTGGAGCTGCAGTCCATGGGGTCACAAAGAGTTGGACACAACTGACTGAATGAACAACAAATAGTGGAACTATATGTAACTTTGTTCTGTATTTTCCAAGTCTCCTATAAATGTATTATCATACTTTTATAATTTGAAAAAGAAAAAAAGGAAAGAAAAAGAAAAGAAAATGGTGTCTGACACAGAGTAGATGCTCAAAAAAAACAGGTCTCCTTTGGGACCAGAGGTGAGTGCCCCTCCATGAGGCTCTCACAGCTTTCCCCACATGCTTATGGTGTATGTCTCTGTTGTTCCCAATAGACTCTGAGCTTCTCCGAAGCACTTTGCATGACTAACTCCTCAGTATCTGACCCAGAGGCTGACAGACAGCTGTATTATGACATATTGCTCAACTGGAGGTGCACTGTTGATGTAATTAAGTAAGTAAATTGGTTAGTCTAGTTGGCAAGTCAGCCTAGCTGTCCTTGACTGATATTATGACACCCAAGCTTCCCAGAGGATGTCTGAGTACTTGAATGCTAGACAGGTTGGTAGTCCTAAATTAAACTCCTACTTTAAAATAAAAGTGGTTGGTGTTTGTGGAGTCTTTGCTTTATGCTAGGCCCAGTGCAGAGGAAATCCTGACAGGCACTAGAGGAGGTACCATTATTATCCCCATTTTCCTGAGGGAGGAATGGACAGTCCATGAACTGGGCTAGATTACCTGGGGTTACACAAACAGCTGGGAGGACCTGGGATGGCCACCATGACCTTCTTATTTTTTAAAGGTTTTTTTTGATATGGACCACTTTTAAAGTCTTTATTGAAGTTATTACAATATTGCTTCTGTTTTATGTGTTAGTTTCTTTTTGGCTAAGAGGTATGCAGGCTTTTAGCTCCCTGACCAGAGAACAAACCTGCACCCCCTGCATTGGAAGGCCAAGTCTTAACCACTGGACCACCAGTGCATGCGTGCTAAGTCGCTTGAGTCATTTCTGACTTTTTGTGACCCTATGGACCATAGCCCTCCAGGCTCCTCCGTCCGTGAGATTCTCCGGGCAAGAATACTGGAGTGGGTTGCCATACCCTCCTCCAGGGCATCTTCCTGACCCAGGGCACCCACGTCTGCTATATCTCCTGCATTGGCTAGTTCTTGACCACCTGGGAAGCCCCACTGGACCACCAGGAACGTCCCCAACCATGACTTTCTGATTTCATACTTTATGAAAGTCTCAGCCTCTGGGCTGTTGCTCTTCAAATGTTTTTGATGTTGTAGGCATTTATTAAAAATTGTGTGAACTGAGATCATTTAAATAAGTATATTTACTCATTAAGCAGACTGTTTTATTTTGTGCATGATAAAATATTTATGAAAACAGAAATTTTAAAAGGATTCACAAAAGATGAGAGAGCTATTTTGAAATAAATATTTTATTTTGTTTAATTTTTAAGGAATACCCAAAATATTTTTTATTCTCGCTGGATATATGTTGTTAATAAATAATTCCATATGCTTAATTTTAAAATGCTTGCCAATGTCAATGGCTTTGTGTATTGTTGGCAAAATCTAAAAGCACATTAATAAACACTTAACAAGGTCTGTTATTAATAATGGTGCATGTATATCTATCTTTCAAATGGCATATCGTTTCTGGGGTTTCTCTGGAGCCATATTCTTCTGAGGTCAGGTTGGGTCATCCTTGCTCCTAGGACCCCATGTGGTTGACTGATTGCTCTCCCTAGGCAGAGGTGTGTTGACCCACAATCTTGTTCTCTCATGCTTGCAAAATGGGCTAAATGTTCCATTAGCAGTTTCCCTGATTCCCTCTGCCCTAAAGGGGCTGTCCTGGGCTGAGGCACTTACTGGAAAATCAGCCATGGTTGGTCCTGGAGGAGCTCCTTGTCTGGTTATTAGTAAATAGATAAGCACCAACCATGGCTTGCCAATGTGTGTGAGAGGGAGCCTTAGTGGTTGGGGGGCATACAGAGTGGTTGGGGGCTGCCCTCTGGAGGAGATATTGAAGGTAGACTGTTTTTTTCAGTAATAATAGGGAATAGGACAGAGAAGGACTTTCCAGGCCGAGGGCAGACCATGAGCAGATATGTAAACTAACACAGAGGTGTGCGGGGAGAGAGGGGTGTGTGTGTCGTTGGTACTGAAACAGCACAGTAAGTGAATCCATGGGGGCAGAAGAAAGATGCTGGAAAGGGTCACTGGTGGAAGTGCCATTAGTCTGTTTGTTTACTGCACCCACAATAATGATTATTCTTACAACCATAAAAGTAAAATTTTTAAAGTACTAATAATAGGTCTCAGGCACTTGCCTACATGGTTTGCACACACTTCTCATAAACAGAAGGTGACACATGAACCCATATAATTGCTTGTCGCTGGATTACCTGTATGCTGATGTCAGGCCTCGAGAATTCAGATACTCTTAGCTATGGCCTGCAGCCCGTGAAATCAGAGTCTCTTCTTTTCCCGTCTGATTTTAGTCATAAATGAGGACCACAGGGAAGATCACATGACCCAATGCACCTTGGAGTGTAACTGGAAAATGGTTCTGCCTGGACAGTTGGCCCAATACCATCTATTTTGTGAGCTTAGAAGGACAGCCTTGCCAGGCATCCCATTCCTAGGGACCAGCATGGATTAAGGCAGTGGGTAATTAGGATTATTATAGAAGCAGTCCTTCAGGGACTCAGGCCCACTGGCACTAGCACATCATTAGCAGCTGCTTTTGGAGGCAGAGATGGAGAGTTGAAAATATTTATTTGGAGGAGGAGGCAAAGATGGTTCTCAAACATATTCTTCCCGTAGCTCTGGCCCCAGAGGTCTCCTGCCTTCTTTCTTTATCTTTCCATCTTTCTTCCCCTACAAGCTGAATACACTGTAGATTTCAGATCAATGTAGTGTCTCTTCCTAGCAGGTAATTCAAATTACTTTTACTGAACAGCCCTCCCAGCAATAAAACCACTGGAAAGAACGATTGCAAAGTTCCCTGAGAGTTGAAAGTGATAGTACTGAAGGACATGTTTGCTGCTGCTAAGTCGCTTCAGTCGTGTCCGACTCTATGTGACCCCAGTGATGGCAGCCCACCAGGCTCCCCCGTCCCTGGGATTCTCCAGGCAAGAACACTGGAGTGGGTTGCCAAAGTATATATTAAGATACAGCTCTGTTTTTTCCTTCCTGCTTCTTTGGCCTTTCCTCCGATCACCAGAATGATGCATGCCTACTATAGAACATTTTGCAGTTGGAGAAAAGTGAACGGTAGAAACAAATGAGCTCTCATTCTGCTTTTCAGAGACTGTTAGCACTAGGTGTGTTTCCTTCTGGGCATTTTTCTGTGTGTTTTTTTTTTTTTTTTCTTGACATAGTTGTGATCAGTATGTGTGTAGATACTTTTTTTTGTTTTTAACTTACAGTTTGGCATAAATGCCTCCCCTCCAGCATCACACCTCCTATATGTTGTTGCAGTTGAGTCGCTAAGGTGTGTCGACCCTTTGCGACCCCATGGACTGCAGCACACCAATCCGTGCTTGTCTTTCACCGTCTCCCTGAGTTTGCTCAGACTCATGTCCATTGACCCAGTGATGCCATGGCATCACCTCTTAGGTGGGGGTACCACAACTGGCTAAGGCATTCACTCCCCCCTGTTATGTATCTGCATTATCTCCAGGATTTTTTGTTCTGTTATAAATTACCCCATTATGGTGAACAACACTGTTGTCCTGAAGTGCGATTTAACAAGAAACATACTTTATGTGAGAATTTAAGGTCTACCACCCCTCGACCCAGTGTATGCACCTGTACCTGTGGTCTTCGAGTCACTGGGAGCCTCGGCTTTGGTGAAGGTGCTCACAATCTTGATGTCAGGGAAGAGGATCACCCCTCTGGCACTTTCAAACTGGGCGGCGGGTCTCCAAAAGCGGTCTGTGCCATGGAGGGTGATCTGGGGCTCGACCGCCTGCAGCACCATCACGTAGGCGTCCATGTCAGGGATGCTGATACACACATCTTCTCCAAAGCACCTGGGGAAACAGCAGTCACTGCTGAAACCAGCCATCATCCAACATGCACAAGGATACCTGCAGCCACCTCCAGTCCTCAGTGAGACATCTTGACTGCTTGAGAGGCTCTGACGATGTCAGCAGACATTCGAATTTAAGGTTACATTATTGGCTCAAGTGGTAAATAATCCCCCTGCAGTGCAAGAGATATAGGAGACAGGGTTCAATCCCTGGGTCAGAAAGATCTCCTGCAATAGTAAATGGCAACCCACTCCAGTATTCTTGCCTGGGAAATTGCATGGACAGTGGAGTCTGATGGGCTACAGTCCACAGGGTCACAAAGAGTCAGACATGACTGAATATGAACACATATAGTCAAAACTACTAGAAATCTAGGGACATAAAAAAAGATTGACTTCTAGGAGAAATGGGAATTTTCTATACCCAGCAACAAGTAACCATTAAACCTTTAATTATCCTTTAACAAAGTAATCAACAGCAACTTTAATTAGACAGCAACTGCTCGCTCTGTGCATAAGGATATAGTAAACAAGTTGTTGTCTCGCTGGTTAGTTACAGCCATCTTACTAGGTGAGACCCCAGGGCTAGTCTCCCCTGTCTGCTGGAGCAGTGTATGTGTTCTCTCTCTATGAGGATATCACTCACGTGCGTGCCTGTTCAGACGTACCAGCAGACTGCTATTGTAACCACACTCCTTTGTCCTGATGCACCGCCACAAAAATGTCTGG
Source organism: Oreotragus oreotragus (assembly GCA_006410675.1). Taxonomy (NCBI): domain Eukaryota; kingdom Metazoa; phylum Chordata; class Mammalia; order Artiodactyla; family Bovidae; genus Oreotragus; species Oreotragus oreotragus. The sequence continues at coordinate 120,098 of SJYX01006854.1, forward strand.
GAGCCAGGGTGGTGTGACAACAAGAGCAAAGCCTGGGGAGTGAGACAGGCAAGGGTCCACACCCGACTCTGCCACTCCTGGGCTCAGAGGATCTGGGCAGGGAGCACGACTCCTGTGAACCTCAGTCTCTTTATCTATACAGTGGGACAATGATTACCTTACAGTAGTAAGGCTTGAGTGCAGGTGACATGTAGATAGGAAGCCACCCAAGAGCCTGCATCGTAGTTAGAGCCCAGTAAATGCTGACAGACTAACACTCTCGCCAGACCTCATCAGGCATGTGTGTCACTGGCATACTTTGCTGCTCCTTGCGACCAAGACCCAGCCTACATGGAGAACCCTAGGGTCTAGATGGATGCTCTGGGAGTGACGGTGGACTCCAGCTGGTGGCAGCCATCAACTTACATCCTTTGGCAAGGTTCCTGGGGGCAGAGTAGGCTGAGCCACTCCATCTTCTCCAGGGTGGGCTAGGTGTGGGTGTGGTGGTGGGCTCTTGTTCCCACTTTTTTCGGCCTTTGTGGCCCCAGCAGCCCCTCCCCTTGCCAGTTTATGGAAGCCTGGTCCTAGAGCTGGAGACCAGCAGTTTGGTCTCTCTTCTTCACAGTGTAGGGCTGACCTGAAGGTCAGCTACCTGTTCCCTATCGTAGCCTCCAGGGGTGGCCTTTAGTGTGGAGGTGGGAGCACTTTCTCCATCACTAGAACTGTTGGATGTATTTGCCATCTGTGAGCTCTGTTCTGGCATCTGTCCCAGGCCCCAGCAACATGGTAGGCAGCAGACCCATCTTTCCCACCCTTCTTGCTGTCTTTCTAGGTCCTCCTAATGGCTCCAGATGCCAGGTGATTCCCTTTGTGCTTCTCAGGAGTTTTTCTGGGATCCCTTTCCTAGCGGCCCTCCCAGGCAGATGTTTGCCTGAGAAACAATTTGATAGACCAGTAAATGTGTTATCTAAATGTCACAGTGATAATCTCATCTCCTTAATTTAACTCTGATCCCTGGGGACAAGAACTATGCCTTCTCTTTCTCTTGCATACTTATTGTATTTAGCAACTCTATCAAGGCTAGGTTGGTTAATTTAATTCAATTAATAAACATTTGTGAAGCATGATACTATACATAGAAAAATCCTAAAGATGCCACCAAAATCTATGAGAACTAATAAATGAATTCAGTAAATTGCAGGATACAAAATTAATATGCAGAAATCTGTTGAATTTCTATACACTAACAATGACCTACCAGAAAAAGAAAAAGAAAACCATTTACAATTGCATCAGAAAGAATAAAATACCTAGGGATAAATCTAATTAAGAAGGTAGAATGTCTGTACTCAGAAACTACAAAACACTGATGAAAGAAATTAAAGATGTTACAAACAAATGGAATGTTATGTATGGCATGTTCATGGATTGGAAGAATTAATATTATTAAAGTGACCATCCAAGTTAATCTACAGAGTCAATGCAATCTCTATCACAATGCCAAGGATATTTTTTTTTAACCAAACTAGAACAAAAAATTCTAAAATTTGTATAAAACCTTAAAAGATCTCAAAAAGCCAAAACAGTCTTGACAAAGAGGAACAAAGCTGAAGGTCACTGAAGTCACTCCCTGACTTCAGACCATGCTGCTTATCTAGAGTGATCCGAACAGGTATGGTACTGGCACAAAGAAAGACATGTAGATCAGTGTAACAGAACAGAGAGCTCAGAACTGAGCTCATGCAGAGATGGTCAATTAATAAATGACAAAGGAGGCAAAAACATAAAATGAGGAAAAGACAGCTTCTTCAATAAATGATGATGGAAAAACTGGACAGCTACACGCAAAAGAAACAAACTGGACTACTTTCTCACATCATACACAAAAATAAACTCAGAATGAGTAAGACCCGAAACCATAAAACTCCTAGAAGAAAACACAGAAAGTATGCTCTTTGACATCGGTCTCAGCAATATTATTTTGGATCTGTCTTGTCAGGCAATGGAAACAAAAGCAAAAATAAACACATGGGACTATATCCAACTAAAAAGCCTTTTGCACAGTGAAGGAAACTCTCAACAATATAAAAAGGCAGCCTAATGAATGGGAGAAGATATGTGTAAATGATGTATATAGTAAAGGGGACTTTCCAGGTGGTACGGTGGTAAAGAATCCACCTCCCAATGCAGGAGATGCAAGAGATGCAAGAGATGTGGGTTTGATCCCTGGGTTGGGAAGATCCTCTGGAATAGAAGATGGCAACCCACTCCAGTATTCTTGCCTGGAAAATTCCATGGACACAGGAGCCTGGTGGGTTGTAGTCTGTGGGGTCACAAAGAGTCAGACACAACTGAGCACAGACACTATATAGTAAGGGGTTAACATCCCAAATATGCAAGAAGCTCTTACAACTCTACAGCAAAAGACAGATAACCCAGCTGAAAGATGGGCAGAGGACCCAAACAGGCATTTCTGCAAAGATTCACAGGTGGCCCAACAGACACATGAAAAGATGTTCAATATCGGTAATCATCAGGGAAATGTGAGTCAAAATCACTAGGTACCACCTCACCCCTATCAGAATGGCTAATAAAAAAACAAAATTAATAACAAATGTTGGTGAGGATGTAGAGAAAAGGAAGTCTCTATGCACCACTGGTGGAAATGCAAATTGGTGCTGCCACTATGGCAAGCGGTATGGAGGGTCCTCATAAAAACTAAACATAGACTTGCTGTATAATCCAGCAATTTCATTTCTGAGTATTTTCCTGAACAGTGCTAATTTGATAAGATATATACACACTAATGCTCACTGCAGCATTATTTACATACATTAACTACGATATGGAAGCAGTCTAACACTCCAAGGATAGATGGATAAAGATGTGGATTTATATATTTATGATAAATACATATTTGTGTATATATATATAGTATATATATTTAAAATATAATTAGACATATTTATGGGATATATTTATATAGTATATATCTAACACATATATTAATACTATAGCACTAATAAGTTATATATATATATACAATGGAATATTACTAAGTCATAAGAAAGAATAAAATCTTACAGTTTGCAACAGTATAAATAGAGGATGTTATGTTAAGTGACATATATCAGAGAAAGACTGTAGGATTTCACTTATATGTGGACTCTAAAAAACGAAACCAAACCAGACTCACAGATAGAGAGAACACGCAGGTGGTGGCCAGGAGGGTGGGGGTTGGGGTTGGGGTGAAATAGGTGAAGGAAGTTAAGAGGTACGCACCTCCAGTGATAAAATATCCACAGGGATGTGACACACAGTATAGGGAATATGCTCAATTGCATTGTAATAACTTTATATAGTGACATATGGTTACCAGATTTACCATGGTTATCATTTCATAATGTATGCAAATGTCAGATCACTATGCAGTACACCTGAAACTAACATAATATTTTACATCAATTATATTTCACTTAAAAAACAAAACAAAAGGAGAACACAAATCCATTGGGGTGGCCTCAAAGGGACAGCAGAGAAGCTGCCAGCAGCTGAAGAGAGCTGAATCCCATTTTGCAAGAGAATATCCCAGGGACTATCCTTGATGCCTTGGCTGGGCCCCAGGCTGCCTAGCGTCCACTCACTGGACTTTGGAAGAGACTTTCAGGCGCCGCACACCCGCAGTTGGGAACTGCCTGGAGTTGATGTAGGAGACCTTCTGGAGGGCATGGTTGATATTCCCGATGTCATCACCTTCCATCACCAGGACGGACTGCGAGGGATTGAAATGATACTGGAAGACAAGGGTATCACAGGAGAGAATGGTCAGGCATGTTCACAGTTCCACAGAGACCCTCCATCTCCATACAAAGGCCACTGAGGCATCTCCAGAGCTTGTGGAAGTGCTGCAGCTGTGTGCATAGTGAGTGACTGTTTTAATCCCTCAAACAATCTCTACTCTCCCCTGGTAGACTTTGGGATTCTCCTCTGTAAGATTGCCTGAGATTATAAACTCCTGGTAATACCACCCTGAGCCACAGGATGAATCCTTTTTAGTTATCATGCTCCTGTGGTCCAGCCTTTGGTGGGCTCATGCTTGAGGCTACTATGAGGTCCTTCTCAGAAACTTTCAGCTCCTGGACTGCCCACCCCTTCAGCTGACAGCCTGGAAACCAGGGGCTTCAGCTCCTTTTGCTGTCTTGACTTTGACCTTGAACTGCTCCTCCATTTATCCTGCACTCCACTTCCTCATCCCATGTCCCATCTTTTCAGCTTCCAATCATAAAGTTCATTTTTAAGTTAATGGCCTTCTCTCTCTCTTAGATCTGATTCTTGGTCTTGCCTTCTTGATGCTAAACTTTGGTTTCCCAGGACTTTTAATCACTTGATGTTTACATACCTGTCACCTGCCTATCCATCCCATTTGGGGTCCCTGGTATCTCACATTCAGTAAACGTCAAGGGGCTATGATGCTACCTACTGAGTCACGGGTTCTCACACCAGATAAACTCAATCCAAACTTCTGTCTCTTCCATGGTATTATTCCATCTTCCAGAAGTTACTTTATTTTTGAATGAAGTGTGGAGAACCGCTTTTGTACTAATCTGAGTTACTGACCTTGACACACTTCTGAGTAATAACTATTAGGAACTGCTATCAATAATATTTCAGGGACTTAACTGTGGATTCAGATTTTATATCCAGTACTCGTGTCAGAGAGAGAGATGGATATATTTTAATGTAGCTACTTGTCAACAATTATTTATATTTTTGAATAGATAACATATCCACGGAGAAGGCAATGGCACCCCACTCCAGAACTCTTGCCTGGAAAATCCCATGGATGGAGGAGCCTGGTGGGCTACAGTTCATGGGGTCGCTAAGAGTCGGACACGACTGAGCGAATTCATTTTCACTTTTCACTTTCATGCATTGGAGAAGGAAATGGCAACCCACTCCAGTGTTCTTGCCTGGAGAATCCCAGGGACAGGGGAGCCTGGTGGGCTGCCATATATGGGGTCTCACAGAATCGGACACGACTGAAGCGACTTAGCAGCAGCAGCTTAGCAGCAACATATCCACATGGTTCAAATATATATATGAATATATGTGTGTGTATATATGGGGCTTCCCTGGTGGTTCAGTGGTAAAGAACTTGCTTGTCAATGCAGGAGACATGGGTTTGATCCCTGGGTTAGGAAGATCCCCTGAAGAAGGAAATGGCAACCTACTCCAGTATTCTTCTTGGAAAATCCCATGAACAGAGAAGACTGGCAGACTACAGTCCATGGGATCGCAAAGAGTCAGACGTGACTGAGCAACTAGACAACAACAACTCGTGTGTGTGTGTGTGTGTGTGTGTGTGTATGCTAAGTGAAATTGTCCATCTTATTTCTATCTCCTGTGAAACTAATTTCCCCAACCCCATCCCACAGGTGATAACTGTTCCATTAATTTCTTAGTACAAATTGCATTATTATTCATAATTAGCTATTTCTCCTCCTAGAAGGAAATGGCAACCCACTCCAGTGTTCTTGCCTGGAGAATCCCAGGGCAGGGGAGCCTGGTGGGCTGCCATCTATGGGGTCACACAGAGTCGGACACGACTGAAGTGACTTAGCAGCAGCAGCAGCAGTGAAAGGTTTATACAAGCCTGTCAACAGGTTTAATCACGTAACTTATGGTACCCTTCTACAGGATATACATTTTGGTCCTGTTGCACTCAGTAGTGGTCATGTGACTTGCTTGGCTAACAGAGAGTGGGCCAATGTATTATTTGGTTCACAAACTGGGTAGAAGATTTAACAGCCAGTTAATTCATGGTGCCATGTCCCTTTTCCTCTGCCATGAAAACTGAAAAGTTCCCAATGGTCTAACAGCCTGGGTCTCACAGTGAGGCTGGTATGGATAACAGTTCAGCTAATCTTTAGTTGACATGAAGTGTGCACAATTTAAAAAATTTCTATATATTGAAATTTTAAAGTCATTTGTTACTGCAGCATAACATAGCCTATCCTGACAGTTATTTTTAAGCATTTAATGAATGTGTAATCAGTAAATATAGATTCCCATTTTTCTTCTTTCTTCCACCAAAGATAGCTTGTTACATGCTATCCTGTACTTTGCTTTTTCACTTAGCTTGTGTCTTGGAGGTCTTTTCTTTCTTTTTAAGTTGTATAATATTATTTAATATTAAATAAATTACTAACCAGTCTTCTAATATGAACATTTGGGTTGTTTCCAATCTTCTACTAGTAATCCTTTATATATAATGCTTTTTAAGTGTGTAAATATATCTGGAGAATAAATCTCTGAGTGATATTGCTAGGTCAAAGGGTATATGCAGTTTAAATTTTAACAATGTTGTCAAATTTCCCTTTGTTAGGGATTATATTATTATACCCTCCCTCTCATGGTGTATGAGAATGCTCTTTTCTCAAAACCTCAACAAAAGAGCATGCTGTCAAACTTTAGGATTTTTGCCAATCTGATAGGTGAGAAACACTATCTTAGTGTAGTTTTATTTTGCATTGCTCTTTCCACGAGGTAGCTTCAGTATATTCTGAAGGGTTTAAGGGAAACGTCTATTTTAGCTTTTCCCTGATATGACCGGGAGGTCTTCGCAAGAGTTTCTCATTCTCTGTCTGGACGCCACCAGGATGCGGATGTCTCACGAGCACTGTGGAGCCATGGTACATGGCCACCCACTCCAGTATTCTTGCCTGGAAAATTCCATGGCCAGGGGAGCCTGGTGGGCTACAGACCATGGGGTTGCAAAGTCGACACAGCTGAGCACACACAAAGCCCGTGGTGGCCCCAGCCAACAGACGCTCACTCTCTGTGCCTTTCAAGTATCATGCTAGTGTTTCACTGTTACGTCCTCCTTAAAGCCTCCCTGGCCTCCCCACTTACGTCCCAACTGGGTTCCCATAGTCCCTATGGAATGGTTTGTCGTTGTTTCGTCACTAAGTCGTGTCTGACTCTTTTGGGACCCCGGGAACTGTAGCCCACCAGGTTCCTCGGTCCGTGGGATTTCCCAGGCAAGAATACTGGAATGCATTGCCATTTCCTTCTCCAGGGGAGCTCCAGGGGAGCTTCCTGACCCAAGGATTGAACCTGCGACTCCTGCATTGTCGGGAGGATTTTTTACTACTGAGCCACTTGGGAAGCTCATATGAAATGGCAGTATAGTTATAGTGCAGTGACCATGAGCTCACTGAGGACGGGAACTGTGACTCATCCCTGCATCTCAGAACCTCATCCTGAGTGCCCAGAGGCCCTGTTAGATGAATGAGTGAATGGTCTTCCAACCCATGTTTTACTCAGTATCATTTCTTTTTACTCCCCAAAAGGACTTTTTTTCCCAGTCACTTGTCTTTTCAGTCAAGCCTTGGTGCAAAGCATCATCAGTGCTTCCCAAACCGTGTTCTCCTTTCTTTCCTGGAGGCTGTACCTAGCTGTCTCAAGCCACCTGCAGGTGGGTCATGTGACTGTGTCTGCCCAATGGCATGTGAGAGGAAGTGATGCAGGCACTCTGGGCTGAGGTAGTGAAGAGCCCTGCTGGATGCCCTAGCTGTTTTCTTTCTTAACTCTGGTGTTCTAGGTAGAAAGCCTACCTCATTTCCCTGACTTCGTGTGGGAGAAAAATAAACTTTTAAGCATTAAGTGATAGAGTTTTGAAGTCATTTGCTATTGCAATTGTTTGATCCATGGGAAGAATTCAGCCCTTCCTTCCCAGGCATGAGTCATGTCCCCAAGGCTATGTGGTACTTTTGAAAGGTCATGGGCTGTGTAGATTTTGTACTCCAGGTCCAGAACGAGCTACAGAATACAGCTTGGGACTATTCACTTCCCCTTTCTGGACTAAATTTCTTCATTGAAAATAATGGGGATATTAATATCTACCTGTCTGGAGCTTAAGTAAGATAATGTATATAAAGTATCTAGCACTTAAAAAAGGTACTCAGTCTATAATAGCTTTTATCATAACTCTTAATACTGTAACTGAGGATTTGCCTACGCTGGTACCATTTCCCTCACTGTTCATCATTCCGTATGATCCAGTTTTCTCCCATCCTCAAAGCCCTGAGCAGAGTCTCTCTGAGCGGTGACATGTGGTCCCGAGCACTGTTCCCTGTGTTGGATCTGGGAGCCTCTGGGCATATGCACAGCCTCTGGGAGATGCTACAGTAGGCCCCCAGCTGGCTTCTCTCTTGCTGGGGCTGACTCACTAGCTTAGAGTGCTCAGCTGTGGAGTTGCCACACACTGGTGAATCATCAGTAGTTTTCAGTGTTTTACAAATCACCCACTTCTGACCTGAGCAGATTCAAGATCATTCTTCTAAATATACCACTTAAGTTTCTATGTTTTCCCCTGCTCTCATGTCTACAATCCCTGCTTTATAAGTCTTCTGGTGCTTTTGCTGTCTGTCTCCTCCCCCAGCAGATTGCAAGCACCTCCAGGGCAGGGTCGGCTGACTTTTTCAGCATCACAAGGTCCAGTACATGATAAGCATGAGACAAGATGATGTCCCCTGCAGAAAAGGCTGATTTCTGAGCCTTGAATGAGGGCTGCATAGGAGAATCAAGCAGTGCTTCCAGAAGAATGGATTGGCAGCAACCCATGGCATCAGCATCAGCAGAAGGCATTCCCACTGCAGCCTCCTTGAGAGAGGATGGGTTAGGGAATGTGTCGGATCTCTAGTTAATACACAATTCTGGCTTCCAGAGCATCCCAAAGGCTGCCACAGGGCATAAGGTGGGCGCTGGCCTAGCCACCAACACATTTTCTTACAAGATCAATAAAATCCTCTGCTAGAGTAGGTTTTGTTTGTATGCTTGTGTTGTCTTTGTGGCATGACTAAAGGTCAGGCTCTGCTACTACAGGACACAGAATGGTACTGGCATTGCCACAGGGGCAGGAGATGGCTTCTTGGGAATCAGCACTCACTCAGCCTGGAAAGCTGGTCTGTAGCCAGTGGTTATTTTTTTTTGAACCAAGGAGTCATTAGACAGATGGCCTTTGCAGAACAGTCAGCTGTCCTGGAGGGTCAGGCTGAGAGATCAGTGAAGTCCCTGCCCAAAGCCCTGGCCTGTTCTTGGGGAACAGACCGGCCACGGCACTCTGGGCATGTTACCCTTCCCTTGGGCACCTGCCAGCTTTTCTGTGCTGGGCCAGAGGAAGATTCATCACAATAGAGGCTGCTGCTGCTGCTGCTAAGTCGCTTCAGTCGTGTCCGACTCTGTGTGACCCCATAGATGGCAGCCCACCAGGCTCCCCCATCCCTGGGATTCTCCAGGCAAGAACACTGGAGTGGGTTGCAATTTCCTTCTCCAATGCATGAAAGTGAAAGGTGAAAGTGAAGTCGCTCAGTTGTGTCCTACTCCTAGTGACCCTATGGACTGCAGCCCACCAGGCTCCTCCGTCCATGGGATTTTCCAGGCAAGAGTACTAGAGTTGGGTACCATTGCCTTCTCTGACAATAGAGGCTGTTTTGTTGCAAATATGACCCAGACTTACTTTTCAAAAGAAGCTGGGGCAGCAAGTCCCGAGCACTGTTCCCTGTGTTGGATCTGGGAGCCTCTGGGCATATGCACAGCCTCTGGGAGATGCTACAGTAGGCCCCCAGCTGGCTTCTCTCTTGCTGGGGCTGACTCACTAGCTTAGAGTGCTCAGCTGTGGAGTTGCCACACACTGGTGAATCATCAGTAGTTTTCAGTGTTTTACAAATCACCCACTTCTGACCTGAGCAGATTCAAGATCATTCTTCTAAATATACCACTTAAGTTTCTATGTTTTCCCCTGCTCTCATGTCTACAATCCCTGCTTTATAAGTCTTCTGGTGCTTTTGCTGTCTGTCTCCTCCCCCAGCAGATTGCAAGCACCTCCAGGGCAGGGTCGGCTGACTTTTTCAGCATCACAAGGTCCAGTACATGATAAGCATGAGACAAGATGATGTCCCCTGCAGAAAAGGCTGATTTCTGAGCCTTGAATGAGGGCTGCATAGGAGAATCAAGCAGTGCTTCCAGAAGAATGGATTGGCAGCAACCCATGGCATCAGCATCAGCAGAAGGCATTCCCACTGCAGCCTCCTTGAGAGAGGATGGGTTAGGGAATGTGTCGGATCTCTAGTTAATACACAATTCTGGCTTCCAGAGCATCCCAAAGGCTGCCACAGGGCATAAGGTGGGCGCTGGCCTAGCCACCAACACATTTTCTTACAAGATCAATAAAATCCTCTGCTAGAGTAGGTTTTGTTTGTATGCTTGTGTTGTCTTTGTGGCATGACTAAAGGTCAGGCTCTGCTACTACAGGACACAGAATGGTACTGGCATTGCCACAGGGGCAGGAGATGGCTTCTTGGGAATCAGCACTCACTCAGCCTGGAAAGCTGGTCTGTAGCCAGTGGTTATTTTTTTTTGAACCAAGGAGTCATTAGACAGATGGCCTTTGCAGAACAGTCAGCTGTCCTGGAGGGTCAGGCTGAGAGATCAGTGAAGTCCCTGCCCAAAGCCCTGGCCTGTTCTTGGGGAACAGACCGGCCACGGCACTCTGGGCATGTTACCCTTCCCTTGGGCACCTGCCAGCTTTTCTGTGCTGGGCCAGAGGAAGATTCATCACAATAGAGGCTGCTGCTGCTGCTGCTAAGTCGCTTCAGTCGTGTCCGACTCTGTGTGACCCCATAGATGGCAGCCCACCAGGCTCCCCCATCCCTGGGATTCTCCAGGCAAGAACACTGGAGTGGGTTGCAATTTCCTTCTCCAATGCATGAAAGTGAAAGGTGAAAGTGAAGTCGCTCAGTTGTGTCCTACTCCTAGTGACCCTATGGACTGCAGCCCACCAGGCTCCTCCGTCCATGGGATTTTCCAGGCAAGAGTACTAGAGTTGGGTACCATTGCCTTCTCTGACAATAGAGGCTGTTTTGTTGCAAATATGACCCAGACTTACTTTTCAAAAGAAGCTGGGGCAGCAGCAATGCCAACTGCAAGGTCAACCCAGCAGGAGAAGGGAACTGATTTGTTCAGAGCCTATTTATCAGGTTTTCTAGGGGGATATTTGTATCTATACCTCATCTATATGGATATCTTTGCTATATCTGATATATAACTATATGTAAGAATATATAAAATATATGTGTTTTTCAAGTCTTACATTGCTACACAATGATATTAAGTCTATTTTACACATGAGGGAATTGGGGTTTAAAGGATTAAAATACCTTGCCCAAGGTCACCCCGCTCAGAAATATCCATACTGTGCTTTGAGCCTAGAAATATTTTGTCTCAAAGTTCTTCTTCTTTCCCACACTTCCACACTAGAGATGACAAATTGGCAGGGATGAGGCTATGAAAATCAAAAGCAGATTTTCCTCAGCAATGTGGTGATTCCACTGTGTCTTGTATGGATACATAACAGCACCCCTCTTGGCCATTTACTCACTCCAGACAAGCTGGTGAAATATCCAGAAACGCACATTTTCCAGAGGAAAACAAGTGAGAAGAGGAACCCGCCTGGGTCCATGTGAGCGATCAAGATGCTTCCTTAGTTCATGGGAGGCTCTGGCTTTTCTGGACTAGCCAGAGAGGAAGCAGGAGGCTGGGAGGCAGTAGAGAAAATGTGTGCAGTATGTTCAGTCACTTCAGTCATGTTGAAACTCTTTGTGAACCCATGGGCCATAGCCTGCCAGGCTCCTGTGTCCATGGGATTCTCCAGGAAGGAATACTGGAGTGAGTTGTCACGCCCTTCTCCAGGGGATCTTCCCGACCCAGGGCTTGGACCTGAGTCTCCTGCTGTCTCCTGCACTGCAGGCAGATTCTTTATCCCTGAGCCACCAGGGAAGCCCAGAGGAAACACCAGTCATTATTCAAAAACAAAACGAGGGATAAAAGAGGGAATACGGGTAGGAAGCAATTTTAATCATTTTCAAGAATGTCTTCTAATCTGAGCTGTGTGGAGGAAAGAGCCTAGACTTATTTTGGACAAGTCCCTGAGCCCCAATCTCCTTATATCTGCACTGGGGTCATAATACTTAATTTGTTGTGAGAAGTAGGGATAATGAACCTAAAATAGCCCCCAGTGGGTGCACCATAAGTTGTGTGTGTTATCATTAACTTTTCATAAGCGATCTAGTTCTTGCCTGCTGCGTCCTGAGAATGGAATAGGATCATTTGCAGTGGCAGGTTCTGAGCAGGTGGTGTCCTAAAATGTCGGATTAGCCTCCTCCACCCCCCACAGCTACGGGTGCCACTGAGTTTAGCACTCCCTCTCTCACAGGCTCTGATCGCTAGGCAGGAATCGCTATGGTTCCTAATTCATATTTCTGAGAATGTGTGGTTTTTAAGTGCAGCGCCTTTGGTTGATTTGTTCTGCAGTGCTTGGAGTCCTGACACTGTAGCCCCAGGGGATGGTCGAGAGCAGAAAAGATCCACCCAGAGGCAGGGAGCAAATCCAGAGTCAGAGAGGGGACAGATTCAGGATCTACTGGAGGACAGATCTTTGCGTCACTGCCTTGACCAAACAGTGAGAGAACAGCACACACAGGAGATCAGGGATCAAACCCCAGGCTCTGCCTGGGAGAAAGCCCATCTGAAATGTGCCACGAGGGCCTTGCCTGGGCCAACTGCCAGGAAACTGACCAGTGGAAAGCTGCCCTTTGCAATTCATGTGGTCTTGTGACTTTCCTTCGATGACAGGTGTGTATCCAGAGCACCTGAGTGTGTGTTTTCAGGCATGTTAAACAGTGTTCTGGAAAGCCATTCTTTACATTGTCCATGTACTCCTCCCATCATCTCCCTCTGACCCAGGTCCCAGGGTGAGCATTCTGAACCCCACACCTGGCCAGACCATGTTCCCTTGCATGGATGGAGCCCTTCAATGACTGTTGCCAAAAAAAGAAATACCAGACATTAGCAAGGCCCTATGATGTGGCCTCTGCCTACCTTTCTGGTCTCTTTCTAGCTTTCCTCCTGCAATTCTGGTATTTGTAACACTGACCTTCCTCCTAGAGTGACCTCCCTGCCCTTTCCCTCACCATTCCCTCCCTTTTTCCTGGTTGGTTCTTACTCATCCTTAACAATGTGCTCAGACCGAATTTGCCTGAGGAGTCGAATTCCTCCGAGGAGCCTTCCCTCACTGCCCATGCCCCAGGTTCTGAAGCTCTGGATCAGAGCTGCCTGGGTTCACATTCTGGCTCCGCTCTTTACTCACTCCGAGATCCTTGGAAACTTTCTCTTCCAGGCCTCCACTGCTCATGTGCAAAATGGGAATATTCATGGTATAATTCTTTTTATCATAGGGTTACCTGGGGCTTAAGGGAGTTAAATCCATATCACTTTTAGAACAGTGCCTGGCACCTGGGAGACCCTCAGCAAATGTTGGTGCTTGTAAATTACAGGTATCTGCTTGGACCACTGAGTTTCCCAAAGACAGTAAGCTTGGACCATTCACTTCTGTGTCCCTCTACTCCGCCTAGAACTGAATTCTGTGGTTGTCCGTGGAATGTTGGCTGAAGTGACTGCTACGGAAGGAGACGCATGATGTGCCCAGACCACTGGTTTCTTCAAGGCCAGCCCGAATCACAGCCCCACAAGCAGCTGGCCACTAAGAACGTAAATAAGAGGCTCCTCTGTTGGAGGGGTGACTCCCTGGGCTCTGGCTGGGGACAGGAAGGCAGGGCAGCTCCATGGACAGGGCTGAGTGGGGACAGTTGGGAAGCAGTGGGAAACCTCTGCTCTGGTCACTGCCTCCTTGGGAAAACTTCTCAGGGCTCTCCTGTGTTCCCAGAGGCAGAGGGAGGGCCACCCTGATTCCCAGAGAGGAGGCCAAGGGACTGCCTGCTCCCACTGGGATCTGCTATGATGTAGCGCAGGCAGTGATGATGTTTATCCCCCTCTTTGCTCAGGACCCTGAGGCCTGAGGCTGGCACGTGCTCCCTGGTCCAGGTATCACCAGAGCTATTCCTGCTCACTGGGGCTAAGGGGCTTGATGAGGACAGTCAGCCATATCCTGCCCCCTCAGGGGGAGCTTTTCTCAAAAGGTAGCTGGGATTCTCTGGAATCACTTTAGTTATATCGTGCATGGATGACAAAAATCGTAAATCTGCTAGTATTCTCTCTGATGGGAGACATTGCCTGGAGCCCAACCTGGGCTTCAACTTAATAATGGAGGACCCAGTGACCTCAGCGTCTGCTTTCTAATCCCACCCCACACCAGGATGACCTTCTGTGCTAATTCATATTGTCCATGGTCCAAACTTTTCTTTTTTTTTTTGTATTTCTGAAAGGTATGCTTGCCTGATCCCTCAGTTCCTTTGGGCAAATAAACAACAAAGCAGCCCACCACCAGGGTGCTAAGTGCTGCTGCTACGTCGCTTCAGTCGTGTCCGACTCCGTGCGACCCCATAGACAGAAGCCCACCAGGCTCCTCTGTCCCTGGGATTCTCCAGGCAAGAACATTGGAATGGGTTGCCATTTCCTTCTCCACACCACCAGGGTAAACAGAGAAATATGACAATTCCCTTCAGGTAGACGTTGAACGTGTGCCTGCTTTTGTGCATGGAACTGATTATCCTCAGGCTTCCTCATGGAGTTTCAGGAGATGGCACAAAGTCTGTTGTGTAGTCGCAGTTGTGTAGTCGCAGTTGTGTAGTCACAGTCACGATTCTCCCCACTGTGGCCACACCTGCGCCATGGAACCGTTTCTCTGTCACATGACAAGGAACAACTCAGCTTCCAGGAGTGCACTGGTGCTGGGTGCCTCCCCCTCACAAAGCACCATCTGACCGGGGGCTAGGCTGCCTCCTTTCTTACCTTTATTCCTTGGCCCAGACTTTCCAGGGAACTGATATCCAGCCCTTCCTTGCAGGCCTGCAGGCAGGAAATCACCTTCTGACTGTCCATTTTGCCAGGGCGAATGGTGAGACTGGCCAGGCTGCCGTGGAAGAATTGAGCAAAGCGTGGCTTGGTGACTTCTCCTCCTAAAAGATAAAGAAGCACTATTATCTGCCCTGTGGAGATTGGGCAGGCAACATTGCTTCATGGTGCCATCCGGCCATGGAGCCAAGGATACAGTGGTTGTGTCCCTTAAACCTGAATTTTTCCTCCCAAGTGGAGAGTGCAGAGTTGTGAACACAGAATGTCAAGAGGATGTTATTGGCTGCCAAGACCTTGGCACTCCCCAGCTGTACCTATTTAGGATTCTGGAATTCTTGAATTTAAAACATTTACTTTCAGAGGCACAGAATGTTTTAAAACAGCAGTCCCCAAACTTTCTGGCACCAGGGACCAGTTTCGTGGAAGACAATTTTTCCATGGACCAGAAAAGGCAGATGGTTTCAGGATGATTCAAGCACATTAAATTTATTGTGCACTTTATCTCTATTGTTATTGCATCAGCTCCACCTTGGATCATCAGGCATTAGATTCTTGGAGGCTGGGAACTCCTGTTTTAGAAGACAGAAAGTGCCTACAGAGTAAAAGCAGGGGAAAGGGAATCTACCAGTGATGAAAGATGTGCTGTGTGCCAGGCTGTCTGCTGGGGACTTCATTGGGGTGAGCCTGCAAAGAGGAATCATTGTTTCCAAATGACAGATAAGGAGCCCTGGGACTCAGAAAGGTGGAAGGACTTGCCCCAGGACATACAGCTACACGCTGGAGCTGGCACTCTGGTTCTGGTCTGTGCGACTGCAGAGCTGGCATCTGCTATCCCGTGTTCATTTCACTGAGAGGCTGGCATGCGATTGACGGGTCCTAGAACCCCGAGTCCCTGGGCTCTGATTCTCACAGAGTTGATTTCATATCTGCTCACGTCCAAGTTCTTTGTCATATAGGGGCTTCCTTGATTCTGTTCTACCTCTGTCCTTCTTCCCCTCACCTATGTCCTTCTACTTTCTGTGCCCGGGTCAGCTCTTCAGCTGGGGAGATTGTTCAGTGTGGCTTGTGTTGCAAAGGCAGCCTGGAAGCTGCCTCCTCCCATTCTCTCCCTCATTTCCCAAAGTTCCCTAACATCAATGCCCCTTTAGGTCCAGTGGAAGCCTCACCTCCTCCAGGAGCCCCTTCCCAATGACTTCATTGAGCACAAACACTGTTCCATCCGGGGGCAGCCTACATCAACAACCTGAGCTTTGATCTTGTACTTCAGTTCATTCAGAGAGGTAGCCAAACGTGCAGGAAAGATGGATCTGGGCAGAGCTCTAGCCTTGCTAATTCCCTGCGGGAGGTTCTGTGGCCTTTCTGAGCCTGCACTCACTTGTAGGGGACACTGCTGGGTTTTGCCTCCTGGTTCTCCTGTGCTGCCTCAGTGGCCCCCTCATCAGTTTCTCTAGCACCTGGAGGGCAGGTTTCCAGAAGGTTCTGCCAGAGTAACACCACAGTGACTTTTCTGCCCATGAGTGAGCGATGCTGTGTCAGCAAAGCCTGGACCTCAGCCTGGGTGGCCGAGGACTCTCCATTGGGGACCCTGTCTCAGTCTTACGGGAGTGGGCATCCTGATACCTGCATTCCTATAGCCTTCAGAGCTCTCGGAAGCCCCAAGTGGGGTCTCTTAGTAGCTAATCCTTCATTATTCTAGTGGTCTGTTACAGTCAGTGAGTTTTTCTATTTTCTGGTTGAAATTACTGTGTGGTTTCTCTCTTCTGATTGGGTCCAGAATGACACACCCTCTATGTTTGCACACATACTTTTGCTCTCAGCCATTCCTCCCCACACTGAGATACCACCTCCAAAGTGCTCAGGTCAGGAAGATCCCACTGGTTCTCCAAGGCCCCTCAAGCTCTCTGCTCACCTTGCCTTCTCCCTGCCCTGAGCCTTGGAACACAGATAGTGCATTTCAGTGCACCGCTAAGAACTCAGCATTGCGAGTTAATGTACGTGTGCTTTATGTCTTCAAGAGCCTATAAGGGGTGGTTGTCAATTCTGGCTGCACATTTTAATCATCTGGGGAATCTTTAAAAGAATAAACTGATTCTGGTGCTGTATCCCACCCACAGAGGTTATGATCTTTTTTTTAAATAGAAGTCTAGTTGATTTACAATGCCATGTTAGTTTCAAGTGTACAGCATGGTGACTCAGTTATATATATATATATATATATGTATATATAATTCAGTTATACC
>SJYX01006854.1:147056-180700 GCA_006410675.1 Oreotragus oreotragus
ACGTTCACCCTTGCCATCTCTTGTTTGACCACTTCCAATTTGCCTTGATTCATGGACCTGACATTCCAGGTTCCTATGCAATATTGTTCTTTACAGCATCGGATCTTGCTTCTATCACCAGTCACATGCACAACTGGGTATTGTTTTTGCTTTGGCTCCATCCCTTCATTCTTTCTGGAGTTATTTCTCCACTGATCTCCAGTAGCATATTGGGCACCTAACGACCTGGGGAGATTCTCTTTTGATATCCTATCATTTTGCCTTTTCATACTGTTCATGGGGTTCTCAAGGCAAGAATACTGAAGTGGCTTGCCATTCCCTTCTCCAGTGGACCACGTTCTGTCAGACCTCTCCACCATGACCCGCCCGCCTTGGGTTGCCCTGCAGGCATGGCTTGGTTTCATTGAGTTAGACAAGGCCCTGGTCCTAGTGTGATTAGATTGACTAGTTTTCTGCGAGTATGGTTTCAGTGTGTCTGCCCTCTGATGCCCTCTTGCAATACCTACCATCTTACTTGGGTTTCTTTTACCCTGGGCGCGAGTTGTCTCTTCACGGCTGCTCCAGCAAAGCACAGCCGCTGCTCCTTACCTTGGACAAGGGGTATCTCCTTACTGCCGCAGTTCCTGACCTCAACGTGGGACAGCTCCAAATCTCTTGTCCTGAGATTTTATTTGCCTTCCCCGTAAGCCAAGTTATTCAGCCTCTTTTCTCCACTTAATTTTCCCACTACACTATTTCTTCCTAATCTAATCTTATATTAATAAATAAATAAGTTTTTCCTCGCCAACGCCGTCTCACCTTCGTATCACCCTGGTTCCACCAGGGCTGGATCCCTGCATGGGGTGGTGGGTGGAAGGGAGGTTCAGGATGGAGGTCACATAAGTATACTTTTGGCTGATTCATGTTGATACATGGCAGAATCCAATACAATATTTTAAATCAGTTATCCTCCAATAAAATTAAATCAGAAAAAATAGAGTGTGGCTGGGAGAGAGCCCTTGTGGTCTGCCACCCAGAGCCCCTCAACTGCTCACTCACCACTCACCATCCTTTAGAGTCTCCTGGGTGCCAGAACATCTTCCTACACACTATTTTCACTCAGCAAAACAGCCATGTTTTCTATTTTTGATTTAAGAATCCTAGACCTGTGATGTACTCTATTTATTAATGACACGACTCCAGGAAAGCAATTCAATTAGCACTGTGCAATAGGAGGCTAGCAAAAACTAGAAATATATTTGCACTCAGAGGTGGTTGTGATGCAGGATTTAAAAAAAGAGTGTATACATATACTGAAAAATCTTTCTGTTTAATATCTAGGGTGTCTGCACACACCACATGGCTTCTCTGCTAACATTTAGACATACACATGCTCATGAATTATTGTAAGAAAAGAAAATAACCTGATTTCCAACACAAAGAACCTTCCCCAAATATTTGCAAACACAGATTCCTGAGGCTAGATCTGCACACATTTTTAAAGTGTTTGCTTTTTGCCTAGCATTCTGTTTGATTCAGCTGATGATAAGATAGGACTGTGTTTTCCAGGAGCTCACATTCAGTTGGGAGAATAAAATGTAGACACTGGAAAAGTAAAATAAAAATATAAGAGTAAATTGCCAGTTCAGTTGATTTCCTAAGGAAGTGCATGATTAATTTCCAAACACATGATATAGAAAATGCATCTAACAGATCAGAGGGGAAGAATAATAGCAGAGATTTATTAAGTCCCCAGGGCTTTCCTGGTGGCTCAGATGGTAAAGAATCTGCCTGCAATACAGGAGACCTGGATTTGATCCCTGGGTCCAGAAGATCCCTTGGAGACGGGAGTGGCTACCTACTCCAGTATTCTTGCCTGGGAAATCCCATGGACAGATGAGCCTGGTGGGCTACAGTCCATGGGGTCACAGAGACTTGAATACGACTGAGCTACTAACACACACAGGTGATGCTAGTGGTAAAGAATCTACCTGCCAATGCAGGAGACTTAAGAGGTGCAGTTTGATCCCTGTGTTGGGAAGATCCCCTGGAGAAGGAAATGGAAACACACTCCAGTATTCCTGCCTGGAGAATCCCCTAGACAGAAGGACCTGGCAGGATACGGTCCATAGATTCGCAAAGAGTTGGGTATGACTGAAGCAACTTACCACACACACATTGGGTCCCTAAAACATGGCGATTTTCCCCCCAGGGTATTTTATTTAATAATGCTTAAGTGGCAGGATAGTACTTTTGAGATCATAGTCTGTCTCTTCTGATTTCTTCCATCTTACCCTCAGTTTAAACACATCTCTATCTTGTGCTCATTGCTGCAAGAACGGCTGACAGGAGGGAGAGAAGATGGGACTTGGAGCTGAGTCGCTTCCTCAATTTCATTTCAAGTCCTAAATTTAGAAGGGTGGGGAAGATGTAGCTTCAACATCCGTGGAAAATAGAGGGTGAAAAAAACCCTGCCTTTCCCCAGTCTAGGAGATGATAGCCCAGACTAGGGGGTGGCAGGGGAGGGGTGAATGTATAGGATGACAGAGATGCAGAATGAGGGTGAACAGCCTGGAAGCAGTGTGTGATGCTGGGAGGGAGAGCAAACCTGGTACATCTGGCTAGATGGAGAGAGGGGCCAGGCATGGTTTTACAGGTCTGAGAAGCAGCAGAGGTACTTCTGTGTCCCTAAGTCAAGGAATTACACAGAGCACTGATGACCCCGAAGGACCACTAATGACTGCGGATCAAAGAGATGGACACCGTTTCAGTAGACACCTGCATGGAAAGATGACTGGAGGCCCCTCAACACCCTAGCCCCTTATACACCCCTCTGAAATCAGCTGGCACCCTAAATGGCAACCCACCCCAGTATTCTTGCCTGGAGAATAGCACAGACAGAGGAGCCTGGCAGTCCACAGTCCACGGGGTTGCAAGAGTCAGACACAAGAGTGACTAAAGAAATGGGAGAATTCCAAATCTGCCAGGGTTGTGTCTCCCCCACTCAGACAGAAGAGGGACTGGAAGTGACATGAAGACGGGTGTGGGAAAATGACTTTTTTCTTTGTGAATTCAGATTCTTACCTGCTAAACTACAACTCCTTTTTACAGATGATGTTTTCACAGCTAGGTAACTTGCCTAAGGCCCTACAGGCAGAAGTTAGTGAAACTCTGATTCAGACTCAGGTTTTGCTTGCTCTCAAGCTTTTGACCTGAGTGCCATACAATACATATGGCTGGGAGGGTTCAAGCAGAATTTCTTGGAGGATCTCATAATTGGGCTGCTTCAAAAAGATGAGGACAGGCTGGGATTGATACAAGGCTGAGGGTGAATGTCCAATTACATGGAGTTCTGTAGACACTGAATGATTTCAGCAGCAACTCCCAATGATTTGTGTCAAGTTTACTGGGAAACACAGTTCTCATGAAAAATAATAATCTTTGGCAAAAGTGATTCAACATAGTTTGTGTTTTTTGGAACCAGAGTTTTCACTCAGCTTTCTTTCCACTGAGAGGTGGGGCCACATACACATAGCTTTAGAATCAATAATATTCACTTTCCTTTGAGTAAAAGACCTGTGTTGTGTGAATGGACAAAGTAGCTTCCCTTTGCAAAGTACGTGTGGGATGCTGCTGGTCTTTTTTTTTTTTCTGTTGTCATTCCCACAGCTATTTAGTCTGAGAAGCACATAGGATGGAGTGGGGGCTATGCTCCCTCCTGCTTGAGTTGGATACTGCTCTGTGCATGGCTTGTTGATGGGGATGCCCCTCAATGAACACAATTTCACGGATGGTTGGCTATCAATTTTGAGCAATGCAAATGGTGAGACCATTGGAAATCTTGCTTTCTCTCATTTCAGTGATGGAGCTACCCACTGAATGCAAAGACTAAGTGAAGTGTGTAATAGACTCCCATAAACTGTGGCTTTAAAACCGGCACACAACCCCAGGGTTTAGAACTGTCGTTGTAAGGACTGGGGATCAGGGATGCCCTGCCCTCAGGGCTGGCCGTGACACAGTCTCAGCAGGCTTTCTTGATCCTTTGGTTGTGATGTCTCCATCCTTCCAGCATTTTCAGTTAATATTTACATGGTGGGTTCTAAGTTCATAAGAAACATATGACTTATGGGATGACCCCAAAAGTTAGTACTCTGGCGTTAGGCACCTATTTTCACAAAACTGGAAGGGCCCTCATATATCAACCAGAATGGCTCTGCCATTCTCCAGGAGCACAGAGGCAAGACACAGTCTTCAAAGACCCAGAGCAAGTAAGCAGCCGCAGTGAAGGTCTAGAATTCTTTTCTGACTCCAGATTCAGCCCTCCCATTAAACCAAGATGCCCAGTGGGCCAGTCATTATCTTTGGCCTCAGCTTGACTTTGTCTGATCTGGGGAAGAATGCCCAGGGAGTCTCGGCAAATGGTTTGACTGCAGATTCCAGAGTCTTCTGGCCTTCCTTGCTTGGCTATTAAATGTCATCTGGTTCTACACGTCTCATCTAAATGTCTAGATGCAGAAATGGGTGTAGCAGTGTAATTGAGGCTGTGGGTGACACAGTTCTCGGTGCAAATCCAGGCTCTAGGTGACCCTTCCCAAGGTCCTTATGTTCTCTGAGTCTTGGTTTCCTCATGAGCAAAATGGAGATGACAATTACATCCACAACACAGGGTTGTTAGAGAGAACACAAGCCAGAGCTGAGCACGGTGCAGGAACTCAAAACTAGCAGTCAGTTTCGGCACCAGCAAGAACCAAGGAGCTCGGAGATGAGGTGATGTCATGGGAGTCTTCTCTTCAGGGGTCTTATTCTCTTTTTTTCCTCCTTGCCCTAGTGTGTCTCCCAGAGAAGTTAAAATGATACTTAGAATTAAAATGGTCTTTTTGCTCTAAGACCCTTGTTAAAATTTTCTAATTAATGTAACTTTCAGAATGAGATTCAAAGTTAAAATTGTAACTCAGCTATCCTGTATTTCCACACATAAATCACCAAATTTTAAAGCTGATTTCATCTGTGTTATCTTTAGACCAATATACCCTTCTGTATATAAGGTATATATCTAGGGCCTAGAATCATCTTTACCTGATTTTTAAATACAGACAACGCTAAGAGACACTGTGTTAGTCACCCCTGTGTGTCAGACGTGAGCCATACACCTTTGTCAAAACAAACTCAAAACTGGGATATAATTCAATAACCGATAATTATTGACCTTCTCCAGGACATAAAATAGGAGGAAAGTGGAGGGAAGGGGAGTCTTTGAGAGCAGATAGTCCTTGCCTTCTGCAAATCCATGCCTTAGTGGGGGATAGAGACCTCCATTAATAACTCCAATGAGATGGTTCCCAAACAGTGCTCCAGGAACACTAATCTACAAAGAGTGAGTATCATAGTGAAATAAGACCGAGAAACATAGGTTAGGTAATGTCAAGCTGATTGGTTTCTTGGTGAGTTTCTGAGAGCTCTGAATAAACAAAAGTGCATTGTGACTCTTCAGTGTGGGGCTGTGGGGATGGCTTATATGGTTTCCCAAACTTGACCTTGGCCTCCTTGTGGAATCTGGGGGACCCAAGCTTCATGAAGCCCTCGGGAAATGCCACTTGAATGTAAGGCAGACTATGCTAGCACGTGCCTCTCTCCCAGCAGCAGAGACCTCCAGGGATGCAAAATAATTTCAACACAGACTTTATTAAGAGAATTTGTATTAAATTAGACCAAGTTTATTAAGTGATGACATGTGCTCCAAGTCTGCACTAATTTTAGTGTCTGGCAAAAATAATGACCTGAAAATGTACACCAGACCTCAGGACCACATGTGGCTCCAATTCCCCTCTGTCTGAGGAACAGATGCTATTGATTACTGCAACTTTCAGCATCATTTCTGCCTTTTTATTCCTTTTTTTGGCCATTCGTATTCTTTGCCTCAGCCCCTCACAAAAGCCACAAGTAAGTGGGGGTTCTGTGTCTGTTCCTTAACAGAGTCTAATTTTTAGAACTATCCCCTTCTCTATCTATCTCCTGCTGCTTTGTTTGTTAAGTAGCGGGTAGGACTCAGCCAGACCAGGAGCTAGGGTAGAAGGCCCTCCTCATCCAACACCAGGGGGTGCCATCGTTAGGAAGAGGCAAAGCTGGACACTCTAGGAAGGCCAAGGTCCAGAGCACTGGAGGAGAGGCCCCAGCAGAGGCAGAGGTCGCTGGGGACAGAGCCACGATCAGGGAAGACACTGATGAGCTCTGTCAAGAGCAGATAAGGCTCAGGCAGGGGGCAGGGGGTACCTTCTAAAGAACTCTAGCTCTGATATCATGTCAAATAAGTAAGTCAGAGCTTCTCTGGTTGTCGTGATGGGGGAGAGGTGCTCTGGAGTGTCACCCACTGGGTCATCTCTGTGGCTGGCACATCAGCACCCTTCCTGACTCACTCCCATGACAACTGAGTTATAGGCCCTGGGTGGTTGGACCCAGGGTAGAGGTCCAGGCACAAAGGAGATTATATAATTTTTATCATATACGAGTAGAACTTGGATTTTTGTTGTTAGAAACGGATGAATAGGGACTCTAAGGAAAAGGACAAATTAATTAGTCGTTTAAACAATCTTCCCGCACGGCATGACCCAGAGAGAGACAAGGGACCTGGTATTTGTTTAAAGGCAGCGGTTTCTCAGTCAGCACAGACGGATCTTGGCCAGGAGAGAGGCTCTGACTCCATCTTGAAAACGCTGACACAAAGAACAGATGCGATGGCTAGGTGGCACACAGCAGCCACACAGAGACAGAAGGACTCTCTTGAGATGCAAGGTCCATCCTGACTTCAAAAGCTCTTCTCTAGAATTAAGATATGCTGCCCGCTTGAGGCCATCCTGGCACTATTTCTTAAGTGTAAATGAAGTCTCTTTTTTTTTTTTAATTACTGGAAAAATACCCATGAAAATGAAGTTCCACTGATTACTCTGGCTTTCCGATTCAACCACCGGACACAGAATGGCTAACTGGGGTGGCAGAGTCCTGCCCCGCCTCTGAGCTGGAGCCTCTGAGTTCCAGCTCTGAGTTCCCGGGAGCATCCAGCAAGCAGCTGCTAGCACATTATTTTCTATCCCCATTGTTAACCCTCTGAATGGAAATTTCACAAATGGGAACTGGTTCCCTTGCCAACCTCAAAAGTACCTGAAAAACTCCCCACAATTACAGTCCCAAAGGGGCCTGTTCACACAGCGGGCTTATAATGTGTATATAAGTGGACTTCGGAAGGCTTAGAAGCATGCCGAGGCAAGGGCTGTATTACAGACCATCAATTTCACAGCACTGTGTCCTATTGAGGGGAAGGCAATGGCACCCCACCCCAGTACTCTTTCCTGGAAAATCCAATAGACGGAGGAGCCTGGTGGGCTGCAGTCCATGGGGTCGCTAACAGTCGGACAGACTGAGCGACTTCACTTTCACTTTTCTCTTTCATGCATTGGAGAAGGAAATGGCAACCCACTCCAGTATTCTTGCCTGGAGAATCCCAGGGATGGGGGAGCCTGGTGGGCTGCCGTCTATGGGGTCACACAGAGTCGGACACGACTGAAGTGACTTAGCAGCAGCAGCAGCAGTGTCCTATTGAAAGACCTTTTGATGTCTCCTCCCAAGACAAAGGGGACTTCCTTCGCAGCTCAGTCAGTAAAGAATCTGCCTGCAAAGCAGGAAACCTGGGTTCGATCCCTGAGTTGGGAAGATCCCCTGGAGAAGGAAATGGCAAGCCACTCCAGTATTCTTGCCTGGAGAATCCTATGGACAGAGAAGCCTGGCAGGCTATAGTCCATGGGGTCACAATAGTAGGACACGACTTCGCGACAACACCACTCAACAAAAATATGGCTCCAGGGAGCATGTAAATATTAATGAGAATCCAAGCTCCTAACAGGGCAAGATGCACCCTATGGTCTGGTCTCAACTCTATCTCATTCTCCTCCCCACTCATTCTGATCCACGCTCATTCCAGTGATAGGGTACCCTGGGCATGCCGACGCCAAGCTGCTCTACCATGGCATATGCTGTTGCTACCCTTATCATCCCAGTGAACTCATACTCATCCCCAAAAGCTCAGTTTTTAAAGACTTTAAGGGATTTTTCTCCCATACTGAAAATTCACCAAAGATTATCTTTCCTTTCAGAAAAGGTACCTAAATCTTCTCTGCGCTCAGAAGCCGGGATGATGAGCTCTCTCCTACAACATCAGCCCCATCTTCCCATGTTTGTCTTCTGACTGACTCTTTCCCAGGCTCAGTGACCTTCTTTCTGACCTAGAGATGGACCTGGCTGGCCAGGGTCTGTCTGTGAGGGTTAGTCCTGGGGAAGGGGAGAAGGTCAGTATGTTCAGGGAGCTGTGGGGAAGCTGAAATCCCAGAAGCCAAAGTGTACCAAGGTCTTGTGGAAAATCTGCCATATAGGGCTTAGGTGCAAGGAGCAGAGAAGGAGGTAGAGGAGGTAACCAGCAGATGTTTTCAAATTTACACATTCATTCAACTGAAAAATGCCAAGCACACTCCGAGTGCCTGCCACCGAGTCCTTATAATAACCTTGCAATACAGGTATTACTCTGGATAAGGAAATAGGTAAGAAAGTATTACTAGGAGCTTAAGGAAGTTAGAGATTCTGCAGGTTTCCATTGCAGGCTGGGATGATGGTCCCTGAGGGCTGCTAGGGGAGTCATGGTAAGGTTCATGGTGACGACATGATTACGGCCCTTTCTTTCTTTTTACATTAATTAATTTATTTTAGTTGGGGGATAATTTCTTTGCAATATTGTGGTGGTTTCTGCCATGCATCGACATGAATCAGTCATGGGTGCACATGTGTCCCCTCATTCTGAACCCCCCCACCCACCTCCCTCCCCTACCCCATCCCTCTGGGTTGTCCCAGAGCACCAGCTTTGAGTGCCCTGCTTCATGCATCAAACTTGCACTGGTCATCTATTTTACATATGGTAATATATGTGTTTCAATGCTATTCTTTCATGTCATCCCACCCTCGCCTTCTCCCACATAATCCAAAAGCCTGTTCTTTACATCTGTGTCTCTTTTGCTGTCTTGCATATAGGATCATCATTACTATCTAAATTCCACATATATGCATTAAAATGCTGTATTGGTGTTTCTCTTTCTGACTTACTTCACTCTGTATAATAGGCTCCAGTTTCCTCCACCTCATTAGAACTGACTCAAACGCATTCTTAGGGCTCTTTCTTATGGGCAGCATCCAATCTATGTTCCAAAATATCTATGGGCTGGCTGCGGTGTCTAGCTGGGNCTCTTTCTGACTTACTTCACTCTGTATAATAGGCTCCAGTTTCCTCCACCTCATTAGAACTGACTCAAACGCATTCTTAGGGCTCTTTCTTATGGGCAGCATCCAATCTATGTTCCAAAATATCTATGGGCTGGCTGCGGTGTCTAGCTGGGGCATGCAGCCACATGAGAGGGCTGTTGTTCTAACACTGATTCCTGGGCAACCTCTGAATATGATTCCTGAGCAACCTCTGAATAGTATAGCCTTGCTATACTAACTAGCTTCATGGGCTCACGCCAGATGACACAGTCTTCCTCTCCTGATATCCTGGGGAATTCTGCAATACTGGGGAGCTCTTATCACATTCTATGAAATGTTTGGGAAGACTTTTACTGTCATGTGATGTACATCAGACTTCAAGTAGGTGACTTCTACTCAAAAATACACTCTTACTCAGCCATAAAAAAAGAATGAAATAATGCCATATGTAGCAACATGGATGGACCTAAACATTAACATCCAAGGTGAAGTAAACCAGACAAATATCATTGATAATGCTTATACGTCGAATCAAAAAAAAAAAAAAGAGAGATACAAACGAACTTATACACAAAACAAAAGCATGAGGAAGTAGCATTGACATTTAGATACTACCATGTGTAACAGATAACTAGTGGGAAGCTGCTTCATAACACAGGGAGCCCAGCCTGACGCTCCGTGATGACCTAGACGGCTGGGCTGCAGGTGGGGTGGGAGGGAGGCTCACCGAGGGAGGGGATATACATATACATATAGCTCATTCATATTGTTGCACTACAGAAACCAACACAACACTGTAAAGCAATGGTCCTCCAATTAAAAGTTTTAAAAATTAATGCTAAATAAATTCTTTTCATTAAATAACAAATATATTTAAAAACTGGAAAAAAAAACAACAACCAGATACAGACTTAAAGAGGGGAATGGATAAATTAGGAGTTTGGATTAACATATACACACTAGTATAAACACAATAGATAATCAAAGACCTACTATTTAGCACAGGGAAGTCTACTCAAGACTTTGCAATAACCTATAAGGGAAAAGAATTTGAAAAAGAAGATATATATATCTATATATATAAAACTGAATCACTTTGCTGTATACCTGAAACTAATACAACAATGTAAATCAGCTATACTTCAATTAAAAAAAATACACTGTCTTCCGTTGCCTGCTTCCTGCTTTGTCTCCTTCCTGCTTTGTCCCTAGTGCTCCCAGCGCTGCACCATGTTCCCTTCTTGCCATCTTCTCTTGCATGGAGCTGCCCAGAACTTACTCTTTGTCCCAACCCAGAGGGGTTTATGTCTCCCCTAGAGGGAGCCAGTCCTCCCAACTCATAATCTTGTACCACAATCTACCTTTTTCCTCCGCCCCCACAGTGAATGGTCAAAGTCTCAAATCTTAGTAACCCTCAAAGAAGGCATCATCCGGAGTTTGAGGAGCCATCTCAAAGTACTGATCTGCTTATTTGAGGATCATTTCACTTCCCCTCTGGTCTCTCACTGATACTTCAAAGAACCCCAGCTGTTAAAGGGAGCAAAGACAAAGATGCCCACAGATTTGAGTGGGGAACAGAAAAGGCTAGATGCACACTCAGAGAGCTGGCTCTCCTACTTCCAAAGAGGTGATGAGTCTGGGTTTGGGGACTGGAGGAGAGGCAGCAGCAGAGGAAGTGAGTTCCCAGAACAGAGGGTCGGGGTCTTAGACAATTTGAGTGGGGATAAAGAGAGATCCTTGGCCTGTGACCAGTGTGAGAGCAATAGAGCCAACTGGCAATTTTTTATACCAGATTCCACTTGCAGGCTTTTCTCTACACAGCCCCACTTTGAAACCAGATAAGGTTCCAGAACAATAAAATGCATTAGCAACTCAGAGGCAATCCTGAAATTGCTCATGTTGATCTAAAGTCAAAATCTGGTCTCAAGCCAAGTGCTTTATTATTACACAAGGTTAGTGCTTGGATTCATCCTTATCGTTTTCAGTCCTGTTTTATTAGTAGGGGATAGTAAATTTTCCTGGCTGAAGCTCATACCATTTGCTTTGCCCTTTTCTCTGCCTGTGCCTTTGATGGACTGTACACAGATGGGCCAGGGAGAAGGGCTGGACTTAAGGGTTACCTTGCCAACAGGCGCCGACTGTCAGTTGCATGGCAATGTGAGATGGATGAATGGGCCAATCGTTAGTCACCAGGTATGGTTCATACGTTGCTCCATCCATGTATAAGGTGACCACAGGAAACTCCACATTGATGACATAGTAATGCCATTCTTTGTCACAAATCTAGTGAAAAGAAAGAGAAGCAACACTTAAAATTGAATACGCAATGAAACATCCAACAGACTTTTATTCTAATTATGAAAGAGGGAGAAGAGACCTTTAGGTTAACAATATTTATTGCAAAGGATTCAGTGAACATAATGGCTAGAGAAAGCTCATACCATTAGAGAAACGCACATCAAATATGTGCGTTAGAGAAACGCACATCAAATATGATGGAGCAAAGCATGGGATAGAGGAACACCTGGGAAACTAATCATGGGGTAAATATCTGACTATGGACAGATTATCTTGGTTGGCAAGTTCTTGGTGGACAGGCGGGGGTGTCAGCTTAAACTTGCTCTGTATGAGCAACAGAGAAAAGTGAAATCAAAAATGTTTTTCGAAGCTTGGGGATGGATGGCGCTATAAAAAAGAAAGATGCTAGACAGGAAGTAGAAATGAAGATGAAGATAGAGAGGGGGCAGAGGAAGGGAAAGAGAAAGGACAAAACAGAAGAGGAGAAACTAGGAGTTATGAGCAAGGACAAGGCAACAGACAAAGGAAGAAGGAGGTTCATAAGAACAGAAAACCTTCAGTTCCTTTGTCTATATTAATGCTTGCCCAAGGAGCTGTTGTAGTCTCATGCTCTCTTCAATTGAAGCAGAATAAATTCTGAGACAGATAGTCTTCCCAAGAAGATTCAGTTTCATCCTTCCTTAGAGTCCCTGGGAAGCCAAAGAGGGATGGCAGATGAGTCCTGGCTGAACTTGGTACAGAGCACGCTCACAATTAGAGAAACGCACATCAAATATGATGGAGCAAAGCATGGGATAGAGGAACACCTGGGAAACTAATCATGGGGTAAATATCTGACTATGGACAGATTATCTTGGTTGGCAAGTTCTTGGTGGACAGGCGGGGGTGTCAGCTTAAACTTGCTCTGTATGAGCAACAGAGAAAAGTGAAATCAAAAATGTTTTTCGAAGCTTGGGGATGGATGGCGCTATAAAAAAGAAAGATGCTAGACAGGAAGTAGAAATGAAGATGAAGATAGAGAGGGGGCAGAGGAAGGGAAAGAGAAAGGACAAAACAGAAGAGGAGAAACTAGGAGTTATGAGCAAGGACAAGGCAACAGACAAAGGAAGAAGGAGGTTCATAAGAACAGAAAACCTTCAGTTCCTTTGTCTATATTAATGCTTGCCCAAGGAGCTGTTGTAGTCTCATGCTCTCTTCAATTGAAGCAGAATAAATTCTGAGACAGATAGTCTTCCCAAGAAGATTCAGTTTCATCCTTCCTTAGAGTCCCTGGGAAGCCAAAGAGGGATGGCAGATGAGTCCTGGCTGAACTTGGTACAGAGCACGCTCACACTCATGTCCGCTCATAATTTCAGTACTTAAGATTTCTGGTCTTAGACCTGGGAACCAAAACCTAACCTTAATGGGTGAGTAGAGACATTTGGAGCCAGGATGAAGTCACTATTCCTGACCTCAGTCAGTCAGTCAGTCAGTCAGTTCTGTCACCTCTGTCTCACTATCTCCTGGAGTTTGCTCAAATTCATGTCCACTGAGTTGGTGATGCTATCTAACCATCTCATCTTCTGTTGCCCTTTTCTCATTCTGCCCTCAATCTTTACCAGCATCAGGGACTTTTCCAATGAGCCAGCTCTTTGCATCAGGTGACCAAAGTATTGGAGCTTCAGCTTTAGCAGCAGTCCTTCCAATGACTATTCAGGGTTGATTTCCCTTAGGATTGACTGGTTTGATTTCTTTGCAGTATGATCCAAATTAGAAACCAATATGGCATGTCTTGGGAAAGGAGCTAGGAAGAACAAAAGGTGGCAAGGCTGGGGAATGGCACCCCCTCCCTCCAATCCAAGCAGATGCCTTAGAAGTCACATTAGACTCCGTCCCTTCCCCACTCCCTCGCCCTCAGATCCTTCTGCATCCTCTTGTCTTCATCGCCCCTGTCATCTGTGGCAGCGCAGACAGATGAGTTCTGCAGGACGGTGACCCCAAGTGAGGGCATCAAAGTCCTCCCTACACCCCACTCTGGATTAAATGTGCTGTTTCTCATGAATAGATAACACCAACAGGGATGCTAAATGATCTTTTCCCTTTCATTTTAGAGTAAGATTTTTTCCCCTTAATGTTCTTTTTATACTGTCTTGTCTCATGTCTCAGAAAATTACTCCTTTTGAAGTCCATTAACCTGATAAAGGCTGATGAATATTTTAGGGACCCTTGGAAGGTAAGCAGGAGGGGTCCAGGCAGACATTTCCAAAATCCTGTTACACTTCATGAGTATGCAGTCCAGTACCGCGTATATCCCACTAGAGGTCCTAACCCAGTTTATACTCCCTCCTGCTTGATGCCTGTGATCAGACACTGGACTGGGTGCAGGAGTCTGGGGGTAGGTCTGGGACCCAGGTGAGGCTGACTAGGGGTTATAGGTGTGGTACAAAGGAAGACCTGGAGGGGGTTATAGGTGTCGTACAAAGGATGACCTGGAGACAGGGCCTGGGGGCAACAGAAGAATGAGGAGCTAAGGAGAGTTCCGAATGAGCAAGCTTCCAATCCAAAGAGCCCCAACGTACCCTGGACTTGTAGTCCAGGATGCAAGTCAAGGATGGCTAGTCAGAATACCCCCACCCTCAGGATATTCTCTGAGGCATCAGGAAACCTCTGACTCATCCTGGGTGGGAAGAAGGCAGGTGGAAGTGCAGTAACCCTCTCTACACCTCATGCCTTTGAAATGTAGACAGAACACAACAGTCAGTTGGGCAGCACAAGGGGGCTCCTTGCCCAGGTCACCACCACCCCACTTCCAGTGGCCATGCTCTCGGGCCTGATGGCCACATTGCATCCACATGCTTGGTTGACTCTACAGTGCTCCATGTCTGCCGAAGCTGGGTGGAGGCTGGGTCCTCTGGCTTGCTTTCTTTCACATCACTTACAGGGTGGGTAGCAGGAACAACGCCAAGGAGGTCTAGGCTGGGAGCAGGGTGGTACTCCAGGGTGAGCTGGGGACTGGAGAAGCCTCTCATGAGAGGGGAGGAAGTTAGGCTGCCAAGAGTTTGTCTAAATGGCCTAGAAAAGGCCACACAGGAAGTTCTGAGTTGGTTTTCTTAGGAAATCAGGTATTTTTGAACATAGTTATTCAATGTGTGATGCATTAACCCACAAACCAATGTGTGAGGGAGTGTACTAGAGGCTGTGTGGAACGCAGAACTTATCAGGTATGTGCTTTGGCTTCAGATTTTCAATTTGGGGTAGAGGTGGTGGTGGTGATTAGGTATCAAATACACAAGAGACTCGAATGAAATGGGCATTGAGATTAGTCTTACAGACAAGACACAGTGCACTGTGAGATCCAGACTTCTGGCTGGGAGAAGGTGGCATGCAGGGTGACTAGAACTGCTAAGACTTCATTAAGAATATATGGTAAGGAAAACATTCCAGGCAAACGGAGCAATAATCTTTTAATCCTTCATTCATCAATCCTATTGCCAAAAAAAAAAAAAAAGATACTAGGTTTGGGACGAATGGAGATTCACTCATTCATTCAGTTCTGTGGACATTTACTAAATGCATATTCTGCTTTGCGGAGGAAAGAAAGCACCTGCCCTCATGGAGCTTCCAGTTCAGACACAGAATTGACAAAAAGGCTTGCAACAGTTGTGACTCACCAGGGTGACATGGTGGAGGCGGGTGGGTGTCTGATTGCCCTGTGAGGAGGGAAGGAGCACAGCCACAGCCACATTGGTTTGGGAAAGGTGAGAGTGGGAGATGAGGCTACAAGGATAGCCTGGAATTGAGGTCTTAGGACTTGGACAGCTGTTTTGTTTTTTTTTTTCTACAGGCAGTACGAGGTACCAATCTTCGAGGAAGAAGGTAATCATAGCAACAATCAGTCTTGGAACATGCTTCTCAATGTCAAAGCAGTTTTTCCTCTTCCTTGTACCATTTAATCCTCCCTTGTTGTTGTTTAGTTGCTAAGGCATGCCCGATTCTTTGTGAGCCCATGGGCTGTAGCCTGCCAGGCTTCTCTGCCAGGTGATTTCCCAGGCAAGAATACTGGAGTGAAATACCATTTCCTTCTCCAGGGCATCTTCTCAGCCCAAAGATCGACCCTGCATCTTCGGCATGCTCACTGCCACATCAGGGTCTTGAGCAGATACTTATCTCTTATTCTTTTAAAAATTAATTATTTAATTTTAATTTTTTGTTGTTGTTGCCCTGTATTTTCACTGCTGCATGTGGGCTTTCTCTAGTTGCAGTGAACGGAGGCCACTCTGTAGCTGCAGTGTGCAGGCTTCTCTTGTTGTGAAGCGTGGGCTCTAGCGTATGCAGGCGCAGTAGCTGAGGCGCATGGGCCTAACTGGCCCCTGGCATGTGAGATGCTCCCAGACCAGGGGTTGAATCTATGTCCCCTGCCTTTGCAGGTGGATTCTCGACCTCGGGACCACCAGGGAAGTCCCAGACACTTTTCTCTTGAGTGATGGATTCACACGTCAGATTGCCCAAGTGGTCAGCTGGATGTCCTACAGGCACTTCAAACTCACCATGTCCCAGACTGAGCCCTGTAGCCCTGCGCCTCAGCCTGGCCTGCTCCTTGTCCTGTGTCCCCCCGCCTCAGCGGATGCGCCCTCATCCAATCTGTCATCCAAGCCAGTACACTGGGCACTGCTTTTGACTTCCTCCCTCTGTCCCTCCCTCCAGCTCAGTTATTGCCAAATGCCAAAGATGCTCCTCTCATTTGCTCTCACCACGTCACCCTCGTTTCTCCTTAGAATTTACAGTATGTACTAGAGTGGGGCAAGGTTGAGAAAGTGTATTTGACATTACAGTAAGATGGAAGGCATTTCAGCAGGGAGAGAGGACTAAATGTAGCAGGGGAAGTGTGAGAAAGCTTTGGTATGAGTGTGGGTGGGACAGAGTGAGGGGCTGCCCTGGGGCTGAAGGCAGCCACAGAGTGCAGTGGGCAGGGCAACCAAGGGCGGGGCAGGGAGTCCTTGTAGGGTGAGCGTAGGGGTCACTGGGTGGGTATCACACTGGCTTTAGGAACTTCTGGGGAACCATGTTCTGGACTTCAGGAAAGTACTTAAAGCTTCCTAATCCTTAATTCCTTCACCTGTAGAGTAAGGATAATAATAGTATGTTTATCATGGGGTTGTTGTGTGAATTGAGCTAAAACAAAGCACTCAAAATACTTAGAGCATATTTTCAACCTGAACAGATATGGAAACTCCTTCCCTTTCCCAAACACACTGAGATGCTGCATGAACTATAACAACAATAGCAACAATATAAAACAAAAATAAGAGAGAAAGGCTCAGCCTATAAGCTGTGGTTCCAAAGCCCACAGGAATCAGGAATGACTCAGGTCTTCTGTGCAAAGAAAACTCGAGTTGGCATGTCTGCATAAAGTCTGGGACTGTCTGAAGTCTGGGTCTTGGGACAACTGCCAACATCTACCTAGGGATGTGGGGGAAGCCAGCCAATCACTCTGGTAAGCATCTCTTCCGAGATGTTACCCCTCCAAGCCATTCCTGAGCATGCACATTAGCTTCAAGTGTAAACAGCCCACTTGATGTGGAAATCCAGAACTTAGACTCTACTTTAAAAATGCATCTTTGAAGTCTTCAGGCCTTTAGGAAAGACATATTCAAAACCTCTGGAGAGACATGTGCTCCCAACCCAGGGCATGAGCAGGACAATTCCTGCTGGAGATGAACTGAGAGTAAAAACTGATAAAACATAGAGGGAACAATCATTTGCATGCACGAGAAAAAGCAGACAAAACAGATGATGAAACATTCCAGGAACCAGAGAAAATAGAGCAACTGGAAAGGAGATAGGGGAAGGCAGGCTTGAAAAAGAACCAGAGAGAAATTTCAGAAATAAAAGATATAGTTGTTGAAATAAATCAAGAAAGCCGACAACAGAGTTAGTGAATTGGAAGAAAGATTACAGCAAAATGAAACATTTGATAGAGCAATCAAGAGAGATGGATTCTGTGCATGATAGAAAGATACTTTCCAACCAATGTTATCAGGTATGTGTGGCTGGAGGTGAGGCTGGTGGAAAGCAGTGGGGCTGGGATCCTGAGAAGCTTGTACACCATGCTAAGGAGTGTGTTACTTTATTTAAGTTAGTGCCTTGTGTTCTAGAAAGCCACTCTTCACTGCAGCAGCCTTCTCATGTGTTAAATTCAGACGAGAGTGAATACATAAGCTTCATAAGCTCCTGCCCCACAGGACATATTTGAAGGGTAGATAAAAATTGAGCTTTGGTTTCTGAAATGGAACGCTAATGAACCAAGAGGATTGAAATCAACTGCATTCTCACTGAGGACTTGCAAGGCCACCTGGCCCCAGGCCACTGTTTTGGAACATTAGAAAGATGAGGTTTTGGTTAGTGCTAAGATGGCATCACTGACTTGATGAACGTGAGTCTGAGTGAACTCCGGGAGTTGGTGATGGACAGGGAGGCCTGGCGTGCTGTGATTCGTGGGGTCGCAAGGAGTCGGACACGACTGAGCGACTGAACTGAACTGAACCGAAGATCAACCCTAAGCCAAGGCAAAGATGCCACTCTTATTTGCAAATCGATTTAAGACTCCCCAGGAGGTAGCCTGCACGTCTGAATTGGCAGGAAAAAGTTCAGTGGTTTTTCAGCAGCAGGTGTTTATGACAGCTCAGAAAGCACCTGCTGGGTCTTCTGTCAAAAAGCAATTGCTGACTCAGGGCAGTGGAGCCCAGGGGAGCAGGAAACATAAAAGGTGGCCCGTGTCAAAGCGACTACTCCCATTTGCAATTTGGTTGATGAACATTTGGGCAAATCCTCAAAACCATCCCAAAAGGCCGTCCTCATAATTTGTGCTCAGAGAGTATAAATCAAGAATTGCTAGCATCCAGGATTTAAATTTACCCATGGGGAAAGAGGAACACTTTTATTATGCAGCAATGATAAGACCAGTGTCCTGGCACCATGATATGATTCTTGCCTGTGTGATCAGCTTACTGGATCAGCTGGTGTCACCCCAGCAAGACACCCTGGGGAGATCCTTTAACTTCAGGGTCTTACTGATGGGCCTCATTTCCATGCAATGAAAAGGTGCACTTCAATTAGTTCCTCAACCAGGACAAAGCTTCTCTTGCCTAGCCTGGGGCTGATTGGCAAATTCTGCAAAGCCCCACAGAAGTAAGGTTGGCTGAGCTGAAGTGAGAGTCAGAGGTTAGGGCAGAAATCTTACTCTCAGTAAAGTGAGAGTAAATCAACCCTGAATATTCATCGGAAGGACTGATGCTGAAGCTGCTGAAGCTCCAATACTTTGGCCACCTGATGTGAAGAGCTGAC
The DNA here is from genome assembly GCA_006410675.1 of Oreotragus oreotragus. Lineage (NCBI taxonomy): Eukaryota > Metazoa > Chordata > Mammalia > Artiodactyla > Bovidae > Oreotragus > Oreotragus oreotragus. The sequence continues at coordinate 165,954 of SJYX01006854.1, forward strand.
TCATTGGAAAAGTTTCTGATGCTGGGAAAGATTGAAGGCAGGAGGAGAAGGGGACAACAGAGGTTGAGATGGTTGGATGGCATCACTGACTCAATAGACATGAGTTTGAGCAAACTCCAGGAGATAGTGAAGGACAGGGAAGCCTGGCATGCTGCATTCCATGGGGTTGCAAAGAGGCAGACACAACTTAGTGACTGAAAAACCGCAACAACAAACGTCTATTGTCTAAACTGGCAACCTGTGGTATTTTGTGATAGCAGCCTGAGCTGAGACATTTAGGAACATGAAGCCCTAGACATGCAAATTCTCAAGCCCTACCCTAGACCACTGAGGAGGAGTAGGCCTGGCAGTCTGGCCAGGCCCTCCAGGTGGTTCGGAGAGGATAAGTCTGAGAACCATTGCTGCAGAGAACTTACTGTGCTGCTGTGGGGAATAAAATAGTCAGTTTGCCAAACCTTCTGAAGTCTTTATTTTATTTTCCTCTGTTGCTGTGTGCCCAGTTGTGTCCAACTCTTTGCGACCCCATGGACAGTAGCCCCCCAGGCTCCTCTGTCCATGGGATTTCCCAGGCAAAAATACAGGAGTGGGTTGCCATTTCCTACTTCAGGGGATCTTCCTGATCCAGGGATCAAACCCATAACTCTTGTATCTCTGGCATTGGCAGGCAGGTTCTTTACCACTGCACCACCTGGGACGCCCTTGGGGCGCCTATGAATATTGCCTGGAACAAAAATCTCAGAAGACACATCCCATGAGATTCATTCAGTTCATTCAACACAGACTGATCGCGTGCCCAGTATGTCCCAGGCACTTCCCTGGAACTGGGAATGTGACAGCAAACAAAACAGGCAGGCTTCCGCCAGCACCTTCCCGCTGTCCAGCAGATGCTCCTGTCTCTGTATACCCTCCCCTCCCGCCATCCCTCCTGCCCCATCTGGAAGCTTTCCTGCCTCTGATCACACATTTGAGCACTCCCTCACGTCCCCCAAACAAAAAGCCTCTGAAGCCCAGCTTTCCCCCTCCTCCCTGCTTTTTGTTTCCAGGACATGCCATGGAATTCATCTGCAGGTATTCTCATCCTGAATTTCCCCAACAGCTAACATCTGTCAGGGCCTTGGTGCTCAGATTGGAGCCTTGGAAACATGGTCTGCCTGTTACGGGTTTTAAGCGACTGTGTACAAAGCAAGTTTAATATTTTAACAGGCCAGGAAGCACATGTCTTCAACTTGACAATTAGGAAAGAGACTATTCCTCCTCTAGGGTTCTTTCCCTGATCACATTTGACTGCACAAAGACAGACTGCTTGGTTCCAGAAAGGGACTGTCTTGAAAGTGAGTGAACCTCATCACTTTAGGATGGGGTTGAGGCAGTTAGGGTTCCACTGCATGAGTAAGACTCCCTCCCATAAAAGACTGTGAGTTTCTCAAGGTAAGGTCTAAGGGAAACAATGGCCACTTACAATTACTGAATGAATGAATGATTACAGTATAAGCCAGCAACAGTGGAATTGGTTTCTCTAGAAAAAGGTAATGAGAGTCCAGATTAGGAAGCTGGAGCATGATCAGTGGGGTCGCAAGGAGTCGGACACGACTGAGCGACTGAACTGAACTGAACCGAAGATCAACCCTAAGCCAAGGCAAAGATGCCACTCTTATTTGCAAATCGATTTAAGACTCCCCAGGAGGTAGCCTGCACGTCTGAATTGGCAGGAAAAAGTTCAGTGGTTTTTCAGCAGCAGGTGTTTATGACAGCTCAGAAAGCACCTGCTGGGTCTTCTGTCAAAAAGCAATTGCTGACTCAGGGCAGTGGAGCCCAGGGGAGCAGGAAACATAAAAGGTGGCCCGTGTCAAAGCGACTACTCCCATTTGCAATTTGGTTGATGAACATTTGGGCAAATCCTCAAAACCATCCCAAAAGGCCGTCCTCATAATTTGTGCTCAGAGAGTATAAATCAAGAATTGCTAGCATCCAGGATTTAAATTTACCCATGGGGAAAGAGGAACACTTTTATTATGCAGCAATGATAAGACCAGTGTCCTGGCACCATGATATGATTCTTGCCTGTGTGATCAGCTTACTGGATCAGCTGGTGTCACCCCAGCAAGACACCCTGGGGAGATCCTTTAACTTCAGGGTCTTACTGATGGGCCTCATTTCCATGCAATGAAAAGGTGCACTTCAATTAGTTCCTCAACCAGGACAAAGCTTCTCTTGCCTAGCCTGGGGCTGATTGGCAAATTCTGCAAAGCCCCACAGAAGTAAGGTTGGCTGAGCTGAAGTGAGAGTCAGAGGTTAGGGCAGAAATCTTACTCTCAGTAAAGTGAGAGTAAATCAACCCTGAATATTCATCGGAAGGACTGATGCTGAAGCTGCTGAAGCTCCAATACTTTGGCCACCTGATGTGAAGAGCTGACTCATTGGAAAAGTTTCTGATGCTGGGAAAGATTGAAGGCAGGAGGAGAAGGGGACAACAGAGGTTGAGATGGTTGGATGGCATCACTGACTCAATAGACATGAGTTTGAGCAAACTCCAGGAGATAGTGAAGGACAGGGAAGCCTGGCATGCTGCATTCCATGGGGTTGCAAAGAGGCAGACACAACTTAGTGACTGAAAAACCGCAACAACAAACGTCTATTGTCTAAACTGGCAACCTGTGGTATTTTGTGATAGCAGCCTGAGCTGAGACATTTAGGAACATGAAGCCCTAGACATGCAAATTCTCAAGCCCTACCCTAGACCACTGAGGAGGAGTAGGCCTGGCAGTCTGGCCAGGCCCTCCAGGTGGTTCGGAGAGGATAAGTCTGAGAACCATTGCTGCAGAGAACTTACTGTGCTGCTGTGGGGAATAAAATAGTCAGTTTGCCAAACCTTCTGAAGTCTTTATTTTATTTTCCTCTGTTGCTGTGTGCCCAGTTGTGTCCAACTCTTTGCGACCCCATGGACAGTAGCCCCCCAGGCTCCTCTGTCCATGGGATTTCCCAGGCAAAAATACAGGAGTGGGTTGCCATTTCCTACTTCAGGGGATCTTCCTGATCCAGGGATCAAACCCATAACTCTTGTATCTCTGGCATTGGCAGGCAGGTTCTTTACCACTGCACCACCTGGGACGCCCTTGGGGCGCCTATGAATATTGCCTGGAACAAAAATCTCAGAAGACACATCCCATGAGATTCATTCAGTTCATTCAACACAGACTGATCGCGTGCCCAGTATGTCCCAGGCACTTCCCTGGAACTGGGAATGTGACAGCAAACAAAACAGGCAGGCTTCCGCCAGCACCTTCCCGCTGTCCAGCAGATGCTCCTGTCTCTGTATACCCTCCCCTCCCGCCATCCCTCCTGCCCCATCTGGAAGCTTTCCTGCCTCTGATCACACATTTGAGCACTCCCTCACGTCCCCCAAACAAAAAGCCTCTGAAGCCCAGCTTTCCCCCTCCTCCCTGCTTTTTGTTTCCAGGACATGCCATGGAATTCATCTGCAGGTATTCTCATCCTGAATTTCCCCAACAGCTAACATCTGTCAGGGCCTTGGTGCTCAGATTGGAGCCTTGGAAACATGGTCTGCCTGTTACGGGTTTTAAGCGACTGTGTACAAAGCAAGTTTAATATTTTAACAGGCCAGGAAGCACATGTCTTCAACTTGACAATTAGGAAAGAGACTATTCCTCCTCTAGGGTTCTTTCCCTGATCACATTTGACTGCACAAAGACAGACTGCTTGGTTCCAGAAAGGGACTGTCTTGAAAGTGAGTGAACCTCATCACTTTAGGATGGGGTTGAGGCAGTTAGGGTTCCACTGCATGAGTAAGACTCCCTCCCATAAAAGACTGTGAGTTTCTCAAGGTAAGGTCTAAGGGAAACAATGGCCACTTACAATTACTGAATGAATGAATGATTACAGTATAAGCCAGCAACAGTGGAATTGGTTTCTCTAGAAAAAGGTAATGAGAGTCCAGATTAGGAAGCTGGAGCATGATCATGATCATGGGGATGAGGCCATATCTGTGTCAAACACTTGGAATCCTGGTGACCTCACTAGGCTGGCAGCCCAAGAGGAAGGGTTGCAAAAGTTTAGCAGACATGGAGAGTTCTGGAAGGTTGGAGCCTCACGGGGTCAAGTAAGGAGGGTGAAGCTCATCAGATATGAGTGAGTCCTAGTAACAGTAAGACCCCGGCCTGGAAAGGACCCAGGACCATCTTAGCAGCTTCCCGCCCCCCATCCTACCCCGAGGCATGGTTGCCTCCTTGCAGTCTCACTGACAGGCAATGGGCTTGTAGTGGGGGAAAACTGCCTTTCTGATCTGGAACCTGGGGCAAGTTTCTTTAAGTGCCAGTTTCTTCATCTGTACAGTGGATAGAACATCCATGTTGCAGGAAGATCTGATTATGTATCCAGTGGGTATTACTGATAGCAATAGTGGGTCAGAAATTATTCTAGGTGTTGCATATATAAAGTGAACAAAAGTAGACACAGTTTCTTCCCTAAGGGAATAGACAGAAAATGAAATGTTCACATAAATAAATGTAACTTTATATCTGAAAGAAATATTAGAAGGGGATGTGTATGCATGTGTGCTAAATCCCTTAAGTCATGTCCGACTCTTTGCGACCCTATGGACCATAGCCCACCGGGCTCCTCTGTCTATGGGGGTTCTCCAGGCAAGAATACTGGATGGGATTGCCATGCCCTCCTCCAGGGGATCTTCCCAACCCAGGGATCAAACCCATGTCTCTTATGTCTCCTGCACTGGCAGGCAGGTTCTTTACCACTAGCGCCACCTGGAAAGCCCATGAAGGGGATGTACCAGGTGCAAAATGAGTCCATAATTGGGAGGTTTATCCAGTTGTGGAGGCTGGAAGTGACGGTGAAAGGAAGGAGGCAGGTGAGGGGGTCAGTAAGAATGCTGGAGGCAGAGGAACAACGCAGGTGGTGGCCTGTGGCTGGAACACAAGGATGAGGGCACAGCTTGTAACAGGGTGGGCAGAGACTGGCAGAGCAGGTGCCACGGAAGGGCCAGTCCCAGCCTTTCTCCCAGCCCCACCACTGCCAGCACACATGGGGTCTCCTCCAAACTCCCTGCCCCCCGATTAGCCTTCCTGTCTCCTCAGACAGGGCTGTTTGCTGCTCCAAACCTATGGGGGTGCCCATTCCCCATCAGGGGCTCACTCCTCAGCCCAGCCCTAGAGAGGGGCTGTAGCAAGTTCAACACTGAGGCTCTGGAGTCTGGTCCCCACACTCAAATCCTGATTTGACTACTTTCTGGCTGTCATGGCACAATGTGACAGGTGACAGGCACATCACATTTCCTCTCTGTGCCTCAGTTTCTTCATCTATAAAATGGAAATAATAACATTAGTAACCACCTCATGGGTACCTCATATATACGACCTGACATCAGATCAGTTCAGTCACTCAGTAGTGTCCGACTCTTTGCGACCCCATGCATGCCAGGCTTTCCCGTCCATCACCAACTCTTGCAGCTTGCTCAAACTCATTTCCATTGAGTTGGTGATGCCATCCAACCATCTCATCCTCTGTCATCCCCTTCTCCTCCCACCTTTAATCTTTCCCAGCAACAGAGTCTTTTCAAATGAGTCAGTTCTTTGCATCAGGTGGCCAAAGTATTGGAGTTTCAGCTTCAGCATCAGTCCTTCCAATGAATATTCAGGACTGATTTCCTTTACGATGGACTCCTAGGTTGGATCTCCTTGTAGTCCAAGGAACTCTCAAGAGTTTTTCTTCCAACATCACAGTTCAAAAGCATCAATTCTTCAGCACTCAGCTTTCTTTATAGTCCAACTCTCACATCCATACATGACTACCGGAAAAATCATAGCTTTGACTAGATGGACCTTCGTTAGCAAAGTAATGTCTCTGCTTTTTAATATGCTGTCTAGGTTGGTCATAACTTTTCTTCCAAGGAGCAGCATCTTTTATTTTATTTTATTTTTACTTTATTTTACTTTACAGTACTTAAACTCAACATTCAGAAAACTGAGATCATGGCATTCGATCCTATCACTTCATGGCAAATAGATGGGGAAACAATGGAAACAGTGACAGACTTAATTTTTTTGTGCTCTAAAATCACTGCAGCCATGAAATTAAATGATCTGACACAGTGAGTGCTTAAAAGAGAGGGGCTATTCTTGGTGCTTGCTTGGTCTCCATTGCCTTCAGCTACTTCCTCTGCCTTCCCTGCAGGTGGTCCAGGACATGCCCAGCTTCTCACTCCCTCAGGCTATCCAGACTACTCTGTATCAGCCCACACCATCCCTGCCCACCTCCACCCTCTCAAGTCCCTCTCAAAACTTAAACAATACAATATTGTAAAGTAGTTAGCCTCCAATTACAATAAATACATTAAAAAAATACTTAACGCACATATGTAATCCCACATTTTCTAGTAGCTCCATTGAAAATATAAAAAGAAAAAAAAAGTGAGTCAACCTTAATACTATGCTCTATTTAATCTGATATATCTATTTATCATTTCAATATGTAATCAATAGTAAAACTTAGACATTTTCCATTATGATTTTCTTATGAAGTCTTTGTGTCTGTCACATTAACAGCACATCTCAGTTCAGACTAGCTGCATTTCAAGGGCTCAACAGTCACACGTGGCTGGTGGCTATCCTATTGGTGAAGCCAGTCCTTGACTCCAAGATCCATGAGGGCAAGAACCATGTCTGTCTCCAGGTATGTGGTAGGTTCTTGGTAACTGCAGATCGCATGAGTGAAAGCATGGATGGATGGATGAACAGGTGCCATATTCTGCAAAGCCCCATCTGCTCTCCCCTGAGGCCTCTTCCTCTGTTACTGGGCACACATTCTTTCAGCCATGATGGGGACCAAGTCCTGGGCACCAAGTGCCCTTTGCCTGAAGGACAAAGGACTTGGAGATCGGGTGAGCACCATAAGGAGGGATGTGCAAAGAAGAAGGGCAGGGGTGGAGAAGATTTATGTTGTGTCAAGGAGGAGAGACCCCATCCTCGGGAGCTCTCAGCCTCCTGCCTTCAGCAAGAGGGAGGAAGAGATGTTTTGGACGAGCTGCAAAAGAGTAGTTGGGAGGGTCCCCTGGAGTCTCTGACCAGCCTTTGGGCCAGAGAATATCAGGGACTCAGTCAAGGTTAAGGAACTTGTAGGTGGCAGGGCTGGGGCCTAGAAATCCTGCCTCCTGTCCTCAGGTGCCTTTGAATGTTATCCTTCAGAAAGATAAAAATGAATCATAGGCTCTTTGAGGGGGACCCCAGGCTGCTCGGATGCAGCTAACTATTCAGTAATGTAGGCATTTGGAGAAAATTAATTTTTCATCCTGCCACTCAGAATATTAAGGCTGGCTGTCCATAAACACACAGTTTGACTCCTCCTTGCGAGTTAAAAAAAGAGGAGGCATCTCAGCAGATATCTTTAGCAAAACATAATTATAATTTAGTTGACATTTATTAATATCTTGGTGTAGATTAATAAAACTCCCCTGAATAATTCAAACAATAAATTCTGCCCCCTTGGAAAACTGAGCTGATCTTGAATAGAATTGTTTCAGTGTTTCCATCTCCAAAGACATAGCACATGTCAAGTTAGCCAGCGCCTCCTGTATCTCAAATCTCACTGGGATTTCCTTAGGTATTGGCTCTGCAAACCAGGTGCCACATGGCTAACCTATCTCATCTTTGGTCACAAGCCCACCTGGTATGTATCTGTCAGCTCTCCAGCAGAGTGGCTGAGACAAGCATGCCTTTCAAACAGAGCGGCTGAACTTCTAGCACAGACACTCCATCACATGGGCTTCCTACTCCGATTTTGCCCTGGTGGCCTCTGGAGTGCCTGATTATAATTACAGAGTGTCAGTGCACCTCGGCTGTAAATTTCACATGGCTGCTCCAGAAAAGATCCATCCTGGCCACACGTGGATCACCTGCTTCTCCCCGCTCCCCCATCCACAGAGTGATTTCTGGAGAGAGAGGAGCCAATATGCATTTTACAGAGGCCTCCAGGGAAGGCCTGTGAACAAGTTGCCTCTGCTAGGAATTCCACAGCAAAGAAACTGGGTGCTCTGTTTGAACTACAAGTCAGCCAATTAAGGTTGGGAGACTGTGTAGAAATCTTTAGGGAACAGCCACAGCACATCCAAGATCTTAAGACCAGTCTGTTAGGGAGATTCGCCACTTGGAATTTTCACTCTTGGGTTTTAGTCTCACACAAAGCTTTGGGAACAGTTTTTAAGATACAGCAATATCTCTTCTCCTTCCCCACTTCCTCTTCCTTCTCCATTGGAACACCCAAAGAAACACAGGAACCTGCCAGCACCAACCTTCTCTTGTTTTGGAGACAAGGTGGTATGCTCTGACCAGCTCCATGCCCAGAATAGTTACTCAGCATGGACTCTGGGGCGCTGATGAAGCACTGATCAGGTGCAAAGCACCTGCTGGTTTCAACCCTGGATCTGGTTGTAGAGGTCAGGAAATACAAATGGGCCACTACATTAAGAGAAATACATGTGGTTCATTCACCCCTGGCCTCTATCCAAGCTACACTGTGTGGGGACCAGGCTGTATATAGTCTTCAAACAAGACCGGGGAGGCCTAAGTGCACAATTCTGTGTTAGCCTTTGTATTACTTTGCGTGGGCTGCTAGGGACCCGAGGTAGGATGGTGGTAAAGAATCCACCTGCAGTGCAAGAGACACAGGTTTGATCACAGGGTCAGGAAGATCCTCTGGAGGAGGAAATGGCAACCTGCTCCAGTATTCTTGCCTGAGAAGTTCCATGGACAGAGAATCCTGGTAGACTACAATCATGGGGTCACAAAAGAGTACAACATGATCTAGCGATGAAACAACATCAAGGGCGGCTACACCAAAGGGCCAGCCACTGGTCTCCTGAGACCAAGAACCATTGGTCTTACAGTTCTGCAGGCTGGAAGTCTGAGATCAAGATGTCAGCAGGCTTGGTCCTTTGGAGGGGTCTGAGGGAAGATCTGCTCCATGCCTAGGGTCAGGTAGCCACAGGCCTCTCCTGGGCTCACAGATGCATTCTACCAATCCTCCATCTACACATGGTCATCTTCTAAGACACCAGTCATATTGGGTAAGGGGGTTGTGGTCCACCCTACTCCAGTATGACTTCATCTTGCTAATTCCATTTGTGACAACCTTTGCAAATAAGGTCACATTCTGGGGTATTGGAGGTTAGAACTTTAACAACTGTTTTGGAGGAATCCAGTTCAACCCATAATAGCCTTGTTCTGGCCATGTTCCCAAAATGCAGGGCTGGGACTTATTAATGGAACGTTCTCCAAGGCTGTGCTCAGCATTCTATCCTACCATGTACCTGATAGAAACAGAAAGTGGCTGCGTAGGTCACCCTTGTTTTGGGGATGAGGAAAGGCTATTTGAATCCTGTGAATGGTAAATTGGGATATGTTATTGGTGTTCTGGAAATGCACATAAAAGAATCAATAATTAAATAATTGAATCACATCAAAAAGTCTGTACACTATATTTATTCATTCATCCAACAAATACCCATGCAGCCTGCCATGTGCTAGGCACCCTGCCTTGTGTGGAAGAGGCTGAGGTCCTGCTTGGGGAGCCTGCAGCCTTGGCTCTGCCAGGGCAGGCCTCTAAGGTTCTCTCTCTGGTGATCTGGCAGATGTGGGGGAGATGCTCAGACTTAAGACCACTTCACTGAGCGCTTATTATTATGCCTGAATATGAGCAAGATAATACTACATATGTATATATATGTAAAATACTGGTCTCTGCCTCTGGTTCTTGACCTAAAAATCCTTGTAAATAGGGGTGCTAGGAGAATCTTTTGTCCTAACATTTAGCCTTTGATCCCAGTTCCTGACACAGAACTAAGACTTTTGTGATTTCTTCAATGATAAAAGTGTCTGACACCAAGCACTTCACCCTCTTGGGACTTCCTGTGTGGTAGAAATGCCATTTGTTCTAATAAGGCTACTCTTGGTGGATGAGCATCAGTCATCAGAAAGGCCAAGCCAGGAATCTTGGAGCTTTTAGTCCTACCCACTACTCTAGGGAGAGGGGAGAGGGGAAAGGGGTTGCAGAAAGAGTTACTCATGTATCATGCCTACATGATAAAGCCTCCATAAAAATTCCAATAGTATGGGGTTCAGGGAACTTCTGGGTTGGTGGATACACCTATGTACTAGAAGGGTCAGTTCAGTTCAGTTCAATCGCTCAGTCATGTCTGACTCTTTGTGACCCCATGAATTGCAGCACACCAGGCCTCCCTGTCCATCACCAACTCCCGGAGTTTACCCAAACTCATGTCCATTGAGTCGGTGATGCCATCCAGCCATCTCATCCTCTGTCATCCCCTTCTCCTCCTGCCTCTAATCCCTCCCAGCATCAGGGTCTTTTCCAATGAGTCAACTCTTCGCATGAGGTGGCCATAGTATTGGAGTTTCAGGTTCAGCATCAGTCCTTCCGAACACCCAGGGCTGATCTCCTTTAGGATGGACTGGTTAGATCTCCTTGCAGTCCAAGGGACTCTCAAGAGTCTTCTCCAACACCACAGTTCAAAAGCATCAATTCTTCGCTGCTCAGCCTTCTTCACAGTCCAACTCTCAGATTCATACATGACCACTGGATAACAGACCCCAATTTCACAGGGACAGAAGCTCCTGAGTTTGGGACCCTTCTAGACCTCACCCTATGTGTCTCTTCATCTGACTGCTCATCTGTATCCTTTATCTGTATATTTTATTACATAAAACTGATCAACACAGGTAAATGTTCCCCTGAATTCTGTGAGCTGTTCTAGCAAATGATCAAATCCAAGGAAGGGGTCATGGCGACCTCCGACTTGTAGCCTAGCAGGACAGAAGTGGTGGGTAACCTGGGGACTTACTACTCATGATTGGCAGCTGAAGTGGGTGTGTCTCACGTGACTCAGCCCTTAATCTCTGAGGTCTGTGCTAATTCCAGTTAGCAACGGAAACTGAATCGAATGGTAGGATATCCGACTGATGCTGGGGAGAATTGCTTTGTATGGAAAAGGAAAAAAAAAAAAAGCACATCTAATATCAGAAGAGTTATGAGTGTGGCATAGTATGAGAGTACAGGAAAAGTACACAGGTGAGTTTTTCTTAATACACTGAGGGGTTGAATTTATCAGGTAAGGGGAGGGTAGTGCTGAGAAGAGGGAGGGAAGACCAAGACAAGGACTCTCCCAGGTCCTCAAGGCCTGCAGGCTGCCTTTCCTGTCCTGTGGCTCTTCCTTGGAGATCCCAGATGAAGGCACCTCTACAGGATGTCATGTATGACCTTGGTCCTCAGTGTTTGTGCAAAGGGGAAGTTCTCCTTACAAGTCTGCTAATATAGTAATATAGTTGGGTCATGAAAAAACATTTTTTCCTCTGTCCCAAACTCTTAGATAAAATTTTTCTTTTCTTTCTTCTTTTAGGAACTTCTTTATTAAGTTGCATTTCTAACAAAATACTGGAAAACAGACACATTAAAGTCACCCCCGACTTGTAGGCTTGGATGTGAGAGTTGGACTATAAAGAAAGCTGAGCGCTGAAGAATTGATGCTTTTGAACTGTGGTGTTGGAGAAGACTCTTGAGAGTCCTGTGGACTGCAAGGAGATCAAACTAGTCAATCCTAAAGGAAGTCAATCCTGAATATTCATTGGAAGGACTGATGCTGATGCTGAAACTTCAATACATTGGCCACCTGATGTGAAGAACTGACTCACTGGAAAATACCCTGATGCTGGGAAAGATTGAAGGCAGGAGGAGAAGGGGATGACAGAGGATGAAATGGTTGGATGGCATCGCTGACTCCATGGACATGAGTTTGAGCAGGCTCCAGGAGTTGGTGATGGACAGGGAGGCCTGGTGTGCTGTAGTCCATGGGGTAACAAAGAGTCGGACATGACTGAGTGACTGAACTGAACTTGTAGGAAGAATAATGGCCCCAGAGATATCTATACTCTACCCTCTAAAATCTGTGACTATGTTATTTCTCTTGGCAAAGGGACTTTTCAGAAGTGATTAAGCGTAAGATTTTGAGATGAGAAACTAGCCTGATTATCCAGGTAAAGCCAATGCAACCTCAAGGGTCCTTGTAAGTGAAAGGGAGGCAAGAGGGTCAGAGGTGATGTGATGAAACAGAGGCCCATGCGATTGCTAACCTGGAAGAAATAGGAAGTGCCACAAGCTGAGAAATGTGGGGGCAGCCTCCAGAAATCAGAAAGGGAAGGGAGTCCCATTCACCCCAGGGCTTTCAGAATGAACACCACTCTTCCAACACCTTGATTTTATCTGGTTGGTCAAAAAGTTCCTTCAGGTTTTTCTGTAACATCTTATGGAATAATCGAACAAACTTTTTGGTCAACCCAATAGCTCTAATTTCAGATATCTGACCTCCAAACTCCAAGATTATAAATTTGTGTTTGAATCTACAAGTATGTGGCAACCTGTACAGTAAGAATAGGAAACCAACACTCCCATCTCATCAAACCCATAATCCCTGCTTCTCCAAACACACCCATTTTCTCACTGTCCTCTCTTGGTAGTCAGCTCCATTTCTGCATCTCACTTCCATCGGTCACCCCTTCTTCTACTTCTCTCACCTTGGTTGGCCCACCAGGACCAGTTCCCACCTGTATACCCTACACAGCTCTCCACCTCTCCGGCTCAGCCCCAAATACTTCACTAATATCAGGAACAGTTACTCTGATCCCTGATTGCCCCCAGGATTTTAAAGTATTTCTCATTACATGCCATCTATGGTCATGTCATCTTGGTCACGCCTAAGGAATGCTGGCTGCGTGGGTGCAGGAGGGCCTAGAGGAGCTATCCCACGTTGAAGGTCAGGAAGGGTGGTGGTGAGGAGATACCCTTCGTCCAAGAATGGACATGAATCTGAGTGAACTCCAGGAGTTGGTGATGGACAGGGAGGCCTGGTGTGCTGCAATTCTTGGGGTCGCAAAGAGGCGGAGATGACTGAGCGACTGAACTGAACTGATACCTGAATGGTTTAGTGGTTTCCCTACTTTCTTCAATTTAAGTCTGAATTTGGCAATAAGGAGTTCATGATCTGAGCCACAGTCATCTCCCAGTCTTCTTTTTGCTGACTGTATAGAGCTTCTCCATCGTTGGCTGCAAAGATATGTTCTTATATATCCATCTGATTTCAGCATTGACCATCTGGTGATGTCCATGTGTAGTCTTCTCTTGTGTCGTTGGAAGAGGGTGTTTGCTGTGACTAATGCGTTCTCTTGGCAAAACTTTGTTAGCCTTTGCCCTGCCTCATTTTGTACTCCAAGGCCAAACTATCCTGTTACTCCAGGTATCTATTGACTTCCTATTTTTGCACATTCCAGTCCCCTCCAATGAAAAGGACATCTTTTATGGGTGTTAGTCCTAGAAGGTCTTGTAGGTCTTCATAGAACTGTTCAACTTCAGCTTCTTCAGCATTACTGGTTGGGGCATAGATTTGGATTATTGTGATATTGAATGGCTTATCTTGGAAAGAAACAGAGATGATTCTTTCATTTTTGAAATTGCACCCAAATACTGCATTTGACTCTTTTGTTTACTATGAAGGCTACTCCATTTCTTCTAAGGGATTCTTGCCCACGGTACTAGATATAATGGTCATCTGAATTAAATTCGCCCATTCCAGTCTATTTTAGTCCACTGATTCCTAAAATGTCAATGTTCACTCTTGCCATCTCCTGTTTGACCACTTCTAATTTGCCTTGGGTGCGGGCAGCTGCGATGGTGCACAAGTGTGGCCAAGAGGAGCTACCCCACGTCCGAGGACAGGGGCAGAAGCCGGGAGGACCCCATGCCCGAGGGGCGGTGGTCGAGTGGTGGCTGCACAGGTGCAGGAGGGCCAAGAGGAGCTAGTCCACATTCAAGGTCAAGAGGGGCGGCAGTAAGGAGATACCCCTCATCCAAGGTAAGGAGCAGTGGCTGTGCTTTGCTGGAGGAGCCATGAAGAGATACCCCACGCCCAAGATAAGAGAAACCCAAGTAAGACGGTAGGTGTTGCAAGAGGGCATCAGAGGGCAGACACACTGAAGACATATTCACAGAAAACCAGTCAATCTAATCACACTAGGACCACAGCCTTGTCTAACTCAATGAAACTAAGCCATGCCCTGTGGGGCCACCCAAGACGGGCGGGTCATGGTGGAGAGGTCCGACAGAACGCGGTCCACTGAAGAAGGGAATGGCAAACCACTTCAGTATTCTTGCCTTGAGAACCCCATGAACAGTATGAAAAGGCAAAATGATAGGATACTGAAAGAGGAACTCCCCAGGTCAGTAGGTGCCCAATATACTACTGGAGATCAGTGGAGAAATAACTCCAGAAAGAATGAAGGGATGCAGCCAAAGCAAAAACAATACCCAGTTGTGCATGTGAGTGGTGATAGAAGCAAGGTCCGATGCTGTAAAGAGCAATATTGCATAGGAACCTGGAATGTCAGGTCCATGAATCAAGGCAAACTGGAAGTGGTCAAACAAGAGATGGCAAGAGTGAACGTCGACATTCTAGGAATCAGCGAACTAAAATGGACTGGAATGGGTGAATTTAACTCAGATGACCATTATATCTACTACTGTGGGCAGGAATCCCTCAGAAGAAATGGAGTAGCCATCATGGTCAACAAAAGAGTCCGAAATGCAGTACTTGGATGCAATCTCAAAAACGACAGAATGATCTCTGTTCGTTTCCAAGGCAAACCATTCAATATCACAGT